>CM063444.1:38965953-39227753 GCA_032191425.1 Lymantria dispar
TCATTGTACACACACAGTAATTGTACAATGTGTCACGCGATAACTTGTTGTCTAGTACAATAACTACGCTCATTGTACACACACATATTGTACAATGTGTCACGCGGAAAACTTGTTGTCTAGTACAATAACTGCGCTCATTGTACACACACAGTATTGTACAATGTGTCACGTCGGATAACTTGTTGTCTAGTACAATAACTACGCTCATTGTACACACACAGTATTGTACAATGTGGCACCGGGGGACGGGGGGGGGGGGGCGAGGACATTCACGCGGATATCTTGTTGTCTAGTACAATACTGCGCTCATTGTACACACACAGTATTGTACAATGTGTCACGCGGATAACTTGTTGTCTAGTATAATAACTGCGCCTCATTGTAAACACACAGTATTGTAGCATGTGTCGACGCGGTATTACCTTGTTGTCTAGTAAAATAACTGCGCTCATTGTACACACACAGTATTGTACAATGTGTCACGCGGACTTTAGTATAACCCTTTGTTGGTCTAGTATTAATAACTGGCGCTCATTGTACACACACAGTATTGTACAATGTGTCACGCGGATAACTTGTTGTCTAGTATAATAACTGCGCTCATTGTTACACTACACAGTATTGTACAATGTGTCACGCGGGATTACTTGTTGTCTATGTACAATAAATGCGCTCATTGTACACACACAGTATTGTACAATGTGGTCACCCGATAACTTGTTGTCTAGTTATGAATAACTGCGCTCATTGTACAAACACAGTATTGTACAATGTGTCACGCGGATACTTGTTGTCTAGTACAATAACTGCGCTCATGTACACACACAGTATTGTACAATGTGTCCTCCCGGTAACTTGTTGTCTAGTATAATAACTGCGCTCATTGTACACACACAGTATTGTACAATTGTGTCACGCGATAACTTTGTTGTCTAGTTACATATAACTGCGCTCATTGTACTCACACAGTATGGTACAATGTGTCACGCGGATAACTGTGTTGTCTACTATAATATCGGCGCTGCATTGTACACACACAGTATTGTACAATGTGTCACGCGGATAACTTGTTATCTAGTATAATAACTGCGCTCATTGTACACAATACACAGTATTGTACAAGTGTGTCACGCGGATAACTTGTTGTCTAGTACAATAACTGCGCTCATTGTACACACACAGTATTGTACAATGTGCACGCGGATAACTTGGTGTCTAGTACAATAACTGCGCTCATTGTACACACACAGTATTGTACAATGAGTCACGCGGGATAACTTGTTGTCTAGTATAATAACTGCGCTCATTGTACACACACAGTATTGTACAATGTGGTCACGCGGATTACTTGTTGTCTAGTACAATAACGTAAGCTCATTGTACACACACAGTATTGTACAATGTGTCACGCGATAACTTGGTTGTCTAGTTACAATAACTGCGCTCATTGTACACACACAGTATTGTACTATGTGTCACGCGGATAACTTGTTGTCTAGTATAATAACTGCGCTCATTGTACACACACAGTATTTGTTCAATGGTGTCACGCCGGATACTTGTGTGTCTATGTATTAATAACTGCGCTCATTGTACACACACAGTATTGTACAATGTGTCACGCGGATAACTTGTTGTCTATACAATAACTGCCGCTCATTGTACACACACAGTATTGTACAATGTGTCACCCGGATAACTTGTTGTCTAGTATAATAACTGCGCTCATTGTACACACACAGTATTGTACAATGTGTCACGCGGATAACTTGTTGTCTAGTGACAATAACTGCGCTCATTGTACACACACAGTATTGTACAATGTGTCACCCGGATAACTTGGTTGTCTAGTATAATAACTGCGCTCATTGTACACACACAGTATTGTACAATGTGTCACGCGATAACTTGTTGTCTAGTACATAACTGCGCTCATTGTACACACACAGTATTGTACAATGTGTCACGCGGATAACTTGTTGTCTAGTACAATAACTGCGCTCATTGTACACACACAGTATTGTACAATGTGTCACGCGGATAACTTGTTGTCTAGTATAATAACTGCGCTCATTGTACACACACAGTATTGTACAATGTGTCACGCGGGATAACTTGTTGTCTAGTACAATAACTGCGCTCATTGTACACACACAGTGTAATTGTACAATGTGTCACGCGGATAACTTGTTGTCTAGGTATAATAACTGCGCTCATTGTACACACACAGTATTGTACAATGTGTCACGCGGATAACTTGTATGTCTAGTATAATAACTGCGCTCATTGTACACACACAGTAATTGTACAATGTGTCACGCGGATAACTTGTTGTCTAGTACAATAACTGCGCTCATTGTACACACACAGTATTGTACAATGTGTCACGCGGATAAACTTGTTGTCTAGTATAATAACTGCGGCTCATTGTACACACACAGTATTGGACAATGTGTCACGCGGATAACTTGTTTGTCTAGTATAATAACTGCGCTCATTGTACACACACAGTATTGTACAATGTGTCACGCGGATAACTTGTTGTCTAGTACAATAACTGCGCTCAATTGTACACACACAGTATTGTACAATGTGTCACCCGGATAACTTGTTGTCTAGTATAATAACTGCGCTCATTGTACACACACAGTAATTGTACAATGTGTCACGCGGATAACTTGTTGTCTAGTACAATAACTGCGCTCATTGTACACACACAGTATTGTACAATGTGTCCACCCGGATAACTTGTTGTCTAGTATAAATAACTGCGCTCATTGTACACACACAGTATTGTACAATGTGTCACGCGATAACTTGTTGTCTAGTACAATAACTGCGCTCATTGTACACACACAGTATTGTACAATGTGTCACGCGGATAACTTGTTGTCTAGTATAATAACTGCGCTCATTGTACACACACAGTATTGTACAATGTGTCACGCGGATAACTTGTTATCTAGTATAATAACTGCGCTCATTGTACACACACACAGTATTGTACAATGTGTCACGCGGATAACTTGTTGTCTAGTACAATAACTGCGCTCATTGTACACACACAGTATTTGTACAATGTGTCACGCGGATAACTTGTTGTCTAGTACAATAACTGCGCTCATTGTACACACACAGTATTGTACAATGTGTCACGCGGATAACTTGTTGTCTAGTATAATAACTGCGCTCATTGTACACACACAGTATTGTACAATGTGTCACGCGGAATAACTTGTTGTCTAGTACAATAACTACGCTCATTGTACACACACAGTATTGTACAATGTGTCACGCGGATAACTTGTTGTCTAGTACAATAACTGCGCTCATTGTACACACACAGTATTGTACAATGTGTCACGCGGATAACTTGTTGTCTAGTATAATAACTGCGCTCATTGTACACACACAGTATTGTACAATGTGTCACGCGGATAACTTGTTGTCTAGTACAATAACTGCGCTCATTGTACACACACAGTATTGTACAATGTGTCACGTGGATAACTTGTTGTCTAGTATAATAACTGCGCTCATTGTACACACACAGTATTGTACAATGTTGTCACGCCGGATAACTTGTTGTCTAGTACAATAACTACGCTCATTGTACACACACAGTATTGTACAATGTGTCACGCGGATAACTTGTTGTCTAGTACAATACTGCGCTCATTGTACACACACAGTATTGTACAATGTGTCACCCGGATAACTTGTTTGTCTAGTACAATAACTAACGCTCATTGTACACACACAGTATTGTACAATGTGTCACGCGGATAACTTGTTGTCTAGTATAATAACTGCGCTCATTGTACACACACAGTATTGTACAATGTGTCACGCGGATAACTTGTTGTCTAGTATAATAACTGCGCTCATTGTACACACACAGTATTGTACAATGTGTCACGCGGATAACTTGTTGTCTAGTACAATAACTGCGCTCATTGTACACACACAGTATTGTACAATGTGTCACGCGGATAACTTGTTGTCTAGTACAATAACCTGCGCTCATTGTACACACACAGTATTGTACAATGTGTCACGCGGATAACTTGTTGTCTAGTACAATAACTGCGCTCATTGTACACACACAGTATTGTACAATGTGTCACGCGGATAACTTGTTGTCTAGTATATAACTGCGCTCATTGTACACACACAGTATTGTACAATGTGTCACGCGGATAACTTGTTGTCTAGTACAATAACTGCGCTCATTGTACACACACAGTATTGTACAATGTGTCACGCGGATAACTTGTTGTCTAGTACAATAACTGCGCTCATTGTACACACACAGTATTGTACAATGTGTCACGCGGATAACTTGTTGTCTAGTACAATAACTGCGCTCATTGTACTCACACAGTATTGTACAATGTGTCACGCGGATAACTTGTTGTCTAGTACAATAACTGCGCTCATTGTACACACACAGTATTGTACAATGTGTCACGCGGATAACTTGTTATCTAGTATAATAACTGCGCTCATTGTACACACACACAGTATTGTACAATGTGTCACGCGGATAACTTGTTGTCTAGTATAATAACTGCGCTCATTGTACACACACAGTATTGTACAATGTGTCACGCGGATAACTTGTTGTCTAGTATAATAACTGCGCTCATTGTACACACACAGTATTGTACAATGTGTCACGCGGATAACTTGTTGTCTAGTACAATAACTGCGCTCATTGTACACACACAGTATTGTACAATGTGTTCACGCGGATAACTTGTTGTCTAGTATAATAACTGCGCTCATTGTACACACACAGTATTGTACAATGTGTCACGCGGATAACTTGTTGTCTAGTACAATAACTGCGCTCATTGTACACACACAGTAATTGTACAATGTGTCACGCGGATAAACTTGTTGTTAGTATAATACTGCGCTCATTGTACACACACAGTATTGTACAATGTGTCACGCGGATAACTTGTTGTCTAGTACAATAACTGCGCTCATTGTACACACACAGTATTGTACAATGTGTCACGCGGATAACTTGTTGTCTAGTATAATAACTGCGCTCATTGTACACACACAGTATTGTAACAATGTGTCACGCGGATAAACTTGTTGTCTAGTATAATAACTGCGCTCATTGTACACACACAGTATTGTACAATGTGTCACGCGGATAACTTGTTGTTCTAGTACAATAACTGCGCTCATTGTACACACACAGTATTGTACAATGTGTCACGCGGATAACTTGTTGTCTAGTATAATAACTGCGCTCATTGTACACACACAGTATTGTACAATGTGTCACGCGGATAACTTGTTGTCTAGTACAATAACTGCGCTCATTGTACACACACAGTATTGTACAATGTGTCACGCGGATAACTTGTTGTCTAGTACAATAACTGCGCTCATTGTACACACACAGTATTGTACAATGTGTCACGCGGATAACTTGTTGTCTAGTATAATAACTGCGCTCATTGTACACACACAGTATTGTACAATGTGTCACGCGGATAACTTGTTGTCTAGTACAATAACTGCGCTCATTGTACACACACAGTATTGTACAATGTGTCACGCGGATAACTTGTTGTCTAGTATAATAACTGCGCTCATTGTACACACACAGTATTGTACAATGTGTCACGCGGATAACTTGTTGTCTAGTACAATAACTGCGCTCATTGTACACACACAGTATTGTACAATGTGTCACGCGGATAACTTGTTGTCTAGTATAGATAACTGCGCTCATTGTACACACACAGTATTGTACAATGTGTCACGCGGATAACTTGTTGTCTAGTACAATAACTGCGCTCATTGTACACACACAGTATTGTACAATGTGTCACGCGGATAACTTGTTGTCTAGTACAATAACTACGCTCATTGTACACACACAGTATTGTACAATGTGTCACGCGGATAACTTGTTATCTAGTATAATAACTGCGCTCATTGTACACACACAGTATTGTACAATGTGTCACGCGGATAACTTGTTGTCTAGTATAATAACTGCGCTCATTGTACACACACAGTATTGTACAATGTGTCACGCGGATAACTTGTTGTCTAGTACAATAACTGCGCTCATTGTACACACACAGTATTGTACAATGTGTCACGCGGATAACTTGTTGTCTAGTATAATAACTGCGCTCATTGTACACACACAGTATTGTACAATGTGTCACCCGGATAACTTGTTGTCTAGTACAATAACTGCGCTCATTGTACACACACAGTATTGTACAATGTGTCACGCGGATAACTTGTTGTCTAGTATAATAACTGCGCTCATTGTACACACACAGTATTGTACAATGTGTCACGCGGATAACTTGTTGTCTAGTACAATAACTGCGCTCATTGTACACACACAGTATTGTACAATGTGTCACGCGGATAACTTGTTGTCTAGTATAATAACTGCGCTCATTGTACACACACAGTATTGTACAATGTGTCACGCGGATAACTTGTTGTCTAGTACAATAACTGCGCTCATTGTACACACACAGTATTGTACAATGTGTCACGCGGATAACTTGTTGTCTAGTATAATAACTGCGCTCATTGTACACACACAGTATTGTACAATGTGTCACGCGGATAACTTGTTGTCTAGTACAATAACTGCGCTCATTGTACACACACAGTATTGTACAATGTGTCACGCGGATAACTTGTTATCTAGTATAATAACTGCGCTCATTGTACACACACAGTATTGTACAATGTGTCACGCGGATAACTTGTTGTCTAGTATAATAACTGCGCTCATTGTACACACACAGTATTGTACAATGTGTCACGCGGATAACTTGTTGTCTAGTACAATAACTGCGCTCATTGTACACACACAGTATTGTACAATGTGTCACGCGGATAACTTGTTGTCTAGTATAATAACTGCGCTCATTGTACACACACAGTATTGTACAATGTGTCACGCGGATAACTTGTTGTCTAGTACAATAACTGCGCTCATTGTACACACACAGTATTGTACAATGTGTCACGCGGATAACTTGTTGTCTAGTACAATAACTGCGCTCATTGTACACACACAGTATTGTACAATGTGTCACGCGGATAACTTGTTGTCTAGTATAATAACTGCGCTCATTGTACACACACAGTATTGTACAATGTGTCACGCGGATAACTTGTTGTCTAGTACAATAACTGCGCTCATTGTACACACACAGTATTGTACAATGTGTCACGCGGATAACTTGTTGTCTAGTATAATAACTGCGCTCATTGTACACACACAGTATTGTACAATGTGTCACGCGGATAACTTGTTGTCTAGTATAATAACTGCGCTCATTGTACACACACAGTATTGTACAATGTGTCACGCGGATAACTTGTTGTCTAGTACAATAACTGCGCTCATTGTACACACACAGTATTGTACAATGTGTCACGCGGATAACTTGTTGTCTAGTACAATAACTACGCTCATTGTACACACACAGTATTGTACAATGTGTCACGCGGATAACTTGTTATCTAGTATAATAACTGCGCTCATTGTACACACACAGTATTGTACAATGTGTCACGCGGATAACTTGTTGTCTAGTACAATAACTGCGCTCATTGTACACACACAGTATGTACAATGTGTCACGCGGATAACTTGTTGTCTAGTACAATAACTACGCTCATTGTACACACACAGTATTGTACAATGTGTCACGCGGATAACTTGTTGTCTAGTATAATAACTGCGCTCATTGTACACACACAGTATTGTACAATGTGTCACGCGGATAACTTGTTGTCTAGTACAATAACTGCGCTCATTGTACACACACAGTATTGTACAATGTGTCACGCGGATAACTTGTTGTCTAGTATAATAACTGCGCTCATTGTACACACACAGTATTGTACAATGTGTCACGCGGATAACTTGTTGTCTAGTACAATAACTGCGCTCATTGTACACACACAGTATTGTACAATGTGTCACGCGGATAACTTGTTGTCTAGTATAATAACTGCGCTCATTGTACACACACAGTATTGTACAATGTGTCACCCGGATAACTTGTTGTCTAGTACAATAACTGCGCTCATTGTACACACACAGTATTGTACAATGTGTCACGCGGATAACTTGTTGTCTAGTATAATAACTGCGCTCATTGTACACACACAGTATTGTACAATGTGTCACGCGGATAACTTGTTGTCTAGTACAATAACTGCGCTCATTGTACACACACAGTATTGTACAATGTGTCACGCGGATAACTTGTTGTCTAGTACAATAACTGCGCTCATTGTACACACACAGTATTGTACAATGTGTCACGCGGATAACTTGTTGTCTAGTATAATAACTGCGCTCATTGTACACACACAGTATTGTACAATGTGTCACGCGGATAACTTGTTGTCTAGTACAATAACTACGCTCATTGTACACACACAGTATTGTACAATGTGTCACGCGGATAACTTGTTGTCTAGTATAATAACTGCGCTCATTGTACACACACAGTATTGTACAATGTGTCACGCGGATAACTTGTTGTCTAGTATAATAACTGCGCTCATTGTACACACACAGTATTGTACAATTTGTCACCCGGATAACTTGTTGTCTAGTATAATAACTGCGCTCATTGTACACACACAGTATTGTACAATGTGTCACGCGGATAACTTGTTGTCTAGTACAATAACTGCGCTCATTGTACACACACAGTATTGTACAATGTGTCACGCGGATAACTTGTTGTCTAGTATAATAACTGCGCTCATTTTACACACACAGTATTGTACAATGTGTCACGCGGATAACTTGTTGTCTAGTACAATAACTGCGCTCATTGTACACACACAGTATTGTACAATGTGTCACGCGGATAACTTGTTGTCTAGTATAATAACTGCGCTCATTGTACACACACAGTATTGTACAATGTGTCACGCGGATAACTTGTTGTCTAGTACAATAACTGCGCTCATTGTACACACACAGTATTGTACAATGTGTCACGCGGATAACTTGTTGTCTAGTATAATAACTGCGCTCATTGTACACACACAGTATTGTACAATGTGTCACGCGGATAACTTGTTGTCTAGTACAATAACTGCGCTCATTGTACACACACAGTATTGTACAATGTGTCACGCGGATAACTTGTTGTCTAGTACAATAACTGCGCTCATTGTACACACACAGTATTGTACAATGTGTCACGCGGATAACTTGTTGTCTAGTATAATAACTGCGCTCATTGTACACACACAGTATTGTACAATGTGTCACGCGGATAACTTGTTGTCTAGTACAATAACTGCGCTCATTGTACACACACAGTATTGTACAATGTGTCACGCGGATAACTTGTTGTCTAGTATAATAACTGCGCTCATTGTACACACACAGTATTGTACAATGTGTCACGCGGATAACTTGTTGTCTAGTACAATAACTGCGCTCATTGTACACACACAGTATTGTACAATGTGTCACCCGGATAACTTGTTGTCTAGTACAATAACTTCGCTCATTGTACACACACAGTATTGTACAATGTGTCACGCGGATAACTTGTTGTCTAGTATAATAACTGCGCTCATTGTACACACACAGTATTGTACAATGTGTCACGCGGATAACTTGTTGTCTAGTACAATAACTACGCTCATTGTACACACACAGTATTGTACAATGTGTCACGCGGATAACTTGTTGTCTAGTACAATAACTACGCTCATTGTACACACACAGTATTGTACAATGTGTCACCCGGATAACTTGTTGTCTAGTACAATAACTGCGCTCATTGTACACACACAGTATTGTACAATGTGTCACGCGGATAACTTGTTGTCTAGTACAATAACTACGCTCATTGTACACACACAGTATTGTACAATGTGTCACGCGGATAACTTGTTGTCTAGTACAATAACTGCGCTCATTGTACACACACAGTATTGTACAATGTGTCACGCGGATAACTTGTTGTCTAGTACAATAACTACGCTCATTGTACACACACAGTATTGTACAATGTGTCACGCGGATAACTTGTTGTCTAGTACAATAACTGCGCTCATTGTACACACACAGTATTGTACAATGTGTCACGCGGATAACTTGTTGTCTAGTACAATAACTACGCTCATTGTACACACACAGTATTGTACAATGTGTCACGCGGATAACTTGTTGTCTAGTACAATAACTGCGCTCATTGTACACACACAGTATTGTACAATGTGTCACGCGGATAACTTGTTGTCTAGTACAATAACTGCGCTCATTGTACACACACAGTATTGTACAATGTGTCACGCGGATAACTTGTTGTCTAGTATAATAACTGCGCTCATTGTACACACACAGTATTGTACAATGTGTCACGCGGATAACTTGTTGTCTAGTACAATAACTGCGCTCATTGTACACACACAGTATTGTACAATGTGTCACGCGGATAACTTGTTGTCTAGTATAATAACTGCGCTCATTGTACACACACAGTATTGTACAATGTGTCACCCGGATAACTTGTTGTCTAGTACAATAACTGCGCTCATTGTACACACACAGTATTGTACAATGTGTCACGCGGATAACTTGTTGTCTAGTACAATAACTGCGCTCATTGTACACACACAGTATTGTACAATGTGTCACCCGGATAACTTGTTGTCTAGTACAATAACTACGCTCATTGTACACACACAGTATTGTACAATGTGTCACGCGGATAACTTGTTGTCTAGTACAATAACTACGCTCATTGTACACACACAGTATTGTACAATGTGTCACGCGGATAACTTGTTGTCTAGTATAAAAACTGCGCTCATTGTACACACACAGTATTGTACAATGTGTCACGCGGATAACTTGTTGTCTAGTATAATAACTGCGCTCATTGTACACACACAGTATTGTACAATGTGTCACGCGGATAACTTGTTGTCTAGTACAATAACTGCGCTCATTGTACACACACAGTATTGTACAATGTGTCACGCGGATAACTTGTTGTCTAGTATAATAACTGCGCTCATTGTACACACACAGTATTGTACAATGTGTCACCCGGATAACTTGTTGTCTAGTACAATAACTGCGCTCATTGTACACACACAGTATTGTACAATGTGTCACGCGGATAACTTGTTGTCTAGTATAATAACTGCGCTCATTGTACACACACAGTATTGTACAATGTGTCACGCGGATAACTTGTTGTCTAGTATAATAACTGCGCTCATTGTACACACACAGTATTGTACAATGTGTCACGCGGATAACTTGTTGTCTAGTACAATAACTGCGCTCATTGTACACACACAGTATTGTACAATGTGTCACGCGGATAACTTGTTGTCTAGTATAATAACTGCGCTCATTGTACACACACAGTATTGTACAATGTGTCACGCGGATAACTTGTTGTCTAGTACAATAACTGCGCTCATTGTACACACACAGTATTGTACAATGTGTCACGCGGATAACTTGTTGTCTAGTACAATAACTACGCTCATTGTACACACACAGTATTGTACAATGTGTCACGCGGATAACTTGTTGTCTAGTATAATAACTGCGCTCATTGTACACACACAGTATTGTACAATGTGTCACGCGGATAACTTGTTGTCTAGTATAATAACTGCGCTCATTGTACACACACAGTATTGTACAATGTGTCACGCGGATAACTTGTTGTCTAGTACAATAACTGCGCTCATTGTACACACACAGTATTGTACAATGTGTCACGCGGATAACTTGTTGTCTAGTATAATAACTGCGCTCATTGTACACACACAGTATTGTACAATGTGTCACGCGGATAACTTGTTGTCTAGTACAATAACTGCGCTCATTGTACACACACAGTATTGTACAATGTGTCACGCGGATAACTTGTTGTCTAGTATAATAACTGCGCTCATTGTACACACACAGTATTGTACAATGTGTCACGCGGATAACTTGTTGTCTAGTATAATAACTGCGCTCATTGTACACACACAGTATTGTACAATGTGTCACGCGGATAACTTGTTGTCTAGTACAATAACTGCGCTCAATGTACACACACAGTATTGTACAATGTGTCACGCGGATAACTTGTTGTCTAGTACAATAACTACGCTCATTGTACACACACAGTATTGTACAATGTGTCACGCGGATAACTTGTTGTCTAGTACAATAACTGCGCTCATTGTACACACACAGTATTGTACAATGTGTCACGCGGATAACTTGTTGTCTAGTATAATAACTGCGCTCATTGTACACACACAGTATTGTACAATGTGTCACCCGGATAACTTGTTGTCTAGTACAATAACTGCGCTCATTGTACACACACAGTATTGTACAATGTGTCACGCGGATAACTTGTTGTCTAGTATAATAACTGCGCTCATTGTACACACACAGTATTGTACAATGTGTCACGCGGATAACTTGTTGTCTAGTACAATAACTACGCTCATTGTACACACACAGTATTGTACAATGTGTCACGCGGATAACTTGTTGTCTAGTATAATAACTGCGCTCATTGTACACACACAGTATTGTACAATGTGTCACGCGGATAACTTGTTGTCTAGTATAATAACTGCGCTCATTGTACACACACAGTATTGTACAATTTGTCACCCGGATAACTTGTTGTCTAGTATAATAACTGCGCTCATTGTACACACACAGTATTGTACAATGTGTCACGCGGATAACTTGTTGTCTAGTACAATAACTGCGCTCATTGTACACACACAGTATTGTACAATGTGTCACGCGGATAACTTGTTGTCTAGTATAATAACTGCGCTCATTTTACACACACAGTATTGTACAATGTGTCACGCGGATAACTTGTTGTCTAGTACAATAACTGCGCTCATTGTACACACACAGTATTGTACAATGTGTCACGCGGATAACTTGTTGTCTAGTATAATAACTGCGCTCATTGTACACACACAGTATTGTACAATGTGTCACGCGGATAACTTGTTGTCTAGTACAATAACTGCGCTCATTGTACACACACAGTATTGTACAATGTGTCACGCGGATAACTTGTTGTCTAGTATAATAACTGCGCTCATTGTACACACACAGTATTGTACAATGTGTCACCCGGATAACTTGTTGTCTAGTACAATAACTGCGCTCATTGTACACACACAGTATTGTACAATGTGTCACGCGGATAACTTGTTGTCTAGTACAATAACTGCGCTCATTGTACACACACAGTATTGTACAATGTGTCACCCGGATAACTTGTTGTCTAGTACAATAACTACGCTCATTGTACACACACAGTATTGTACAATGTGTCACGCGGATAACTTGTTGTCTAGTATAATAACTGCGCTCATTGTACACACACAGTATTGTACAATGTGTCACGCGGATAACTTGTTGTCTAGTACAATAACTACGCTCATTGTACACACACAGTATTGTACAATGTGTCACGCGGATAACTTGTTGTCTAGTACAATAACTACGCTCATTGTACACACACAGTATTGTACAATGTGTCACCCGGATAACTTGTTGTCTAGTACAATAACTGCGCTCATTGTACACACACAGTATTGTACAATGTGTCACGCGGATAACTTGTTGTCTAGTACAATAACTACGCTCATTGTACACACACAGTATTGTACAATGTGTCACGCGGATAACTTGTTGTCTAGTACAATAACTGCGCTCATTGTACACACACAGTATTGTACAATGTGTCACGCGGATAACTTGTTGTCTAGTACAATAACTACGCTCATTGTACACACACAGTATTGTACAATGTGTCACGCGGATAACTTGTTGTCTAGTACAATAACTGCGCTCATTGTACACACACAGTATTGTACAATGTGTCACGCGGATAACTTGTTGTCTAGTACAATAACTACGCTCATTGTACACACACAGTATTGTACAATGTGTCACGCGGATAACTTGTTGTCTAGTACAATAACTGCGCTCATTGTACACACACAGTATTGTACAATGTGTCACGCGGATAACTTGTTGTCTAGTACAATAACTGCGCTCATTGTACACACACAGTATTGTACAATGTGTCACGCGGATAACTTGTTGTCTAGTATAATAACTGCGCTCATTGTACACACACAGTATTGTACAATGTGTCACGCGGATAACTTGTTGTCTAGTACAATAACTGCGCTCATTGTACACACACAGTATTGTACAATGTGTCACGCGGATAACTTGTTGTCTAGTATAATAACTGCGCTCATTGTACACACACAGTATTGTACAATGTGTCACCCGGATAACTTGTTGTCTAGTACAATAACTGCGCTCATTGTACACACACAGTATTGTACAATGTGTCACGCGGATAACTTGTTGTCTAGTACAATAACTGCGCTCATTGTACACACACAGTATTGTACAATGTGTCACCCGGATAACTTGTTGTCTAGTACAATAACTACGCTCATTGTACACACACAGTATTGTACAATGTGTCACGCGGATAACTTGTTGTCTAGTACAATAACTACGCTCATTGTACACACACAGTATTGTACAATGTGTCACGCGGATAACTTGTTGTCTAGTATAAAAACTGCGCTCATTGTACACACACAGTATTGTACAATGTGTCACGCGGATAACTTGTTGTCTAGTATAATAACTGCGCTCATTGTACACACACAGTATTGTACAATGTGTCACGCGGATAACTTGTTGTCTAGTACAATAACTGCGCTCATTGTACACACACAGTATTGTACAATGTGTCACGCGGATAACTTGTTGTCTAGTATAATAACTGCGCTCATTGTACACACACAGTATTGTACAATGTGTCACCCGGATAACTTGTTGTCTAGTACAATAACTGCGCTCATTGTACACACACAGTATTGTACAATGTGTCACGCGGATAACTTGTTGTCTAGTATAATAACTGCGCTCATTGTACACACACAGTATTGTACAATGTGTCACGCGGATAACTTGTTGTCTAGTATAATAACTGCGCTCATTGTACACACACAGTATTGTACAATGTGTCACGCGGATAACTTGTTGTCTAGTACAATAACTGCGCTCATTGTACACACACAGTATTGTACAATGTGTCACGCGGATAACTTGTTGTCTAGTATAATAACTGCGCTCATTGTACACACACAGTATTGTACAATGTGTCACGCGGATAACTTGTTGTCTAGTACAATAACTGCGCTCATTGTACACACACAGTATTGTACAATGTGTCACGCGGATAACTTGTTGTCTAGTACAATAACTACGCTCATTGTACACACACAGTATTGTACAATGTGTCACGCGGATAACTTGTTGTCTAGTATAATAACTGCGCTCATTGTACACACACAGTATTGTACAATGTGTCACGCGGATAACTTGTTGTCTAGTATAATAACTGCGCTCATTGTACACACACAGTATTGTACAATGTGTCACGCGGATAACTTGTTGTCTAGTACAATAACTGCGCTCATTGTACACACACAGTATTGTACAATGTGTCACGCGGATAACTTGTTGTCTAGTATAATAACTGCGCTCATTGTACACACACAGTATTGTACAATGTGTCACGCGGATAACTTGTTGTCTAGTACAATAACTGCGCTCATTGTACACACACAGTATTGTACAATGTGTCACGCGGATAACTTGTTGTCTAGTATAATAACTGCGCTCATTGTACACACACAGTATTGTACAATGTGTCACGCGGATAACTTGTTGTCTAGTATAATAACTGCGCTCATTGTACACACACAGTATTGTACAATGTGTCACGCGGATAACTTGTTGTCTAGTACAATAACTGCGCTCAATGTACACACACAGTATTGTACAATGTGTCACGCGGATAACTTGTTGTCTAGTACAATAACTACGCTCATTGTACACACACAGTATTGTACAATGTGTCACGCGGATAACTTGTTGTCTAGTACAATAACTGCGCTCATTGTACACACACAGTATTGTACAATGTGTCACGCGGATAACTTGTTGTCTAGTATAATAACTGCGCTCATTGTACACACACAGTATTGTACAATGTGTCACCCGGATAACTTGTTGTCTAGTACAATAACTGCGCTCATTGTACACACACAGTATTGTACAATGTGTCACGCGGATAACTTGTTGTCTAGTATAATAACTGCGCTCATTGTACACACACAGTATTGTACAATGTGTCACGCGGATAACTTGTTGTCTAGTACAATAACTACGCTCATTGTACACACACAGTATTGTACAATGTGTCACGCGGATAACTTGTTGTCTAGTACAATAACTGCGCTCATTGTACACACACAGTATTGTACAATGTGTCACGCGGATAACTTGTTGTCTAGTACAATAACTACGCTCATTGTACACACACAGTATTGTACAATGTGTCACGCGGATAACTTGTTGTCTAGTATAATAACTGCGCTCATTGTACACACACAGTATTGTACAATGTGTCACGCGGATAACTTGTTGTCTAGTATAATAACTGCGCTCATTGTACACACACAGTATTGTACAATGTGTCACGCGGATAACTTGTTGTCTAGTACAATAACTACGCTCATTGTACACACACAGTATTGTACAATGTGTCACGCGGATAACTTGTTGTCTAGTACAATAACTGCGCTCATTGTACACACACAGTATTGTACAATGTGTCACGCGGATAACTTGTTGTCTAGTACAATAACTACGCTCATTGTACACACATTGAACTGTTAAGCGAAGTGCACTCGGCGCTCTACATCTAACTTAAAACTACAATCATTCAAACTTAACACAAGTTTCTCTTTGAAGGATTTTACTAAATTCGTCTACAAAGAGGATGAAATACGGTGACAAAGTTTATGTTGAAACGATTTTTTACCAGTTGTCTTCAAATGAACGTTGTCTTCAAATGAAATACAATTTAAAAAACACGTTTCAATAAAATAGAGAGTTTTCCCCTCCAATGTGATTGAGGGGAGTAATGGCGGCTCTATATATAATATTTTGTTGATCACCATACTGGAGCTACAATAATATGCTGTATACAAAAATTTACTTTAAAAAAATCTTGAATATAATCAGACAGTGCGCTAAGTTTCATGCCGAATCTTGTCAGCTTGTGTCCGCGTTCCGATCCGGTGTTACATTATTGGATTGTTTCAAACGATGTGTAAATTTGTCAATATGTAAGTCCCCTAGGGGGCTTATGAAGAATAAATAATTTGATTCTCAAGTTAGATTAATTGATTATTAGTGACACTGTTATTAGTGACATTAGTGACACACTCTCGGCGACGAACACGGAACATGATTTTCGCGGGTCGTGTAAGATGTTATCTGAGCTTTGTTGATCTCGTTGGACTCTATCTGTACTGATAATATAAACATGTGATGTTATATATAGGACAGGCGACATTGAGCGCCCACTCGCACAGACGACACTAGGACACTAATAAACTGTGTAGACGTGTCGCGAGCGGTCACTGCACTCACTGCACCACACTGACGCACAGACCGTACTACCGATATGACAACAGGTACCTACTACTGTCATACGCTGTCTGCTCACCAAATATATATATATAGGTAATTAACTAACAATAAACACGACTCAACAAGAGACGCAAAACTTAAAATAAAACTATATTAATCCGTTTGATCAGCGCGCGCACTAGCGCACTGCTGCACGTAGGGTAATTACCCTCCTCCATATTGTTGATGAGACTCGAGTCCAGTGCAGACCAGACGTATATGAGCTGAAATGACGATGAGTGTTTAGCTGTTTAGTCGTCGGCGTGCAACTGTTACTATGGCGTGCGTTAGCTGTGCGAGGGGGCCGCTACTCGCATTGCCTGCTGTTACCTTCGGAGACATTTTTTTGACTAATATCTCAATTTCAAGAGTAGAACCATTTCTGGGCGTGAGACTTGAATCCACATCCAATGTTAATCCATTCCAATATACTTAACAATTAAACCAGAGTAAATATTTTCATGTTTACGAGGCAAATGGTATCACGCTAGTCTGTCATAAAATATTAACCTACATGTTAGTGAATGAGTCAATGGTGTAACTATTCAGTTAAGAAATGTGTTAAGCGATGACACAGCGGTAGATATATTTATAAATATTTCAATATATAAATAGCAAAGTATGTAAATTTAAACGTTATAAATATTTTTAGCGCTGTGTCATGTCCTAAATTAACTAAATGTAAACAATAATAATATTTGTTATTTGTATAGTAAACACAATTATGTGTGTCACGTTTGATTACTTTCACTACCTAGCATATTAATCCCACAGTGACGTCATTGCCCATTTGGCAATTCGGCTGGAGGCCCCTTCAGCCGAGCTGTGTACTGAGTACGTTGTTCAGTCCGTCGAGACCTTCCGACCGGTGCTGTTGCAGTGGTTATATCGGCAGCACAGGGTGCATTTCTTCCGGCTGGTGCAGGTATTAACAGGGCACGGTAGCTGCGTCAAGTACCGGCACAAGGTCGGTGAAAAGAACGCTCATCGTTCTGCCACTATTGATTGACTGACTACGGAATAGTCTGTCACCTACAGAAAGGCTAACCAAGTGCGAGCCACGCCCCGGGGAGTAGCGTCGAGGTGGAATCCCGCCGCGCCGCTAGCTACGGACATCAAGGACTCGGTACCAGAGGTCAATACATGACAAAGGGGGCAGAATACGGTCACTCAAGATGGAACGGACGGCGTGTATCCAAACCAAAGTTCGCCCAAAAAATAGCTTTGCTTATTAATATATCGTGATGGAAAGTAAAACTGAAAACCATAGAATATCTGTGTCCACGCGTCGGGCTGTGTTGGTGCAGTACGAATATACGAATGTGTATGTGTTACACTACAACACTCGTGTGTACACGCACACACGCACACACACACACACACACTGCACTGTGTATAATGTAACACATGGGGTGACAGTCAGCCTCCTACCTATACAAACATAATTACTGAGAGTCGAGGTCACCAAAGGCACCCTCTTAAGAGGATTGATTGACTAGTATCATTCTGTGGTATATATCTATATATATATATATATAAAAGAAAGTCGTGTTACACTATTTATAACTCAAGAACAGCTGTACAGATTTGGCTGAAATATTGGCGGGGAAGTAGCTTAGAACCAGGAGACGGACATAGGATACTTTTTATCCCGTTTCTTTCTTTAATGGTGTTTACAAGATTTCGCCAATAACACGTTTACCTCGTTCGATCGCGTTCCCGTGTGACGTGACATAAAATGTCAAAGAGAATACAAGTCACTATGAAACGTAGTATAAGAAAACGCATTTGATATATACTTAATAACAAAACGCAAATGACAGCTATATAGTTAAGTATGATTCAAAATTTGTTAATTATAATTTTATCATGTTAATGTACACTCACTATAAAGAAATATTCTTGTAATCAACCTCTTAGAATATTTAAATATTCCCTTCCTATAAGAGTGTGATAAAATGCGGAACACGGAAATCCGTAGAAGAACGGGTGTAACCGACATAGCCCGCAGAATTAGCACGTTGAAATGGCAATGGGCAAGCCACATCGCTCGTCGAACCAACAACCGTTGGGAAAGAAAGGTTCTTAAGTGGCAACCACGAATCGGACGACGCAGCGTAGGACGACCCCCCACCAGGTGGACTAACGACATTCTCAAAGTCGCAGGGAACCGTTGGATGCAAGTGGCGCAGGACCGTTCCGAGTGGCTTTCTCGTGGGGAGGCTTATGTCCAGCAGTGGACGTCTGTAGGTTGATGGATGGATGAAGAGTGTAAAGGGTTGAATTTTTTGTAGACATTTTATATCTTGTATCACATATAATGAAAATCGCACACTACAGGTACATCATACATGATTTATAAACGAACGATGTCGCGTGCAAACAGTTGCTTATTATAAATATCAACTCTCATGTAAATGACAGTATTAAAGCGTTAAACTTACCGCTAATACACAATGCAGTGTAATCTTGTGTTAATATTATACTAACCAATATTGTGGGACCACGGCACTGTGTGTGTGCGTGTGTGCGTGTGTACACAGACTTATCTAAGTGTAGTGTTAGCGTCATACACGGTGTACGGCATGTAGTGTGCTCACTCGACACCCTGACCGATATTAAATAATTAAACCATGTAAGAGCGAAGGTACCATCGCGCATCGCTTTGTTACTGACACCACGAGGAGGGTGACAACTACTCGAAAGGGATCATCCCCCATGGGAGCCATTGTTGTCAAGTAATCGATCCCGGGTACTTCATTCAATTGGCGGTGTGAGATGATACGGGCAAGTTGTGGAGCCGAGCGACACCTTATCGTCACTGCGAACAGTTTGGATGCGGTGTTTTGATGGTAGGTGAATTTTCCTTTCTATTGTGGAGAAGACTCAGTGGGACGTATCATGAGCTGAAGTGAATGATAAGTGTGACGACACAATACGAACAATATTTTGATTGCGCTGATGGTGTAGTAGTTAAGATAGCTATTGATTTCGTACGTACCGCAAATTATTGTCGCGAGTGTACGGCTATACTAGTCCAAGAGCTAGTGAACCCTGCGAGTAACGGGCGTCCTGTAAGATTAGAAATTTGTACACTAATGATTTATAGCATGCTAAGGGCAATAGCCATGACCTGGCAGGCGTCAACCCTGCACGTCGTCAGCCCCTTTATTTTTTAAATTGTAAAATAAATTGAGTACAAAAACTTGTTTCTGTAAGCTGAAAAATTTAATAGGATGTAGTTGATTTGTTGTAAATCTTGAAAAATAATTGACAGGCAATTACAATAAGCAAAAGTATGTGACAGGTGAATTGAAAAGAGCACAGTTGATGAGGTAAAATAAACTTACTCCTGTATATAATGATTTCTGATGTTTACGCGAGTATTATACATTTTAAATAAAACTACTTTACGGATTTTATCGCGTTTGTATTTGATTTTTGATTACCCGACGTTTCGAACACTTTACAGCGTTCATGATCACGGGTGGACTAAGATGTCTCACGTCCAACAAGTCATCGTTACTGCAGAAAATTTATAATTATCTACCCGATACAGAAATTAGTTATTAGTGATAGTAACACCCAGCCATCCTCTCTATTGAAATTTTTGTGTTTTTTAATCTCAATAGCCTCGTGTACCATTCTAGGCAGGTATCGGTGTTCTTTTGCGAGGATTTGTGGTTTATCAAACCTGATGTTAAAAGAACACCGATACCTGCCTAGAATGGTACGCGAGGCTATTGAGATTAAAAAACACAAAAATTTCAATAGAGAGGATGGCTGGGTGTTACCATCAAGCTGGGATCCTGTTATAAACATTATTAAAAACAAATCCAAAAAGACCACCACAAGACTGCAAGACACCGTGAGCTCATATTGTATAGATTTGACCCACAATAATAATAACTAAAGATAATTTTATAAATTAAAACCTTTTAGTAACATAAAGTAAGCCGCCTTCAAAATTAACTTTAATTTAGCATCATGTTACCTGAGTCTTCTTGCCGGATCTTTCTCAGTGTAACCGTGTTCCGATCCGGTGGTAGTATACTAGATTATTAGTTAGTTTTTAAATATAATTACTATTAATTTTAATGTTTAATTATTACTAACCATAAACAATATAATTTTTTCATATAGAATCATTTTCTTCTTACACTGGCAATACATTTTGTCATCAAAATGTGGGTCAATATTTAATAACTAATTTCTGTATCGGGTAGATAATTATAAATTTTCTGCAGTAACGATGACTTGTTGGACGTGAGACATCTTAGTCCACCCGTGATCATGAACGCTGTAAAGTGTTCGAAACGTCGGGTAATCAAATACAAACGCGATAAAATCCGTAAAGTAGTTTTATTTAAACTTACTCCTGTATAGTTGGATATGTTTTTAAGTAAACGTTTTAGAATAAATATGTATAATGACAGGCGGTTTTGAATAGCATAAGACCTTGACAGGCGAGGGGACAACTGCTAAGGGCGTGCGAGTGAGAGGTATTATGTGAACGCCTAGAGTGCGTGTGAGACCGTTTATCTAATAGGAAGGGACGTATACCGTAACACAAGTAATCCTAAAGTGTTCATGAAATAAGAGTTCAAGACAGTAATAAGTTATGACTCATCAAATCTACCACCGTGCCAACGCGAACTACAGCAACAATGATTAAGAACTGCATAATATCACAAATATATGGCGAAATTGTTATTTAAAGGAACCAACAATTCTTACCCCTGAAAATAACGGTTGGAACTTAATTGATAGTCATTATAAATTCAATTGGTTTGAAGAGAATACGGTTCTTTCTTCTATATATGATATACTTTTACAAGAGCCTACTGATACTGCCAAAGCACAATCAACTAAAACTGAGGAATACATTTCAGGTAACGTACAACTATTTTATTCAGTAAGATTTAATTTACAGTTCTATGTAATTGAGCTTGATATTCAATTCTTAATGACCTTATTGATTGATTAAATTTTTTTTTCTATTTTCAGACGTGTAAAACATTATCGAAGAATCAGATGCAAACAGTAGTAGTGAAGTGTAGGATGATGATAAAGAAAATTAATGTTAAAACTAATGTAGATTACATTAAAACTAATAAAATATATTGCATTCACTATATACGCTCACGCAACACCTCCTACTTGCATGCCCTTAGCGACTTTCCCCTCGCCTCTTGACAGGCATAAGACCTTGGTCTTATGCTATTCAAAATCGCCTGTCATTGTACATACTCATTCCAAAACGTTTACTTTAAAACATATCCAAATTTCAACTACACAGGAAAAAATTTATTAAAAGCTTTTATTTAACTTGCCCTGTTAGTATGTTAGTATGGGACAAATTTTGCGAGTTAAATTAGAACCACTTCCTGTCTTTAGATTAGGTTGAAATTTGGTTTACTTACGTAACCTCGGTGACAATGCAATAATATGGTACCATAAAGCTGATCTCAAGATCGCGTCGGAAGGTGGCTATAGGGACTCTTAAATTAAACGAGATAAAACCGTCGAGTTTGCATTCGTTTGAATAGTCTTGACAAGCAGCATTTAAATAAAAGCTTTTTTTTTAATTTTTTAATTAATATTTTTATTTTACCTCATCAACTGTGCTCTTTTCAATTCACCTGTCACATACTTTTGCTCATTGTAATCGCCTGTTAATTATTTTTCAAGATTTGCAATAAATAAACTACATTCTATTAAATTTTGAAGCTTACAAAAACAAGTTTTTACTCAATTTATTTTACAATTAAAAAAATAAAGAGCTGATGACGTGCAGGGCTGACGCCTGCCAGGTCATGGCTATTGTCCTTAGCAAGCTATAAATCATTAGTGTACAAATTTCTAACCTTACAGGAAGACCGTTACTCGCAGGGTTCACTAGCTCTCCAGCTATACTTTGTGTTCGTTAATTATATGTTTATAAAGTCCCACAGCAATAGAGAAAAGTTTTCAAATTATTTTCTTTACAGTGCAGTGTCGTGTATTTGAATAAAAAAAAATACTGTTACACATATAGTGCAGTAACTTTCACCTTATCAGTGAGTGGTGTGGTGACCTGCAAGTATATCGCTACTTCTAATTTAACATTAAAGTGTTGTTCAACAACACCTGGACGACAAGGAACTCTGCACCGGTGGTCGGCACAATGACGAAGGCGACGTGCGGAGCAGGGCGGCGGCGGCGGCGGCGGCGGGTGCGCTGACCATGGCCCACCATACAAAAAAAATGGTTGTTAGAACATATCTTATATCTTCTTAACTTATTGGTAGGCGCTTGCCTGTGCGACCTGGAGGCGAACATGCTGTTATGCTCTCATGTACTGTTATGCTGATAATGACGCGGTCGCCACATTCGTACAGTAGCCTCGCGGAAGGAGGCGGCGGAATAATTCAGTGCCGTGGCGAGCCACGCTACTAGACTGACAGGCCTGGGGCGGCGCAAGAGGGATTTCTGCGCGTAATGTGCTCTAACTGAAACCATTGAGTCCCTGGACCGGAGAATAGTTCGTCACCCGATGAGAGGCTGACCACGTGAAGGTGACGCCCCAGAGTGCCTCGGGGAGGGATGATATCCTAAAGCGTAACCCACTAAACTAACCACGGACGTCAAGGAAGCCAGTGGTCGGCCCATTGGCGATTGGAAGGGAATACGGTGGATTATAAAGCTGCGCCGTAAGGCTGTCCTTTCATAGACCCGTAATCTGCCCAAAAAAAAAATGTCCAAAAATAATTAAATAAAGAAAAAAACTGTTAAGCTTTATATCATCATCGCAGCCCATATATATCCCACTATTGGGCTCGGGCCTCCTCCACAACGTGAAGAAATTTGACCTTCTATATCATGCTGGTCAGACATGTTGGTATATAGTGAGTTTCCCTTCTCTTGCATAGATGTTATATGCATATTATATCTCTTAGACATCTTTTAAGACATCCACCGGCAAGATGGGGACTAGGGAGTGGTGAATTGTATTCTTACTTCGTCACGACGCGTGAAAGCTCGCAGAATATCACCATTAGTCAGCCCGCACCCCGCGCTAAGTGTGGTCGGCACAACATGTTCTAACCTACCTTCCACAGTCTCCTATCAGCCGTCACGTCTGGACTCACTGCTTTCACACGCATATCCTCATTCGCACAGTCCATACATCGCTTTTTGTGTCTCCCACGCTTCTTACGTCCATCCACAATCATATTGATAACCCTCCTTGTAACATGCCTTTCATCCCTTTTCATCACATGTCCGTACCAAGACAATCTTGTGAAAGCTCACAGTATAATGACCAATAATCTTGTATTTAAAATATATATATATATGTCGCAGCGTCATTCGTAACTAGTGTTGCCCAAAAAAGTCTTGGTCTTGCGGTCTTGGTCTTGGTCTTGCGAGAAATGCGAGACCGAGACCAAGACCAAGACCGCTTAATTTTTGCAAAACCAAGACCAAGACTGGCTCTGCAAGACTTGAACAAGACCAAGACTGGGCCTGCAAGAGTCTCGCGGTCTTGCATTTAATTCAAATCACCATTTCAGCTTATATACGGTTGAGCTCGTGTCTTCTACATAACAGGAGGAGAATCGGCCGTGGCCGGAGGGGAATCGCCACGGTGATCGGCCGTGTTGTTACAGGTCATACATGTCAAGTTTTCCTTCTCTTGCACCGATGTTATATATTATAGCCCTTAGTCGTGGGTTCGCAGTCACGGGTAAAATAGGGGGTGATGAATTATATTCTTACTCCGTCACTACACGGCAAGTCAAATCAGTCTTAAGATATCCATCTATTGGCCAATCGATTCCCAATGTTGGTGTTGGCTTTTCAGAATTACTCTTCGGAAAGGCTTAAGGACAAAAATACCGTAATCACGAGAGTGCTCTTGCCCATTATACATATTTATATATCCGTTTATTCATTAGCCCAACGACGTTCACTGTTGGACATAGAAATATGCCTACAATTAATCTATATAAATGTCCATGTAGGGACAGAGTACGATCACCATCAGGCAGTACATGAAGCGTTGCTCCCAGCGCTATTTTGCCTCTGCCACGACTCACCCCAATCCAGTAGTGGTTGGGGCGGTAAACTACGTCCCCTCAAAAATATCCGCGGTCCGACGTCCTCGTCATCTTCTTGAAGAAGAGGATGACGCTATTACGATCGCTCAAGAAAGGGCCTACACAGCTTGCGCAACGATAACAAATAAAACTCCGCGGTATCGGCCTTAACGTGGCCACGCCCACTTTGCTCTCAGCGACGCCCCGAGCCGAGGTCCGTTCCCCACAGGGGGGGAGCCCTCGACGATGTTCGCTTAACTTACTTACCGGGTTGAGAGCCATCAGCGCTCACCCATTGACCGCGTTAAACTGTCAAGGTCATCTGCGACCAACAGCTACACACACACAAAAAAAAAAAGACAGAGTACGAATATAATTCACCACTCTCTTACCCGTGGATGTCGTATCAAATCGGATCGGGCAATGGTGTTAGGAACCCATGAAAAAAAATTGAAATAAAAATATCGATTCGTTAATGAATTGAGAGACATGTAAGTTCTCAATTTTGTCATCGTTTTTTCGTGTAAATTGATTAAAATGTATAAAGGAATGATACTTAATCTACAACATATTCGTATTTTGTTAAATGTTCATTAGAATTTGAATAAATCAATGATTACGTTTGCATAAGCAAGACAAACTTCGCTTTAACATAAATCAGCTGATCGGCCGATGACCGTTGATGAGTCGCCTTTGTACCTACGTAACCATTTAAAGGTTCCCGCAAATCTAATACCTATTTATACTGTCGAAATTTTACATGCTTACATATATCCTGTCTGTACATACCTACATAATGCATTAAATTTAAGGCATAAACTCTTAGACACACATTTTTGTAATCACTATAACTTTTACGTTATATTGTTTTTGTGTAATATACATTCTAATTATGATCTATGACTGTTGAACTACAACATACATGAACAGTTGTCCCATAACCTGATACACCCTGTGTATATAACATATGTGCAAGAGAAGTGAAACTAGAAAGAAAACCCTGTACCAACATGTCTGACCAGCGTGGTATAGTAGATCAATTTTCCTCTTACTGGAAGGAATCTTAAGCCCAGCAGTGGCACTTTTATGAGCTGTGACGATGACGACGAATATCATACATTTTACAAGTATTAAAACCATAAAATTTTAAATCAGTTTTATATGTTCTTGAATAAATAGTATATTAAGAGCTACATGGATCCAGCGGCCAAAGTATTTATATAGGCAATAGAGCAACAGGTTTTTTCAAGTATCCAGAGTATCAGTAACTAAACTGGAAATACAATAGATACATACCACTTAACTTGAAGGGGAATATAAATAATCGCATTAATTGTAAAATATCGCATTGATTATAAAATGACATAAAATTTATTGTATCAACTGCCTCGTGTGGTGACGTCTTAAGAAAATAGGGTCGAAAGTCCTGTCATAAGAGTAGTAACGCTGTCTAATGGAACACCAGGGGAATAGAAGAGTAATTTTCTCCAGTGGTAAGTATTGTATTCAATAGTGAACTATAGGCTAGCAGATGGATAGATAGGATAGGATATTTGATTAATTTAGTTGGATTTTTCATTGCCATGATAAATTACTGTTACGTTATTCTAACTGCAAAACTTTGCGAGACTCTTGCTGCAATACCAAGACTCGGGTGCGCAAGACCAAGACCAAGACCAAGACTCGGGTGCGCAAGACCAAGACCAAGACGAGACCAGGTGTGATGTTGCAAGACCAAGACCAAGACCGGTCCAAGTCTCGTCTTGGTCTTGCATTTGGGCAACACTATTCGTAACACTTAAGAAACACTTGATTATGGAAACGAAAAGTGCTACACTTTGGTGGAGTCGATACAGCGATTGGCAATCACTTATGACCACTTGACATCACCGCTTGCATTTGGAATGTTATTATGAGAGTTTGTTTTAAAGTGGTCTTATGAATATTCAGAGGGGGATGAGACTTGAGGGCGAAGGGTTGTAGTTGTTGCCATGTTGCGTCGAAATCACCGCGTTTCCTTAACTTGTGGTTTATCCGCTGGCATCCGTGTAATTACTGGTTATAACAGAACATTGTTAACACTAATTGTAGAATACAATTTAAAAGCCATCCGAAGTATTATTTCAATTCCATCGCAATATATGACACATCCGATGGTGATGCAGTACGAGACATCCCCTCACCCTCGATATATATATATATACTACTATACTACTACAGTTTAGTGACGTCACGTGTGTTGTTACGACAGATGGTGACGATACGTGTGAAGTGTCGCGCGGTGCGGCGACCTCGCGCACGTGACGTCACCGGGGGTCAAGGTCGCGTCGCGTGTGACGTCACCACAACACACCGCGACACACTCTACCTACACTAATATTTACTCGTAACAGTTACACTTGTCTGCGTGTGTGTGTACACAGTACGACACGCACACATATAGATCTCGTATAATATTCACTAAATGCAACAACCGTTAACAGTTAGTAGATATGAACACACAAACTAACAGACATTACTGCAATACACTAATACTTATCACACATGAACAAGGAGCACTGCTCTAACAGATATACGGTAGACTTTCACTTAAGAATTCGTTTTAATCCATTCACCAGTCCGACTTACTCATATAGTTTTTTTTAAACAACACCCTGCCCTTAGAATAATAACATATAGAAGGCAAGCCCACGCACAAGAAGTGAGGCATTTCAATTGGAGCCTAATAGACCTTACGCCGGAACAGTCCCGTAATGTACAAGTCATTGCACTGCACGAACGTACGCAACTCTTAAAAAATAAATAGGTAATTATGACGGCTTGTGCATTCAAATGGTGCCACAACACATTTGAAAAACATAAAAAGGTTTTTAACATTACTTTTAAAAGTATTTCGACAATTTATTATTTTGTTAATAAAAACAAAATTTGATTTCATAATTTTCATAAATTTTCATAATTTTTTTATAGTGGTTTCCGTGTGTACGTGTGTAATCGTTTGCCCGCCATTAGTATTTTTTGATTCAAATTTTTAAAGTTCGAAGTACTGACACTATTCTTCTATAGGTTATTATTCTAAGACCCTGCCACTAAGGATATAATACATTAGAGGATTATAAGATATATATTGCGGGGAACTTTACAAACATATAATTAACGGACACAAATTACATCCAGACTCGGAACAACAATTTGTGGATCGCACAAATTGTTGTTCTGCGTGGGATTCGAATCCACGATACTGACACGGTCGGTTTCGTTATCCACTACGCCATCTGTGCAGTTGTCTCGCTTAAGAAAAATAATGTAATGAAAGTAAATAACGCACTGTGTATACCGGTGCCCTATATACGCAGCGTCACCGCAGTGCGCGACAAAATAATGTAATGAAAGTAAATAACGCACTGTGTATACCGGTGCCCTATATACGCAGCGTCACCGCAGTGCGCGACAAAATAATGTAATGAAAGTAAATAACGCACTGTGTATACCGGTGCCCTATATACGCAGCGTCACCGCAGTGCGCGACAAAATAATGTAATGAAAGTAAATAACGCACTGTGTATACCGGTGCTCTATATACGCAGCGTCACCGCAGTGCGCGACAAAATAATGTAATGAAAGTAAATAACGCACTGTGTATACCGGTGCTCTATATACGCAGCGTCACCGCAGTGCGCGACAAAATAATGTAATGAAAGTAAATAACGCACTGTGTATACCGGTGCCCTATATACGCAGCGTCACCGCAGTGCGCGACAAAATAATGTAATGAAAGTAAATAACGCACTGTGTATACCGGTGCCCTATATACGCAGCGTCACCGCAGTGCGCGACAAAATAATGTAATGAAAGTAAATAACGCACTGTGTATACCGGTGCCCTATATACGCAGCGTCACCGCAGTGCGCGACAAAATAATGTAATGAAAGTAAATAACGCACTGTGTATACCGGTGCTCTATATACGCAGCGTCACCGCAGTGCGCGACAAAATAATGTAATGAAAGTAAATAACGCACTGTGTATACCGGTGCTCTATATACGCAGCGTCACCGCAGTGCGCGACAAAATAATGTAATGAAAGTAAATAACGCACTGTGTATACCGGTGCTCTATATACGCAGCGTCACCGCAGTGCGCGACAAAATAATGTAATGAAAGTAAATAACGCACTGTGTATACCGGTGCCCTATATACGCAGCGTCACCGCAGTGCGCGACAAAATAATGTAATGAAAGTAAATAACGCACTGTGTATACCGGTGCCCTATATACGCAGCGTCACCGCAGTGCGCGACAAAATAATGTAATGAAAGTAAATAACGCACTGTGTATACCGGTGCCCTATATACGCAGCGTCACCGCAGTGCGCGACAAAATAATGTAATGAAAGTAAATAACGCACTGTGTATACCGGTGCCCTATATACGCAGCGTCACCGCAGTGCGCGACAAAATAATGTAATGAAAGTAAATAACGCACTGTGTATACCGGTGCCCTATATACGCAGCGTCACCGCAGTGCGCGACAAAATAATGTAATGAAAGTAAATAACGCACTGTGTATACCGGTGCTCTATATACGCAGCGTCACCGCAGTGCGCGACAAAATAATGTAATGAAAGTAAATAACGCACTGTGTATACCGGTGCTCTATATACGCAGCGTCACCGCAGTGCGCGACAAAATAATGTAATGAAAGTAAATAACGCACTGTGTATACCGGTGCCCTATATACGCAGCGTCACCGCAGTGCGCGACAAAATAATGTAATGAAAGTAAATAACGCACTGTGTATACCGGTGCCCTATATACGCAGCGTCACCGCAGTGCGCGACAAAATAATGTAATGAAAGTAAATAACGCACTGTGTATACCGGTGCCCTATATACGCAGCGTCACCGCAGTGCGCGACAAAATAATGTAATGAAAGTAAATAACGCACTGTGTATACCGGTGCTCTATATACGCAGCGTCACCGCAGTGCGCGACAAAATAATGTAATGAAAGTAAATAACGCACTGTGTATACCGGTGCTCTATATACGCAGCGTCACCGCAGTGCGCGACAAAATAATGTAATGAAAGTAAATAACGCACTGTGTATACCGGTGCTCTATATACGCAGCGTCACCGCAGTGCGCGACAAAATAATGTAATGAAAGTAAATAACGCACTGTGTATACCGGTGCTCTATATACGCAGCGTCACCGCAGTGCGCGACAAAATAATGTAATGAAAGTAAATAACGCACTGTGTATACCGGTGCTCTATATACGCAGCGTCACCGCAGTGCGCGACAAAATAATGTAATGAAAGTAAATAACGCACTGTGTATACCGGTGCTCTATATACGCAGCGTCACCGCAGTGCGCGACAAAATAATGTAATGAAAGTAAATAACGCACTGTGTATACCGGTGCCCTATATACGCAGCGTCACCGCAGTGCGCGACAAAATAATGTAATGAAAGTAAATAACGCACTGTGTATACCGGTGCTCTATATACGCAGCGTCACCGCAGTGCGCGACAAAATAATGTAATGAAAGTAAATAACGCACTGTGTATACCGGTGCCCTATATACGCAGCGTCACCGCAGTGCGCGACAAAATAATGTAATGAAAGTAAATAACGCACTGTGTATACCGGTGCTCTATATACGCAGCGTCACCGCAGTGCGCGACAAAATAATGTAATGAAAGTAAATAACGCACTGTGTATACCGGTGCCCTATATACGCAGCGTCACCGCAGTGCGCGACAAAATAATGTAATGAAAGTAAATAACGCACTGTGTATACCGGTGCCCTATATACGCAGCGTCACCGCAGTGCGCGACAAAATAATGTAATGAAAGTAAATAACGCACTGTGTATACCGGTGCCCTATATACGCAGCGTCACCGCAGTGCGCGACAAAATAATGTAATGAAAGTAAATAACGCACTGTGTATACCGGTGCTCTATATACGCAGCGTCACCGCAGTGCGCGACAAAATAATGTAATGAAAGTAAATAACGCACTGTGTATACCGGTGCTCTATATACGCAGCGTCACCGCAGTGCGCGACAAAATAATGTAATGAAAGTAAATAACGCACTGTGTATACCGGTGCTCTATATACGCAGCGTCACCGCAGTGCGCGACAAAATAATGTAATGAAAGTAAATAACGCACTGTGTATACCGGTGCCCTATATACGCAGCGTCACCGCAGTGCGCGACAAAATAATGTAATGAAAGTAAATAACGCGCTGTGTATACCGGTGCTCTATATACGCAGCGTCACCGCAGTGCGCGACAAAATAATGTAATGAAAGTAAATAACGCACTGTGTATACCGGTGCCCTATATACGCAGCGTCACCGCAGTGCGCGACAAAATAATGTAATGAAAGTAAATAACGCACTGTGTATACCGGTGCCCTATATACGCAGCGTCACCGCAGTGCGCGACAAAATAATGTAATGAAAGTAAATAACGCACTGTGTATACCGGTGCCCTATATACGCAGCGTCACCGCAGTGCGCGACAAAATAATGTAATGAAAGTAAATAACGCACTGTGTATACCGGTGCCCTATATACGCAGCGTCACCGCAGTGCGCGACAAAATAATGTAATGAAAGTAAATAACGCACTGTGTATACCGGTGCCCTATATACGCAGCGTCACCGCAGTGCGCGACAAAATAATGTAATGAAAGTAAATAACGCACTGTGTATACCGGTGCTCTATATACGCAGCGTCACCGCAGTGCGCGACAAAATAATGTAATGAAAGTAAATAACGCACTGTGTATACCGGTGCCCTATATACGCAGCGTCACCGCAGTGCGCGACAAAATAATGTAATGAAAGTAAATAACGCACTGTGTATACCGGTGCTCTATATACGCAGCGTCACCGCAGTGAGCGACAAAATAATGTAATGAAAGTAAATAACGCACTGTGTATACCGGTGCCCTATATACGCAGCGTCACCGCAGTGCGCGACAAAATAATGTAATGAAAGTAAATAACGCACTGTGTATACCGGTGCCCTATATACGCAGCGTCACCGCAGTGCGCGACAAAATAATGTAATGAAAGTAAATAACGCACTGTGTATACCGGTGCCCTATATACGCAGCGTCACCGCAGTGCGCGACAAAATAATGTAATGAAAGTAAATAACGCACTGTGTATACCGGTGCTCTATATACGCAGCGTCACCGCAGTGCGCGACAAAATAATGTAATGAAAGTAAATAACGCACTGTGTATACCGGTGCTCTATATACGCAGCGTCACCGCAGTGCGCGACAAAATAATGTAATGAAAGTAAATAACGCACTGTGTATACCGGTGCCCTATATACGCAGCGTCACCGCAGTGCGCGACAAAATAATGTAATGAAAGTAAATAACGCACTGTGTATACCGGTGCTCTATATACGCAGCGTCACCGCAGTGCGCGACAAAATAATGTAATGAAAGTAAATAACGCACTGTGTATACCGGTGCCCTATATACGCAGCGTCACCGCAGTGCGCGACAAAATAATGTAATGAAAGTAAATAACGCACTGTGTATACCGGTGCCCTATATACGCAGCGTCACCGCAGTGCGCGACAAAATAATGTAATGAAAGTAAATAACGCACTGTGTATACCGGTGCTCTATATACGCAGCGTCACCGCAGTGCGCGACAAAATAATGTAATGAAAGTAAATAACGCACTGTGTATACCGGTGCCCTATATACGCAGCGTCACCGCAGTGCGCGACAAAATAATGTAATGAAAGTAAATAACGCACTGTGTATACCGGTGCCCTATATACGCAGCGTCACCGCAGTGCGCGACAAAATAATGTAATGAAAGTAAATAACGCACTGTGTATACCGGTGCCCTATATACGCAGCGTCACCGCAGTGCGCGACAAAATAATGTAATGAAAGTAAATAACGCACTGTGTATACCGGTGCTCTATATACGCAGCGTCACCGCAGTGCGCGACAAAATAATGTAATGAAAGTAAATAACGCACTGTGTATACCGGTGCCCTATATACGCAGCGTCACCGCAGTGCGCGACAAAATAATGTAATGAAAGTAAATAACGCACTGTGTATACCGGTGCTCTATATACGCAGCGTCACCGCAGTGCGCGACAAAATAATGTAATGAAAGTAAATAACGCACTGTGTATACCGGTGCCCTATATACGCAGCGTCACCGCAGTGCGCGACAAAATAATGTAATGAAAGTAAATAACGCACTGTGTATACCGGTGCCCTATATACGCAGCGTCACCGCAGTGCGCGACAAAATAATGTAATGAAAGTAAATAACGCACTGTGTATACCGGTGCCCTATATACGCAGCGTCACCGCAGTGCGCGACAAAATAATGTAATGAAAGTAAATAACGCACTGTGTATACCGGTGCTCTATATACGCAGCGTCACCGCAGTGCGCGACAAAATAATGTAATGAAAGTAAATAACGCACTGTGTATACCGGTGCTCTATATACGCAGCGTCACCGCAGTGCGCGACAAAATAATGTAATGAAAGTAAATAACGCACTGTGTATACCGGTGCCCTATATACGCAGCGTCACCGCAGTGCGCGACAAAATAATGTAATGAAAGTAAATAACGCACTGTGTATACCGGTGCTCTATATACGCAGCGTCACCGCAGTGCGCGACAAAATAATGTAATGAAAGTAAATAACGCACTGTGTATACCGGTGCCCTATATACGCAGCGTCACCGCAGTGCGCGACAAAATAATGTAATGAAAGTAAATAACGCACTGTGTATACCGGTGCCCTATATACGCAGCGTCACCGCAGTGCGCGACAAAATAATGTAATGAAAGTAAATAACGCACTGTGTATACCGGTGCTCTATATACGCAGCGTCACCGCAGTGCGCGACAAAATAATGTAATGAAAGTAAATAACGCACTGTGTATACCGGTGCCCTATATACGCAGCGTCACCGCAGTGCGCGACAAAATAATGTAATGAAAGTAAATAACGCACTGTGTATACCGGTGCCCTATATACGCAGCGTCACCGCAGTGCGCGACAAAATAATGTAATGAAAGTAAATAACGCACTGTGTATACCGGTGCCCTATATACGCAGCGTCACCGCAGTGCGCGACAAAATAATGTAATGAAAGTAAATAACGCACTGTGTATACCGGTGCCCTATATACGCAGCGTCACCGCAGTGCGCGACAAAATAATGTAATGAAAGTAAATAACGCACTGTGTATACCGGTGCTCTATATACGCAGCGTCACCGCAGTGCGCGACAAAATAATGTAATGAAAGTAAATAACGCACTGTGTATACCGGTGCCCTATATACGCAGCGTCACCGCAGTGCGCGACAAAATAATGTAATGAAAGTAAATAACGCACTGTGTATACCGGTGCTCTATATACGCAGCGTCACCGCAGTGCGCGACAAAATAATGTAATGAAAGTAAATAACGCACTGTGTATACCGGTGCTCTATATACGCAGCGTCACCGCAGTGCGCGACAAAATAATGTAATGAAAGTAAATAACGCACTGTGTATACCGGTGCTCTATATACGCAGCGTCACCGCAGTGCGCGACAAAATAATGTAATGAAAGTAAATAACGCACTGTGTATACCGGTGCCCTATATACGCAGCGTCACCGCAGTGCGCGACAAAATAATGTAATGAAAGTAAATAACGCACTGTGTATACCGGTGCCCTATATACGCAGCGTCACCGCAGTGCGCGACAAAATAATGTAATGAAAGTAAATAACGCACTGTGTATACCGGTGCCCTATATACGCAGCGTCACCGCAGTGCGCGACAAAATAATGTAATGAAAGTAAATAACGCACTGTGTATACCGGTGCCCTATATACGCAGCGTCACCGCAGTGCGCGACAAAATAATGTAATGAAAGTAAATAACGCACTGTGTATACCGGTGCCCTATATACGCAGCGTCACCGCAGTGCGCGACAAAATAATGTAATGAAAGTAAATAACGCACTGTGTATACCGGTGCCCTATATACGCAGCGTCACCGCAGTGCGCGACAAAATAATGTAATGAAAGTAAATAACGCGCTGTGTATACCGGTGCCCTATATACGCAGCGTCACCGCAGTGCGCGACAAAATAATGTAATGAAAGTAAATAACGCACTGTGTATACCGGTGCCCTATATACGCAGCGTCACCGCAGTGCGCGACAAAATCCAATAGTCCCTGATAGTCCTCACCACCATGGCCCTTTGATATTGTCGCAGAAGGGCCTTGTCATTCGCCACTGAAAGCCTCCAATTAGGTAGGAGCATCATACAGTGACGATATCATGTCTGATAAAATAACATTTATTTAAGCATAATTATTAATAATATAAATTTATATTATTTAATTTAATAATATAAATTTATATTATTTAATTTAATGTTTCGTTAATTTTCATTATTTTGAATTTTAATTTATGTGAACTTTTTCTATGTACAGTATAATTTGATGACGGTTTTAGTTTTAAGAATGTATAATGCCTACTTAATGTTAGATTTTTTATTTCAATTAAATTTAAGAAAAGTTTGGAACTATTTAATTATCTCCACTGACACTGCTTATACAATCAATGGACATAATTAAACAGTTCCTGGACATTATTTAACCTGTGGAACTAGATAGTTCCGCGAACATGATTTCCGGACATAGTTCCGATAGAGAAGTGAATCGTTCCATGTTCAATCCGCTCCAGGACATGGTTTGCGCATGTCTAATATCATTACTTTTTGTAGAGAAAACCGGTTGTGTAGCGCGTATTACAAGTTTTGATGTGAAACATCTATAGGCGAGGGTGACCATGATCGTCGCATGGCGTTTAACGCCACGCTTCGGGGTCCCCTATAAATTAAACATTAAATAAATATTTGGATGCATATACCTACATTTTTGTAACGAAACCATGGTGTGATTTAAAATTTTGTACAACGCCATCTAGTGAACTCAAAATAAATTGTTACTTATAATGTATCATAATGAAAATAAATGTTTATTGAATAAAAATCATCATTTTTTGGAAAAAAATCGATATTTTATTAATACTTTATGCCTTAGTTTTATCGTATTAGTTCCTGTCGTAATCTAATGTTCTTTTATGCATATATACTTGTTTTATAAATTAATGTAAAATTCTCTAACTTAGTAATATAAATATACCAGTAGGTATGGTATTTAGTTTACTTTCAGCTACGAAAACTGGAGAACCGTTTTTTTATAGGCTTTTATTAGTTTCAGGTGTATATATATTTATTTCTTTGTATATTACCAACTTCATAGGAATTGGATTTTGACTCACTTTAAACAGCTTGTCTTATTATCATTACAGGATTAGAGAGTTCTTTATAAAATATATTGTAGCTTAGAGTTGGTCGTTTGCTCGATAGATGCCGCTATTTCTAGTTTATAAATCGCAAATTATTTCAAGCTACGTTTTAGAGGGTTCATTTCGTTTGTACTAAATGACGTTACCATAATTATGAGTCGTAAAGTCAATTTTAAAATGGATAATTTATTCTATACGATACCTACCAAAAAGTACTTATTGACTAAAATATCGAATACAAAAGTATCGGTATCGAAAGAAAAGTACTCGATACCTAAAGATAAAGTAAATAAAAGTACTCGATACTTTAAACAGTACGTTACTTATCTTTCGATACTATTCATGAGTTCAGTATCGATACTTTATATTCGATATCGTGTCTCTACTCGTACAAAATAGTTTCGATGTTTCACATCTGTCAGGCGTCCTGAGCGACGGCTCACTTTTTTTGTATGGGGACACCACTTATTTTTTGACTTAACTTTATTTTTATATTTCTGTTATAAATTCTATACCAATAAATAAAATTGGAGTGTCTGTTTGTAATGTCAAAATAATGGACTTTTTTCATGCTCACACGGTTATTTGCACGACACCTATGCCTAAAATAGGAATTAAAAAATTTTTGTCTGTCTGTCTGTCTGTCTGTTTGTTCCGGGTAATCTTCAAAACGGCTGGACTGATTTCAAAAATTCTTTCACCAATGGGAAGCTATAATATCAGGGCGTAAACTAGGCTATATTTTATCCCGGTATTCCCACGGGAACGGGAACTACGCGGGTAAAACAATTATAACCTATAACCGAAGCGAAGCGAGGGCGGGTTGCTAGTAGTAAATATAATAATATATATATTGGGATAGTTTCAAATATCTGCTTGTAACGTTGTAACAGTTCCAAGACTACAATTTAAAAAAAAATTGTATGGGGACCCCACCTATTTTTTAACTTTTTTTTTATTTTAGATTTTTTCTTACGCTTACACACAATGAGCTGGATTCCAAATTACATCGTTCTAGGTCATCTGGAAGTAGGTTACATTTAGGTAAACTTTAGCACTGACTGACTAACTGACAAATAGTAATTTGTCAGTTAGTCAGTCAGTGCTAAAGTTCACGACTTTTTGACCTTCATATCTTTATAACCGTTTGAGCTAGCTTCATGAAATTTGGTCTTCTAGATGTGCTTATGGATATAATTAAACATACGTAGTTTTATGTGTTTACGTTAAAGAGGTTTTGAGTTATAGAAGGGTCAAAAGTGGCACCAAGTGGCTCTTGTAATATTACACTTGGCACTTGCTAGCCAGTTCCTTGGCTTGAACTTGGCTTGACACGCTGCCGCGTGTCTAGATTCACCACCCCCTATCTTACCCGCGAATGTCGTATAAGACGACTATGGGTTATACTATGCATACAAAATGCCCAGCCAACTGCCCTCCCATTGTGGAGGAGGCTCGAGCCCAGCAGTGGGACGTGTAGGTATGAGCTGAGACGGCGAAGCATAATTATTACTTTACTAAATACAGACATGTCAAAAATTATTAATAACTGTCCTGTAATTATTAATCACCCTACTTAACCCTTTGGCTAGAATCAGGGAGCACTCCAAACTTTAGAGTTTTGTTGTTTAAAATTAGACTGCAGTCATTTATTATGTGCAGTGTGCTTGTATACAATTCATCGCACTTGTCACGGTAAGGCAGCACGGATACATTTTTATTTTGAAGTGAAACTTGTAATGCGACTTCCAACAAGGTTGCGTTAAACGTTTAACGGTACGGGAATAGAAAGAGACAGAGCGAGAGTGAATGCGTGTCACTCGAACGCGTGCGCGTAGTACACCTGTTAGAGGCCAGCGCGAGCGTTAGCTACGAGTAGCGTACAATATAAAGAGACAGAGCGAGAGTGAATGCGTGTCACTCGAGCGCGTGCGCGTAGTACACCTGTTAGAGGCCAGCGCGAGCGTTAGCTACGAGTAGCGTACAATATAAAGAGACAGAGCGAGAGTGAATGCGTGTCACTCGAGCGCGTGCGCGTAGTACACCTGTTAGAGGCCAGCGCGAGCGTTAGCTACGAGTAGCGTACAATATAAAGAGACAGAGCGAGAGTGAATGCGTGTCACTCGAGCGCGTGCGCGTAGTACACCTGTTAGAGGCCAGCGCGAGCGTTAGCTACGAGTAGCGTACAATATAAAGAGACAGAGCGAGAGTGAATGCGTGTCACTCGAGCGCGTGCGCGTAGTACACCTGTTAGAGGCCAGCGCGAGCGTTAGCTACGAGTAGCGTACAATATAAAGAGACAGAGCGAGAGTGAATGCGTGTCACTCGAGCGCGTGCGCGTAGTACACCTGTTAGAGGCCAGCGCGAGCGTTAGCTACGAGTAGCGTACAATATAAAGAGACAGAGCGAGAGTGAATGCGTGTCACTCGAGCGCGTGCGCGTAGTACACCTGTTAGAGGCCAGCGCGAGCGTTAGCTACGAGTAGCGTACAATATAAAGAGACAGAGCGAGAGTGAATGCGTGTCACTCGAGCGCGTGCGCGTAGTACACCTGTTAGAGGCCAGCGCGAGCGATAGCTACGAGTAGCGTACAATATAAAGAGACAGAGCGAGAGTGAATGCGTGTCACTCGAGCGCGTGCGCGTAGTACACCTGTTAGAGGCCAGCGCGAGCGTTAGCTACGAGTAGCGTACAATAGAAAGAGACAGAGCGAGAGTGAATGCGTGTCACTCGAGCGCGTGCGCGTAGTACACCTGTTAGAGGCCAGCGCGAGCGTTAGCTACGAGTAGCGTACAATATAAAGAGACAGAGCGAGAGTGAATGCGTGTCACTCGAGCGCGTGCGCGTAGTACACCTGTTAGAGGCCAGCGCGAGCGTTAGCTACGAGTAGCGTACAATATAAAGAGACAGAGTGAGAGTGAATGCGTGTCACTCGAGCGCGTGCGCGTAGTACACCTGTTAGACGCCAGCGCGAGCGTTAGCTACGAGTAGCGTACAATATAAAGAGACAGAGCGAGAGTGAATGCGTGTCACTCGAGCGCGTGCGCGTAGTACACCTGTTAGAGGCCAGCGCGAGCGTTAGCTACGAGTAGCGTACAATATAAAGAGACAGAGCGAGAGTGAATGCGTGTCACTCGAGCGCGTGCGCGTAGTACACCTGTTAGAGGCCAGCGCGAGCGTTAGCTACGAGTAGCGTACAATATAAAGAGACAGAGCGAGAGTGAATGCGTGTCACTCGAGCGCGTGCGCGTAGTACACCTGTTAGAGGCCAGCGCGAGCGTTAGCTACGAGTAGCGTACAATAGAAAGAGACAGAGCGAGAGTGAATGCGTGTCACTCGAGCGCGTGCGCGTAGTACACCTGTTAGAGGCCAGCGCGAGCGTTAGCTACGAGTAGCGTACAATATAAAGAGACAGAGCGAGAGTGAATGCGTGTCACTCGAGCGCGTGCGCGTAGTACACCTGTTAGAGGCCAGCGCGAGCGTTAGCTACGAGTAGCGTACAATAGAAAGAGACAGAGCGAGAGTGAATGCGTGTCACTCGAGCGCGTGCGCGTAGTACACCTGTTAGAGGCCAGCGCGAGCGTTAGCTACGAGTAGCGTACAATATAAAGAGACAGAGCGAGAGTGAATGCGTGTCACTCGAGCGCGTGCGCGTAGTACACCTGTTAGAGGCCAGCGCGAGCGTTAGCTACGAGTAGCGTACAATATAAAGAGACAGAGCGAGAGTGAATGCGTGTCACTCGAGCGCGTGCGCGTAGTACACCTGTTAGAGGCCAGCGCGAGCGTTAGCTACGAGTAGCGTACAATATAAAGAGACAGAGCGAGAGTGAATGCGTGTCACTCGAGCGCGTGCGCGTAGTACACCTGTTAGAGGCCAGCGCGAGCGTTAGCTACGAGTAGCGTACAATATAAAGAGACAGAGCGAGAGTGAATGCGTGTCACTCGAGCGCGTGCGCGTAGTATACCTGTTAGAGGCCAGCGCGAGCGTTAGCTACGAGTAGCGTACAATATAAAGAGACAGAGCGAGAGTGAATGCGTGTCACTCGAGCGCGTGCGCGTAGTACACCTGTTAGAGGCCAGCGCGAGCGTTAGCTACGAGTAGCGTACAATATAAAGAGACAGAGCGAGAGTGAATGCGTGTCACTCGAGCGCGTGCGCGTAGTACACCTGTTAGAGGCCAGCGCGAGCGTTAGCTACGAGTAGCGTACAATATAAAGAGACAGAGCGAGAGTGAATGCGTGTCACTCGAGCGCGTGCGCGTAGTACACCTGTTAGAGGCCAGCGCGAGCGTTAGCTACGAGTAGCGTACAATATAAAGAGACAGAGCGAGAGTGAATGCGTGTCACTCGAGCGCGTGCGCGTAGTACACCTGTTAGACGCCAGCGCGAGCGTTAGCTACGAGTAGCGTACAATATAAAGAGACAGAGCGAGAGTGAATGCGTGTCACTCGAGCGCGTGCGCGTAGTACACCTGTTAGAGGCCAGCGCGAGCGTTAGCTACGAGTAGCGTACAATATAAAGAGACAGAGCGAGAGTGAATGCGTGTCACTCGAGCGCGTGCGCGTAGTACACCTGTTAGAGGCCAGCGCGAGCGTTAGCTACGAGTAGCGTACAATATAAAGAGACAGAGCGAGAGTGAATGCGTGTCACTCGAGCGCGTGCGCGTAGTACACCTGTTAGAGGCCAGCGCGAGCGTTAGCTACGAGTAGCGTACAATATAAAGAGACAGAGCGAGAGTGAATGCGTGTCACTCGAGCGCGTGCGCGTAGTATACCTGTTAGAGGCCAGCGCGAGCGTTAGCTACGAGTAGCGTACAATATAAAGAGACAGAGCGAGAGTGAATGCGTGTCACTCGAGCGCGTGCGCGTAGTACACCTGTTAGAGGCCAGCGCGAGCGTTAGCTACGAGTAGCGTACAATATAAAGAGACAGAGCGAGAGTGAATGCGTGTCACTCGAGCGCGTGCGCGTAGTACACCTGTTAGAGGCCAGCGCGAGCGTTAGCTACGAGTAGCGTACAATATAAAGAGACAGAGCGAGAGTGAATGCGTGTCACTCGAGCGCGTGCGCGTAGTACACCTGTTAGAGGCCAGCGCGAGCGTTAGCTACGAGTAGCGTACAATATAAAGAGACAGAGCGAGAGTGAATGCGTGTCACTCGAGCGCGTGCGCGTAGTACACCTGTTAGAGGCCAGCGCGAGCGTTAGCTACGAGTAGCGTACAATATAAAGAGACAGAGCGAGAGTGAATGCGTGTCACTCGAGCGCGTGCGCGTAGTACACCTGTTAGAGGCCAGCGCGAGCGTTAGCTACGAGTAGCGTACAATATAAAGAGACAGAGCGAGAGTGAATGCGTGTCACTCGAGCGCGTGCGCGTAGTACACCTGTTAGAGGCCAGCGCGAGCGTTAGCTACGAGTAGCGTACAATATAAAGAGACAGAGCGAGAGTGAATGCGTGTCACTCGAGCGCGTGCGCGTAGTATACCTGTTAGAGGCCAGCGCGAGCGTTAGCTACGAGTAGCGTACAATATAAAGAGACAGAGCGAGAGTGAATGCGTGTCACTCGAGCGCGTGCGCGTAGTACACCTGTTAGAGGCCAGCGCGAGCGTTAGCTACGAGTAGCGTACAATATAAAGAGACAGAGCGAGAGTGAATGCGTGTCACTCGAGCGCGTGCGCGTAGTATACCTGTTAGAGGCCAGCGCGAGCGTTAGCTACGAGTAGCGTACAATATAAAGAGACAGAGCGAGAGTGAATGCGTGTCACTCGAGCGCGTGCGCGTAGTACACCTGTTAGAGGCCAGCGCGAGCGTTAGCTACGAGTAGCGTACAATATAAAGAGACAGAGCGAGAGTGAATGCGTGTCACTCGAGCGCGTGCGCGTAGTACACCTGTTAGAGGCCAGCGCGAGCGTTAGCTACGAGTAGCGTACAATATAAAGAGACAGAGCGAGAGTGAATGCGTGTCACTCGAGCGCGTGCGCGTAGTACACCTGTTAGAGGCCAGCGCGAGCGTTAGCTACGAGTAGCGTACAATATAAAGAGACAGAGCGAGAGTGAATGCGTGTCACTCGAGCGCGTGCGCGTAGTACACCTGTTAGAGGCCAGCGCGAGCGTTAGCTACGAGTAGCGTACAATATAAAGAGACAGAGCGAGAGTGAATGCGTGTCACTCGAGCGCGTGCGCGTAGTATACCTGTTAGAGGCCAGCGCGAGCGTTAGCTACGAGTAGCGTACAATATAAAGAGACAGAGCGAGAGTGAATGCGTGTCACTCGAGCGCGTGCGCGTAGTACACCTGTTAGAGGCCAGCGCGAGCGTTAGCTACGAGTAGCGTACAATATAAAGAGACAGAGCGAGAGTGAATGCGTGTCACTCGAGCGCGTGCGCGTAGTACACCTGTTAGAGGCCAGCGCGAGCGTTAGCTACGAGTAGCGTACAATATAAAGAGACAGAGCGAGAGTGAATGCGTGTCACTCGAGCGCGTGCGCGTAGTACACCTGTTAGAGGCCAGCGCGAGCGTTAGCTACGAGTAGCGTACAATATAAAGAGACAGAGCGAGAGTGAATGCGTGTCACTCGAGCGCGTGCGCGTAGTACACCTGTTAGAGGCCAGCGCGAGCGTTAGCTACGAGTAGCGTACAATATAAAGAGACAGAGCGAGAGTGAATGCGTGTCACTCGAGCGCGTGCGCGTAGTACACCTGTTAGAGGCCAGCGCGAGCGTTAGCTACGAGTAGCGTACAATATTTTTTATCATTTTTATTTCTCTTTTTTTATGTTGACAAAACCACGTGGCACGTTTCACTTCTGACGTGCGTATCTTGTACGCACTCTCATTTTTCACTGTACGTATTTGATAAAACAAAGGTGAAATATATTCTCATTGATTATTATTAGTTATAGGTATTATAAAAATATGTCCGTAATGATGCAATTGTAATGTGTTTATAATAGATTTACTAATTGGTTTAGCGATTAGTATAATATTATCTATAAGCTGCATTCCCAGCGGTTATCCTAGTTGATTCCAAGAAGGCATTATACGAATTATAAGATTTCATTTAACTCTTAATTTTTGTATTATATTGTTATTTTCTAATAAATTTATATTAAAATCCGTCAGAACAGCTACTTGTTGAATATCATTTATCTTTCAAAATCATTATAAAAAAGAGGTCTTAATTGGTCACACAAGTATGTGGTGCACAGACCACAAGTATGTGGTGCACAGACTCAAGCCGGTCAATTTGAATAACACTCAACATAGTTATCTCAATATCTCTCTTATAAATAAATCAAAATAACATAACACTAAATTCATTGTTACAACACACGCGATAGTTTATTGTAAAACATATTTTACAGTTTATTATAATAACATAAAAAATATTGTATTCAGGGCAATCAACAACACTAAACACTGTAATACTTTAGTTACAATAACAAACATATTGTCGAATGAGGAGCTGCTCATAACCTGTCTATATTATCACGTAGATAATCTAACACTTTATAATAATCCTTCTTGTATAGAAAATATAATAGATTATCAATACTAATCACCACCTCTACCACCTCACCACCTTTTGCCCTCGGGTATCGTAAAAGACGACTAAAGGATATAAATAAGCATATAACATCTATATAAGAGAAAGAAAACTCAAAAAAAGCACCCTTTTCCAACACGTCGGACGAGCGTGAAATAGTAGGTCAATTCCCCTCTCATTATTGAGGAGACCTGAGCCGAACAGTGGGACATATAGAGGCCGATGATGATGATCTATGCAAGACAAAGAAAACTCGAAGTAAAATAGTGTACCGACCCATCTGACTAGTGCGCTGTAGTAGGAAGACATCCGGCCATTGTGGAGCACAGATGAGGCTACAAGTGGGACGTATGTGAGCGGCGATGATGTCTCGGATACCCTTAGTTAATTTATTGTAAAAACATATTCGTCACATGAGATAACTGTTCTCTGAAGACGAGTGCCGGAGTGCGCAACTAATACTTGTCTTCAAATAATTAGCAGTCTAGGTATAAGTAGTAGAAGTAATAAGCAGTATTAGATAGGCTAGAAGTACATATTAGGTTTAGATATATACACTTCAAATTCAAATTCAAATCATTTATTATGCACTAGCTTCTGCCCGCGACTTCGTCCGCGGAAAATTTCTTGTTTTAACATAAGATTACACTCGATTGATATTACTGTATTTAATTTTATTAGTAAAATATTTTTTGGAATCAGATCAGTAACTTAAAAGATTACCGAAGTTCTATTTTCTGCTCAAGGTAACTTAACCCTTAGTTGCCTTTTACTTATTTTATTTATTTGTTTAAGTTAGGTATCTATTTAATTTAAAGCTTCTCTATATACAATGTTTGAGGTTGTTTTATTTTCCGGTAACAGAATAATCTGCCTTTCGGATGATCCCACTCTTGATAGACCAACATATAATTGCCCATGGGAAAAACATTCTTTTCGTAGGTCAATGCCAACCAAAGAGAATGTTTGTCCCTGGGACTTATTAATAGTCAGGGCAAATGATGTTTTTATTGGAAACTGGAGTCGTTTAAACGGTATGGGTAGGTCCGTCGGAATCATTGGAATTCTTGGGATGTGCGCCAACTGGCCAGCTCCTGGGCCGATGAGAATGGTCGCCACAATTAGGTTGTCTTTTAAATCTTTTATTAGTAGCCTTGTGCCATTGCACAGGTTAGGTGGGCTTAAATTTCTTAAAAGCATGATAGGTGTCCCGGATTTCAACAGCAGTTCGTGAGGTGGCAGACCAGATGGTTTAAGGGAATTTAAAAATTCCTGCGGATAGTGGACTGCATCCTCGATATTACACACTGTATCAATTGACTTGTAGATTTTACCATGGCCGGGAACTTTTTGTAAAATTAGATTATTGATTTCATTGACTGTATCGTTCCTTGGTGAGACGATAGCCCTTGAACAATGCCAATGAATGTCTCTATCTAGTAAATATTCGAGGTCAGGATATACTGCATCTATAAGATGCTGTAGACTGTGAACTATACGACCCAGAGTCTCATTTATAACGATTTCCGCAGAGTTAGAGTCCAAGGTTCGAGAAGAAAAAGACCCTTCTCCAATTTTGAGCAGCTGTTGTGGAAAATCGTTATCCATATTTCCAATAACGTGGACTCTCATGTTCGTACGTAAATTCAAAGTTTGGACTATACTCCATAGGGGCGATGATTTTAGACATGCCTTTATGATATCCGCACGTGTACCTCTTGTGACGACGGGAAGTGTCTGACGAAAGTCACCTGCAAACACAAAAGTGACACCACCCATGACAGCGACTGAGTTTCTCAAGTCCTTAAGTGTTCGATCCACTGCTTCAACATGAGCTCTATGACTCATGGTACATTCGTCCCACATTATCAACGACGTATTCTGTAACAATTGACCAATGGGCCCATTTTTGCGTATCGAACATACCGACTGTTGCTCCAATGAAACTGTCAATGGGAGTTTGAAGGTAGAGTGAGCAGTTTTACCGTCACTCAATAAAGTAGCCGCAATCCCAGAAGAAGCCACTGCCAAAGCTATTTTTCCGGATTGCCTAACATGTGCTAATATTAAATTAGCGAGGAATGTTTTCCCTGTGCCTCCTGGGGCGTCTAAAAAAAAAATTTTTCCTTTATTATTCGTTACGCTATCAATAATTTCATCAAAAGCCTGTTTTTGGTCTGTGACTAATTTAGGCAAATTTTCATTTACAAAAGTAGCTAATTCACTGATGTTGTGCGGATGTACCAACATTGTATCTATTGCATCATTTACAGGGCGAACTGGAGACGGTAATCCAAAGTCACTCAATGTTTTATCATTCAATGCTAAAAGTTTGTTTTCAATTTGTATTAAACCTTCATTGTACATAACATCATTAAAAGGCATGGTAAAGTCCTGATTTTGTTGTCGATTTCTATGTCTGATATCTTCACAAAAATTGTCCTTGAAGATATCCCATAGTTTTAACGGTTCAGATGGCTGACAAAATAGCAGTATCACCACAAATAACTCCCTAAGTTTCAATGAACATTCCGACATCGAAGCTTCTCTTAATGTCTTCTCCCAGTGATCATCATTTTCCAGCAAACCTCTGTCCCGGCAAGCCGCTTGATACGTCTCCTTGACCACTCCATTTATAGTTTTCAAATCTTTGAATGATGTGGGACCGCGTACGTGGTGCAATAAAATTCTTAGATAAAAGCATTCTGATTGTGACGGATGTACACCGTACACTCTTCCCAAAGCTTCATCTCTTTTTATTTCTGGATGCCCATCGACGTCTTGACCGCGCCTTCGTCTTGAAAATTTGTTATTAGCCCACGTATAATAGTGTGGAACTTCGTGGTACAACAGCGTTTTTGCAAATTCGTCGGTATTGCAGAGTTCAAAAAACGCTAATAGAGTGGTTTTGCGCGGATTTTGGGCAACTTGTCGCGCAGTTCCTGGTGTGAAAAACACCCTTTGCCCGTTTTCTAAGTGCACGGCCAAATGCACGACCGTGGGATGTCGGTCGTGGATCGGAAATTCGAGTATTCGCCAGACGGCTTCCGATGTACTTATATATCGCCCATTTAAATAATTTTCCACCTCATCATGCGGATTTCTAACGCTGAACGTGGCTTGATCGGAACCTTTATTTATATATTTACATATATATTTTATAGCCTGAACTGAATGGCAGTATTCGACGTTAATGTGGGCGTTAAATGACCTGCACAACATTGGAGAGTATGGTACAATCCATCTGTTATCTATTGTAATCGGCCTCCCTCTGATGTTTACAACTGCGACTTGACCACCATTTTCAGCATTACGACGACGATATACAGGATAACCATCCTCGCCTGTCTGAGTATCGGTGACGAATCGCCGAGGATATTTCTTTGAACATATACCGTTCTTCATACACGGTGATGATAAATTGTGCTCCCCACAAGGTCCATGGATCATGTTTTTGGTGATAATATCGAATAATATTGGGTCATCATCTTTGTTTGGTAGTTCAGCAACTATTATACTGTCTATTTCATCTGGTTGTATTTTTTGTGCAAACCAAAACAGCATATGACAGTGTGGTAGTCCGCGTTTTTGCCATTCAACACTAAGCATATGGCATTTGACTTTGCCGAATACCTCGTCTTTAGTGAACGACTTGATCATTTTCTTCATCTTTAAATGAAAAACCCTAGCAATAATGTCATGACGGTCGAAAGAACGTTGGCCAGCAAATAGCTCTTTCTTAATTTCTGGCCACTCCGGATTGCAAGTGAACGTCACAAATAAATCGGGTCTTCCATAGTTGCGTACATACGTCATTGCATCTTGGGTTTTTTCATGCATGTAACGCGGAGAGCCGGTGAAAGATGAAGGCAAGATGACATGTTGGCCAATATTTGCAGCGTTGACATTAGCATCCTGATTTATAGCGTCTCTTAAATGGATATAGTCATCAGCTCTCAGTTGTTGTTGATTGCGACTTATGTAACTTAGTCTCTCTGTTATCATTTTAGCCATCATGTCAACACAGTATTGACTAAACAAATCCCGATAATAATGAAGGGGATTAAAACTGTTGGCCCTGGTCATCAATCTATACATATAAAATTGCATACACGAAACTGTTTTATTTCGCGCTGAATTTTGTAGAGGGATAGTCAAATAATAACCATCTTCACCGTTAACAAACATCAAAGGGTATTGTAAGGGATCGTAAGCTCTGTGTAATTCAGAAACTCTTTTCAGTTGACCATCTTTGCAATGAAGGACTATATCTCTAGGTCCCTTATCTTCGTCCACCAATAATACTGCAACTTCGTTTGCTGTAGGTGAATTGTATCTTCCACGATGTTGATTTTGTGGAGTGCGGTCAGCGTGAATGATTAATTTTAAGTTTTCAGATGAAGAGTTATGTTCTAAATTGTATTTGAAACTGCGAATATAAATGTTATGACTATTTAACGACGTCTGTAAATCATTGATTAAATCGATATTTAGGTTAGGAGCAATATTAGACCGCAACGAAAGTTGGTCGGCATCAGAAATGAAATAAATTTGTAGAAACTGCGGGCTTTGCCCTGGCGAAGGGAGTAGACTACCAATTAAGTGATAAACTTGCCCTTCTACTTTAAATGTAGGCATAAAGTTTCCTTCGCGAATTTCTTTAGCACCGAATGACGTCATTTGGAAGAGTGTATTATACTTTCGTATGTTTTTTAAAAAATGCGCAGATAATAGATGATTGCCCAGTAATAGATCTTTTATTGGTTGTGGTGGTGCCTGGATATCAGGAAGAACCACTTTTCCTGCAGCACAACACATACCATTTGGTTCATCGCTCCATTTATTTGCAAAACACTTAGGACATGTTTTATTCATTTCGCCTATTTTCACAGTGTTTTGCTGAGCATAATCTATATTGGCATCGTAATTGAAGGCTGATCTATTTCCTTGGGCTATATTCCGATTACGCGCTCTGACTGTAGCTGCTCGCTGTCTTTCTGTTGCTAGGCGCTGCGAGCGCTCAGTGCTAGTCTCCCTATCCCTTGTCTCACAGACATGCTGCCTTAACTCAGATAGACGGTGCGCACGTTCAGCGCTAGTTTCTCGAGCACGGGCCCGCGTCGTCCTCACATTTTGGCTTGCGAGGCGCTGTGAGCGCTCGGAGCTAGATTCTCTAGCGCGTGCTTGCGAAATATATTCTCTATTTCTCGAGAGGCGTTGCTCATTTTCAGGGGCAGATTCTTCCGTACGGCGTACTCGATCGGCTCTTGTCTGTGATGTCTGCCGAGACAGTTGAGATTTCCTTTTAGGCATGCTCTCAACAAACCACGCACAGACTTGAAAACAATTATGAACAAAGGGAGAGCGACTCGAACACCGTCCGCCTTTACAAAACAAAACAATCGTAATATCGAATAACTCGTGTCGATTATTACGATAGAACGAAGTACGAAACTACGAACATACAAAACAAACGTACAACGAAATTACGATATTTTCGATTATGAGGTATCTATCAACAACAACAACCATGCGAACGAAACAACCGAAACCAATAACCAACTGACATGTAATTTTTAGAACTCCAACTAACGACAACGTGGGCATAATAATTCGAGAGGGTCATCAATCCACGGAAAGTCTTAACACCGCGATTCAGAAAAATGACGTCATTGCAGAACGCCATCTATGGGCAAATAGGTAAAACGTCTGCACAATGAAAGTTATGCTAGGGTCATTTTGCGTTTTAGTAATTTTATATTATCTCCGAAACTGTATGACCAATTGATATACTGTAAATGGCAAATCTTATCTGTATGATGTTCCTGTGATACTGAAATAATTTATTGTCATAAGAATTAATATTTTGTTGCTCAAATAATCAACCAAACGTAACAATGCCGAAAAAAAAATTTTTTAATGCAATAATAGAAGTATAAAAGATAAAATATAAAAGATAGAGATATGGTATCGCTGACTTTTTTGTAGAAATAATTAAGATGAACCAGGTAGCCATACATTCTTTTTAATTTTAAGCAACTGTTTAGGCAGCGCACGCAAATAATTCTGTTTTACGAGGTATTTTTTTCCGACTTGCCAGACAAAAGTTGTGATAGCTCGGTTAATATACATGTTATAGAAACAATTTATAGCCTATAGCACTCAGGAATAATGTAGCTTTCTGCCAGTTAAAATAAAATTAGAATTAGATTATGAGTTCCAGAGATTACCCCCTGCATACAAACTTACAAATTTTACCTCTTTATAATATTAGTATAGATAAACCTCGAGAGGACACTTAGATATTGTCAGATTTACAATTTCCAAAAAAAATATACTACCACCGGATCGGAACGCGACCGCTACTGAGAAGATCCGGCAAGAAACTCAGCGGGCTTGTCTATTATTTTTAATTTTTTTTCCTCATACTAGATATATAATTGTGTATATGTTTTGTAAGAACTAGCTCCAGCGTGATGTCCTTCAAACCGCAAAATACTTAATATAATTCAAACGATTATGGCTGGACCAGATCCCACAAGCGGCACCCGATCACGAGTTAACTACTAGAGCAACCATCAAATTCAAATCCTTTATTATGCATAAACCCCGCGGGGGCACTTACATATGGTCACTTTTTTTACATTTTTACCTTAAATTACTACCGGATCGGAACGCGACCGCTCTGAGAAGATCCGACAAGAAACTCAGTGGGATTGTCTTCTTTTTTATTCATTTACTATTTTTTTTTAAATAAGATAATATATAACAACATGTCTATTAATAGCTCCAGTGTGATGCCTTTCGAACCATCATATAATACAGTTAAATATAACGAAAAAGTACCATGGCTGGACCAGATCCCGCAAGCGGCACCCGATCACGAGTTAACCACTAGAGCAGCCATCACTCCCCTCAACCACTATGGAGGGAAGGGAGTGACCCGCTCCTCGTAGCTACCGCAAGCAGACCCTTCAGTGAGCACGACCAATACCATGTGCCACAAACATAAAACCTTAGAATAATAACGTATAGAAGGATAGTGTCCATACTTCGAATTTTCAAAATTTGTATCTAAAAATACTAATGGCGCGCAGACGATTACACACGTACACACGCAAACCACTATACAAATTATGAAATCAAATTTTGTTTTTATTAACATAAATCGTCGAAATACTTTTAAAAGTAATGTTAAAAACCTTTTTAAGTTTTTCAAATGTGTTGTGACAGACACTATTTGAATGCACAAACCGTCATAATTACCTACTAATTTTTTAAGAGTTGCGTACGTTCGTGCAGTACAATGACTTGTACATTACGGAACGGTTCCGGCGTAAGCTCCATTAGGCTCCAATTGAAATGTCTCACTTTTTGTGCGTGAACTTACCTTCTGTAGGTTATTATTCTAAGCATAAAACACAGATTAAATAACAAATTCGTTTGGCAAAACACGCTACGCTTTACAATTATAGTAACAACAACAGAATAAACATATGTGTAACACCTTTTGAAATAATGAGGAAACGCCTGAATGAGGAGCTGCTCATAACCAGTCTGTATTATCATCAAGACAATCCGAGATTTTATAATAACCTTTTCTACAAAATCTACTCTTGAGTGCTTTTTTGAACTTATTAACTGGCATATCTCGAATATTAATAGGTAATTTGTTGTAGAAGCGTATACATTGCCGCATGAAGGATCTGTTAACTCGTTGAAGACGAGTACTATATACAACTAATTTATCCTTATTCCGAGTATTTACATGATGAATGTCACTATATTTTTCAAAGTTACCAATATTTTTCATCACTACCCTCAACCACTATGGCCCTCCATAGGGGAGAGACCCGCTCCAAGCAGCTACCGCAAGTAGATCCTTCTGTGAGCAAGACCAACACCATAATATACGAGGCATGCCTTTTAAGTTTTGTCGTTTGAAGAAAAAAACACAACTAGAATCTTATAGTACTTTTTATGGTTTTTCAAAGTATTCACCACGTAACTTAATACACTTTTCCATTCGCTCAAACCAGTTATTATAACATTTATTCCACTCTAAAGTGGGGGTGTTCAAAATGGTTGACTTGAAAGCGTCGACTGCTTCTTCACCGGACTGGAACCGTTAACCACGAAGACTCTTCTTAATTTTAGGAAATGTAAAGAAATCATTAGGGCTTAGGTCAAGGCTGTATGGAGGATGGTCAAGAATTTCTACTTTTTCCTGCTTCAAATACTCAATCGTTTGACGAGCGTTGTGTGAGCTTGCGTTGTCGTGGTGCAGGATGATGCGTCGCTTTTAGTTAGATTTTCGAAGTTCGGCGATGACTTATGGTAAACAAACTGTGGTATACCACTCGCGTTAACCGTTCTACGATCTTCAATAGACTAGTGCAATAGTCGCAACATGGCCGGTTTTTCCAACGAACATGGCCACCATCTTCTTTGAAGTGCTTCGAGAACGAACAATTTTAGTCGGCTTTGGCTCGTCTTGAAAGACCCAGATTGTAGATTGTTGTTTGGAATCAGGATCGTAGGCATAGATCCAAGATTCGTCACCACTGATGATGTCGTAGACGTGATTTGACTCTTCTCGGTTGAACCTTTGCAGAGTTTTCTTCCACCATCTGACGCGGGTCGCCTTGTGATCGTCGGAGAGCAGATGCGGTATCCAACGGCAAACTAGCTTTCTCACACCAAGCGCTTTATGCAAGACCTTCTGAATGGTTGTCACTGAGATGCCTAATAGAGCCTCTATCTCTCGATACGTCACATATGAACTTCGAGAATTAGTTGTCTCACACCAGTGATGTTATCTTCAGTGAAGGCGGATTTTGGGCATCCTTCGCGAGATTTGTCACTAACACTAGTATGTCCACGCTGGAATTCTAAATATCAACGTTCGACAGTCCGCAGACATGGGACTTCATCACTGAACACAGATGTTCGCTCTTCAAAACACTGAAGCCGTGTCAGGCCTTTCCTAAAGTTGTAGAAAATTATTGCAGGAATATTTTCTTTAGAAAGATTCATTTTAGTACGTAACCTGACAGATTCCAATCGACGCTGTGACTAAATAATAGCATTAATCCTAATACTTTCAACTGTTTTAAGAGTCAAAATTTAAACACATTCGAATATAGAACAGTTCCAAATTCAAAATTGCCGGGAAATATGGAAACTACAGAACTTAAAAGGCATGCCTAGTATTACAAACGGTGAAAATACAAAATTTCGTTAGGCAAAACACGCTGGGGTGCTACGCCAGAAACCTCCGCGTGGTGTACCCTGGGCACGAGCGACAATTCCTTGGACTGCTCTCTGGAATTGTCGCTCGTGGCAAATATCTAGCCCGAGGGAGGGCCCAGTTTGTGGGATGCCCCAAATTCGCTCCATGCCCTCTAATTGTAGAGGTTATTGGATGCGAAAATTCGACGGGTCCAGTCACTCATTCGTTTGAGGACTGGGCAGGCATTTGCCAACCGCGACAAATCGTAGACCTGATTCTTGCTTCGGGACATTTGTCTTAAGGCCTAGATTCAGGAGCGAGGGTCTTGGCTTAACCGCCTGGACCGCGAAGAAGAAAACCTCTATAAAACAATCACCCAGAATCCTAAGTTCTGGCGCGCGGCGAGAGGATGCATGGCTGATGGGTTGTTCAGTCGTTAGCACACCCCCAGCCAGGGTACCTGCGGACCCCCTGTGTTGGGTGAAAAATGTACGCTTGCCCGGGTATCGGGATCTCTGCCCGGGTCGACATTTATTTCTCCCATACTCGTGGGAACTCGATGGATCATTGTTCACACACACCTGATGTAGATAGGAGGGGCGAGACGCCCAAAATTACCACCACAGAGGATCTAATTAGTTCCCACCCAAAAGCCCTGCCAAGCTACAGGAAAACTGGCACAGAGGAAGGAGAGGCCTCGTCCGACTGCAGCTCTGCTGCTAGTCTGACACTTGAGGCCCCAAAGTCAGCCGAGGGCCCGGCAAAAATAGTGGCCCCTAAGAAGAGAAAAAAGAGAAAGCACATGGGGACGGGGAAGGCCACGAGCGTCAAAAGGCGCGAGTTGGCCAAGCAGGAGCGGCTGGCTAGAGAGGCCGCGGCAGCCGCTCCGACTGCTGACGAGGGCGGAAGTACTGCCGCAGAGCCGTCGGACACCGACATGTCGGCTGTGGAGACCGTCGGTGGGTCATCCCGGTCGCCAGCATCGGCCTTGACGGCAGCACTAGAGGTTGGGGAGGAGGCCCTCCCCTCGATGGTGCGGAAGCGCCCCCTAAATATGGGTGGCAGCTCAGAGTCCGCCTCCGAGGGGAGTGGCGCTATCATGCCTCCTCCCAAGGTTCCAGCCTCTCGTAGAGGACGAGGGGCTGCAGTGGTGGCGGCGAGGTCGACGGCTCCAGCGTCGATTGGTCATGTGCGGGGGACCGATGCCCAAAAGCGGGCGAATGAGGCGGCTGCCGCGAGGATGATGAGGGTGTTAGCGGACATCCCTCCCACCAGCGCGGCAGCTGCAGAGCCCGCTGTAGGTGTCGACCCCCCACCTACCGATGTGGCAACCCTGCAGGCCGAAAATGCCCGCCTTAGTGGTGAGGTCTGAGGCCTGCAGGAGAAGAATAAGGCCCTACAAAAGGAGTTGTCGGCGGTGCAGAAGGCGAACCGCGAGTTGGCCAAGCAAATGGCCGACTTGCGGCGCCAGGTCGCGCAACTGGCGAAGACCTCGCCGCCGACAAGCGCCGGCCCTACCGCCGCCCCCACCATCCCCATTGCGCCAACTCGCGCTGCGGCGAGTCCCCAGAGGGCCCAGCCGGCCGAAGCGGTCCCGCTGCCCGCAGTGGACGGCGTGCCGGACCAGACCATGCGCGCCATGGTGGACGTCTTCGGCAAAATGCTAGACGCGCGCATGGCGGCTCTGGAGTCAAGACTGCCTCCGGAGCCCCGTCTTCGGCCGCCGCTGGCTGCGGACAGGCCCAAGGCCGCGGTGTCAGCCCCTGATGCGCTACCCTGTCAGGGCGGGCGCGTAGGGAGCTACGCTGTGGCCGTTGGACCGAAGTCTAAAGGGCCCGCCGCGAGGAAGAAGGTGGCACCGGCTCCTGCTCAGGCCGGACCTCAGCCGCTGCCGGCAAATGCTCCGCCGGTAGCAGCCAACGCAGCCGCGGCCGTGACTGCTGTGCCCGGCCCCTCCGCTGCACCTGAAGAAGGTTGGCAGACAGCCGAGCGCAGCCGAAAAAGTCGCGGCCAGAAGAGGAGAGCGGAGGCCAAAAGTGCCGCCAAAGCCTCCGCTCCCAAAGCAGGAGCCGCAAATAAGAGGTCGCGCAGGAGGCTCCGGCCGCCAAAGTCAGCCGCGGTGGTGATCACCGTGCTGCCTGAGGCGGCCGAAAACGGCCTCAGCTATGAGGCCGTCTTACGTCGCGCCCGGCGGGAGCTTGACGTCTCCGATTTAGGAGGCGTCGAAGCCAGGACCCGCAAGGCCCGGACAGGGGCACGGATTCTAGAGTTCCCTGGGGCCGAGGGCGCCAAGACGGCCGATAGCATGGCGGCTAAGTTGAGGGGTCTGTTCGCGGGTATGTCGCGGCGGAATGGGGAGAGGTTACGCTATTTGGTGTTTACTTCTCCCCTAACAGGAGCGCGACGGATTTCGGGGCCTTCCTCACCATCCTGGGGGCCTCGATACGGCGACTGGCACCGCGCCAAATCTTCGTTCTGGGGGACTACAACGCCAAGTCCACGGCGTGGGGGTCCCCCAGGACGAATGATCGTGGGCGGGCGGTCGAAGATTGGGCGACGGCACTGGGCCTCTGTTTGCTGAACAGGGGCTCGGTGCAAACGTGCGTGCGGCAGCAGGGCGGGTCGATAGTGGACTTGTCGTTTGCTAGCCCTAATGTCGCAGCACGTGTGAGGAGCTGGTGCGTCCAGGAGGAGGTTAAGACCCTATCCGACCATCGATACATCCGGATAGAGGTCTCCCGGACCCTCCTGCAGCCCAGCAGGGGTCACACGGCGGACGGAGCTCCCGCGTTTCCGCAGTGGGCTGTGGGTCGATTGGATCGGGACCTGTTGGCGGAGGCAGCCATCGTTCAGTCGTGGCTGTCCTCACCGCCCCAGGCGGACGGGGTGGATGCCGAGGCTGGCCGCATCCGCTGTGCATTAACGCAGATCTGCGATGCGGCCATGCCCCGTGTGCGGCGTCTGCCCCCGAAAAGTGCGGTGCCCTGGTGGTCCCGAGAATTGGCGGACCTTCGGGCCGCGTGCATACGTGCCCGGAGGGCCTACACCCGCAGCCGAGCGCGTCACCGCGACGCTGAGCGGGAGGGCCAGCTGTACGAGGCTTACCGCAGTGCGCGGTCTGCCTTCAGGCTGGCCGTCCGTACTGTCAAGGATGTTAGTCGGCGGGAGATGCTGGACAGTCTTGAGCGTGACCCCTGGGGTCACCCCTACCTCGCGGCGCTGAACAAGCTCCGCGGGTGGGGCCCCCCCCTCACCAAGACTCTCCAGCCCAGCCTCCTCACCAGAGTTGTCGAGGACCTCTTTCCACGGCGGGCGGAGCACACGCCCCCGGTCATGGCTTCGCCGGACAGCGACCGGGAGGCCGAAGATGAAAGTGCTCCGCCCATCACGGAGCCGTAAATGGGAGCGGCGGTGGCGCGTATGCAAGTCAAATCCACCGCCCCCGGGCCCGACGGTATTCCGAACCGTGTGCTGGCCCTGGTCCACGAGCACCTGGGACCACGCCTCAGGGGACTGTTCGACGCTTGTTTGACGTCCGGGCAGTTCCCTGGGTGCTGGAAAGAGGGGAGGCTGGTTCTCCTGCCGAAGCCGGGACGGTCTCCCGAGTCGACCTCGGCCTACAGGCCCATCGTGCTGCTCAATGATGCGGGTAAGCTGCTAGAGAGGGTGTTGGCTGCCCGCATCGAGCGGCACCTCGTCGGGGTCGGGCCCGATCTGTTGGACGCCCAGTTTGGTTTTCGGAGAGGGCGTTCGACGATCGCGGCCCTGCTGCGCCTGAAGGCCGTGGTAGCGGAGGCCGTCACCGGCGGAGGAGTCCTGTTGGCGGTGTCCCTGGACATCGCCAACGCCTTCAACAGTCTGCCATTCAGCTGCATCAGGGAGGGACTGAAGTATCACGGGGTGCCCGTGTACCTCAGGCGGCTGGTGACAGACTACTTGGAGGGGCGCAGCGTCCTCTACGTTGACCGAGTAGGGGACGTTGTGCGAACGCCCATGACGTGCGGTGTCCCACAGGGGTCGGTTCGGGGTCCGACCCTGTGGAACATCGGCTACGATTGGGCGTTGAGAGGAAGTCTCCCACCCGGGCTGGGCGTAATTTGCTACGCCGACGATACACTCGTCACAGCCCGGGGTGGGACACTAGAGGAGGCGGCACGCCTGGCAACTCTCGGCACCGAGGAGATTGTCAGGCGGATCGAAGCGCTGGGGTTGAGTGTAGCCCTGGAAAAGACGGAGGCCCTTTTGTTCCATGGCCTCCGTACCGCCGGGCCTCCCGCCGGCGCTTCGTTCACCGTGAAGTCGGTCACCATCAGCATCCAGGCCCACATGAAGTACTTGGGCCTGGTGCTCGACGGGCATTTTTGGTTCCGGGAGCATCTCCATCGACTTGTCCCCCGGCTTGTCGGCGCGGCGTCCGCCCTTTCGCGGCTGATGCCGAATGTGGGTGGACCCAGTGCTACGTGCCGACAGCTGTACACGAGGGTGATCCGGTCGATGGCCCTGTATGGCGCACCGGTGTGGGCGGGGTCCCTGACCGTCCGTTTCAGGGCCCTCCTGTAGCGACCACAGAGGGTCATGGCGATCAGGGCCATACGGGGTTACCGCACCGTGGCGACGGAGGCAGCGTGCCTCCTGGCCGGAACTCCCCCGTGGGACCTGGAGGCGGAGATGCTCGCCGACATTTATCGGCGGGTGTCGGAGACGCGCGCCCGCGGCGGTATGGTCTCCTTGCAGGAGATCACCGCCTGGCGGGTCGACGCCCGCCGAGGAGTCATTGCCCGTTGGGCAGTCCGGCTAGAGAGGAGGCTTCGGTACGGTGTCAGGACCGTCGAGGCCTTCCGGCCGGTGCTGATGGAGTGGTTGGAGCGGACGCACGGGGTGCTTTCCTTCCGACTTGTGCAGGTGCTGATGGGGCACGGGTGTTTTGGGAAGTACCTGCACAAGATTGTCAGGAGGGAGAGCACACCGTCCTGCCACTACTGCAGTTGCGACGAGGACACGGCGCAGCACACGCTCGAGGAGTGTGCTGCGTGGGAAAGGGAGCGCCGTGAACTCGTCACGATTATCGGTGCCGACCTGGCGCTGCCGACCATCGCCAGGGAGATGCTCGACAGCGTCAGGAACTGGGACGCAGTCGCCGCCTTCTGTGAGGCCGTAATCTCACGGAAGGAGGCGGCGGATCGTGTGCGAGTAGAGCTCCTATTCGGCGACACGTTCCGCCGCCGGCGACTGGGGCGGCGCAGGCGCGAGTATCTGCGCCTAATGCCGCCCTAGCCGAGGCCGCGGGTGATCGGACCGGGGAATTGTCCGTCACCCGCAGAGAGGCTGACCGCGCGATGGCGACCGACGTCCCAGTACGTCGAGACGTAAGGTTACCCGAAAGGGTATTCCGTCTGGCCGACCACTGATGACAAGTCACATCTACTCCGGTGGTCGGCCCAACAAATAACGAGGGGACGTGGGTACGGGTGGGTTATGGGCCCGCGCGCCGTCCTTTCATCACCCCGGACGGACAGGACCGCGCGTGCGCTTAACATAGCCAACCCAAAAAAAAAAATAAAAAAAAAGGCAAAACACGCTACGCTTTACAATAAAAGTTAAAAAGAAAACATTATATTTAAAATAACAAGGAAATTGCGAATGAGGAGCTGCTCACAACCAATCTGTATTATCATCTACATAATCCGAGATTTTATAATAAGCTTTTTTACAAAGTCTATTCTTGATGGCTTTTTTAAACTTTTTCATTGCCAGGTCTCGGATATCTTTAGGTAATCTATTGTAGAAGCGTATACATTGCCCTATGAATTATTTGCTAATTTTTTGGAGACGAGTAGTGTGTACAACTAATTTATCCTTATTACGAGTATTCATTTCGTGTATGTCACAATATCTCTTAAAGTTAGCAAAATTTTTTTTGACATATAATATATTTTCGTATATATATTGTGATACAGCAGTTAGAATATTTATTTCTTTGAATTTCTCCCAAAGTGGAATTCTTGGGCCTATATTATAAATTGCACAGACAGCCCTTTTTTGGAGAACAAAGATTCTATTGAAGTCCGCGGAGCATCCCCGCAGTAATATGCCGTAAGACATAAGACTATGGAAATAAGCGAAATAAACCATTCTAGCCGTTTCAATATCGGTTAACATTCTTATTTTTTTACTGCATAAGCCGCTGAGCTCAGCCTACTCGACCACTTTTCAATATGAGGTCCCCACTGAAGTTTAGCATCTATGGTGATACCTAAAAAAACGGTTGACTCCACAAGGTCAAGAGCCACACCATTCATTTGGACATTGGTTTCCACTTGGTTCACATTGATAGCTAGCACTAGATAGCTATATTGTCTTTACTTCAAAGAGTACGTAAGGTGATTTGGGTACCGCTCTCCGCCACTCGGTCACGTAGTGTCGCGCTCAGCCAGATAACTCACAGACAGATAACAGACGTTACGTGCTGATCTAGGAGACAGATAACTGTACGATTATCTGTGAAACAACTGCGACAGCCTGTGCCTATGTATGTATAACTAATTTAGACGTTTTATATAGAAATATACTGCGACAATATTCATCTAAATTTTGATATCGATACAACAGACGCACCGGTCAGGTCTCAATGTTTAAATAGCAGTGAACATGTAATTGATTGATATAATTAGTAATTTAATGGGTACAGGTGTCCAATAATAGTCAACTGTGAAGTACTTGTGCTTAAATCTCATTCAGTTTCAGATAGAACAATGTCTGATATTCAACAATACTGTATTTGATTACTATATATATTATTGCTGATATGTGTATATTTAATTCATATATTTTATAAATTTAAGAGAAATTGTAATAATAATTGAAAAATAAATTTACACAAAGAAGTTACAAGTTTTGAAAGTTACTGGGTAAGGTACATTATATTTGTTTCTTATACAACGATGTTTGTTTAGGGTAGATACTAATTATATGGTTCAACATAAACCACAAGTCATGGTTAAATGACAAGTCTGAATCAACTACAAAAGTACCTGAATATAGGGGAGATAGTCTCAACAAACATGTATGAATACCCAGCAGTAGGGCGTCTATGAGATAATGTGATGATGATCATATGATGACCACGGAAGAGGAATGCATATTAAGTCAACCCCAAGTTAGTGCAGGTTACATTATCCCCAACGACGAAGGCGACGTGCTACACGGGTGGGTTACGGGTGTGCGTGCTTACGCCCCTCTGTCGCCCCGGACGGAGCCGGGCGAGGAGTGCGCCGACTGTAACCTAACCCAATAAAAATGGCTACATTATAAGTTATGCACATCTATGAACCACTGAATGTAAATATGTTTTGAAATAATAACATTTTATGTCAACGTTTCTGTCTATTATTAAACTCATATTAAATATATTTCCCCTTTCATATTCAATATAACACAGGTAAATATTGTCTCTTATTTCGTGGCACACAGCGGTATTGTATACACGGTGAATGAAATATTAACATTATAATGTTCGTACTAAACCGACATCAGAACATTGTAACGCAACAAGTACAGTACGATTCAGTTTGTGATCAACAATCTATATAGGTTGTAGTGAGTCCTCGCTAGCGCAGTGATACTGCGCCGATAACTCTGCATATTGTAAAGAACAACATTTCAACTGTATTGTACTTTATAAGTGGCGGTTTGAGTGGCGACCACGAATCGGACGACGCAGCGCCACCATAGGACCACCCCTCACTAGGTGGACTGACGACATTTTCAAAGAGCCGTTGGATGCAAGTAGCACAGGACCGTTCCGAATGGCGTTCTCGTGGGGAGGCCTATGTCCAGCAGTAGACGTCTGTAGGCTGATGGATGGTACTTTTAAAATGTTGACTTGTTTTCCATGCGGTGACGGAGTAAGAATACAATTAACCACCCCCTTTCTTACCCGTGGGTGTCGTAAAAGACGACTAAGGGATTAAATATGTATATAACATGTATGCAAGAGAGGGGAAACTTGAAATGAATCCCTCTACCAATACTTGTGACCGTGGGACGTGTGTGAGCTGAAACGATGATGATGTTTACCTGTTATTTTATTATATACCTAGCAGTTAATCAGAGCATCACCAAACATTGTTATATTCAGCCAGTTGTGACAAATTACCAGACATTCATCGTGAATACGTATTTTAATTACAAATTATTTTCATGGGTTCTTCCCACCTAGCTCCCGTGTGACCAGTTGCCCCATAACCTCATACGCTCTGTACATATGTACATATATACTCGTTAAGTAATTACATTGAATAAACTTATTAATATTGTAAATAAAGCCCATGTTATTAATTATTCGTTGATCAGTGTACAGGCGTAGTCTGGGCTAGTGACTAACGCCGTGTTTGACAGAAGAACCTAAGGTTATAGTTTGAAGTACCTAAAGCCCTTAAGTTCCTAGCCTATATGATGGGATACCTGCACCACGCTACCTAAGGTGACAGGTAGATGTGAGATGGATGTTTGGGTGGAGGATTGGTAATTCTCACTGCCGGTCAAGCAGACTCACAGGACCGGTCAGAACTGACGGCTAAGGGTGTCTTGGCCACAGTGAGATGGAGGTTTGGATGGAGGATTGGTAACTCTCACTGCCAGTCAAGCAGACTCACAGGACTGGTCAGAACTGACGGCTAAGGGTGTCTTGGCCACAGTGAGAGGGATGTAACTGAGAGATGAATAAATTCAAATCTGATTTATTTTACACAATGTACACCTTATATACTACTTATTGCTAATACACACATATACCATTTTGTGTTAGTGTGTCGTAAGTGTAAAGTATAACGCAGTGTCTTTAAATCATGTCAGTGCTAATTTTGCACATTTGTATGTTGACATGCTTTACTTGTATGTTGACATGCTCTACTTTTGAGTTTGCTGCGTTGCATGTTCAATGTGCATTGAACATTCTGGGGTCTCTCAGGAACACGACTGCAAGTCGTATAATTCGATAACCTCATATGGTCCAATGTGTCCTTCCGTCGTTTGTGGTGTTTGGACTGTAGTCTGGGGACGAGGTTTCCCATACCGTGGCCGTGGTTGTGGTGGAGCTGCCCGCTGTTTGTCTGTCTCTGTGGCTTGTGTTGTAGTTGTCTCCTTGTTTTGTCTTCTCGTAAGTCTATCTCGACATTGTTTGAGTGGTCTGAAATAAATTAAAAGACAAGCTAATACTATTAAAGAAAGAGATGTCACGGTGCTAACCACATAGGAATGAGACTCTATTCGCCTCCATATTGTGTTATCTAATCTTGTTTTTAGCTTTGCTTCTGAAGCGGCTAAGTGGTCAAATATACTGGTGGAGCTATCTAATACTTCCTCCTTCGGTATGTCTGGTATCTCTGATTGGACTACTTGTGTGTCTAGAGTAAAATTACTCCTTTTAAAATATGATGCTTGCACAGTTGTTGTTGTTATTCGTTTAGCTGCAAGAATGTTGTTCAACGTCTTTACTACACAGCTTTCTGAAATGTGTAGTACTCCTATATCCTCTAGGTTAATTTCTTGTCTTTGTCCATCACATATTATCGAAGCTGATTGTGTTTTTGTAGTGATAAACATCCACGTATTCTGCATGTAAAGTTGTTTCCATAGAATTGTAGATTGAATGTTGTATCTTCTTGATGTGCATTGTGATTTAGTGTTATTATTGTTGCTGAATAGCTGGTCAACAATGCAATTCTTGTTCAATTGCATGTTCTTAACAGCCACGGGATAGCAAACAAACTCCGATTTTTTGTGTAAACAATCTTTGAACTCGTCTTTACTTAATTCAAAGTATCGTTCATTGTTAATTGCTACTCAATGAGTCAATACTTCTGTATACTTCATCGTTTACTCCGAACACGTATGTTAACATTTGTCCTAATAATCCACGTCTCCTTCTAGAAATCTTTATCCCAGTAAGGTAATCCTTTATCTTCTCAAATCGTGCTTTCTCTTCGTTCAAATGATAATAAAATTCTGCACAATGGGTGTCTTTTGTATACTGTTGTGTGTCAGTGCATAACTTTTGAAACTGATTAGTTATTTTTATCGTATTATTTAAATTCAGTTCCAAATCACTCCTTTCGTAATTAGTTTCTATTCTAAAACTCCCTCTGTTTATTGTTGAAGTACCTATTTGTTCTACATATAGGCCTGGATTTAAATGTTTCATAGTAAACATTGATGTACTTGTTACTTGTCCGATACACAATAATAATGTAGTATAGAGTAACACGCCTGACTTAAGTGTCTTAGACTTTTTATTTATGTTATTTGCTATGTTACTATTCACAGGCGTTTCGGTATTTTTTCTTAACGTATTCGTGTTAGTCATTAATTCTTCCTGATATACGGGTAAAGGAATTAATGTATGTATTGATCGTTTTTGACATAAACCTGTCGATTTTTTGAGTGTCACTACTCTTATCACCCCGTCGCTTCCTGGGTGAACGCTTTCCACTTTTGCCAAGGGCCACTTACTTGGACTTATGTTTTCATCTTTTATTAGTACTATGGTTCCAATTTTGATATTTTCTTGAGTTTCTTTCCACTTGTATCTTTGTTGAAGTTGATATAAATAATCAGATGACCAGGCTTTCCAGAAATCTTTCTTCATTCTTTGAATTTGTTTCCATCTATTTATTAAATCAGTATTTATGTTTGATAACGGATCTGGGATTCCAACTGCTTCCCGACCAATTAAAAAGTGACTAGGCGTTAGTATTGTATTATCATTGATGTCTTCGCTTTGTGCACATAACGGCCTCGAGTTTAGGCAAGCTTCAATTTGATGTAAAAATGTTATCATTTCTTCGTACGTTAATGTCGATTCTCCAATTACTCGACGTAAATGGTACTTTACTGATTTTACGCTGCTCTCCCAAATCCCACCAAAATGGGGGGTTGCTGGCGGATTAAAATGCCACTGAGTACCTATACTGGTCATCGTATTTTGGAATCCAGGTGACTGTGTTATTTGCAATAATTCTTGTTCCAAAAATTTCGCTGCGCCTACGAAGTTCGTGCCATTGTCACTATACATATGTGACACGTGTCCTCGTCTGGCCATGAACCTCCGCAGTGCCGCAATAAATGTTTCAGTTGTCAAATCTCCCACTAATTCTAGATGAATTGCTTTTGTTGCTAAGCATACAAATACAGCAATATATGATTTGTAGGACTTGTGACCTCTTCCTTTCATTGTTCTTGTTTGTATTGGTCCCGCATAATCCACTCCAGTGTGACTAAATGGATATGATTGCGTGACTCTTGCTTTTGGAAGTATCCCCATTTTCTGTACTTTCGTTTCGGACCTGTATCTCGCGCATTTGACGCACTTTTTTAGTGTACCTTTGACAACTTGTTTTCCACCTATAATCCAGTATTTTTGTCGTAGGACAGCTGTAGTTAGTTTATTTCCTCCATGTAATGTTTTCATGTGTGCGTTTTGTATTATTAATGACGTTATATGATGTCGGCGTGGTAATAGTATAGGATGTTTTTGATTATATGGCAAGTCAGCGTTTTCTATTCGACCTCCAACTCGTAATAATCCATCGTTATCAATAAATGGATCTAGTGTGGATAATTTACTGTTTTTCTGCAGTGATTTTTTCTTTCGAATAATTTCTTTTTCATCGTAAAATTCTTCTTGTTGCAATATGCATAGAATTCGTTTCTCTGTTTCTTCTAGTTCCGTACAGGATAATGGTTCGTGCTTTTTGCGCTTGCTGATAAATCTGTAGCAATACGCTAATGTTCTTATCATTTTATTGTAGTTAGAAAATCGACTCCAGATGTCATACTTTTCATTCGTAGTATTAATTGTTGTTGATAAACAGTACTTGGCTTCTTCATTTGGCTGTGGTGCTGTTGTTGTAATAGGTATATCACTCGTCTGTAACCATGGTGGGCCGTTCCACCATAAGGAACAGTTTATTAATTTTTCTGGCTCCAATCCTCTTGATATAATGTCCGCTGGGTTTTCAGACGATATGACATGATTCCATTGAGCGTTAGGTATTATGCTGTTAATTTCTGACACTCTGTTGGCCACGAACGTATGCCATCGCCCAGGATCTCCTTTTATCCATCCCAACGTGATCATAGAATCCGTCCAGCATGAAATCACGGTATTGTTATCACCGTTTAGAGCTTTTTTTATTTTTTCTATTAAATTAGCCAATAATACTGCGGCGCATAGCTCAAGACGCGGTAATGTTGTTTTTTGTTTTTTCGGTGCAACTTTTGACTTAGCTTGGAGCAATGTTATGTAGTAACTGTTATTCACCATTACTCTGCTATAGACGACAGCCCCGTATGCTTTTTCTGAGGCGTCGCAGAATCCATACAGCTCAAACTTTGTCCTGTCTATCGTGTGACACCATCGTGGTACTTGTATATTTTCTATGTTTTTTAACTGTTTTTGTATTTCTGTCCATTTATTTCGTATTATGTCATTTACTGGTTGGTCCCATTCCATCCCAGACGTCCACAGTTGTTGTACTAGTAATTTTAGTGTTATGATGATGGGGGCCAACCAGCCCAACGGATCAAATATTTTCGCCACCTCTGACATAATGAACCGTTTGGTGGGTTTTGTGTTTTCTGTTATAGTTATTTGAAAACAGAATTTATCTTCGCCTGGAGACCATATAATTCCCAACGACTTTCTTGTTTCGTCTAAGGGAAGTTTCAGCATCCGACTTTCTTCTTTATCGCATGTTAAATTGTTCAACAATTCCGAACTATTTGAAGACCATTTTCGTAGTTGGAAACCACCTTTGTTTAACATTGCTATTAATTGTTCTTGTAATTCCTTGACGGAGCTTTCCTGGGATTCTCCTGACAAAATATCGTCAACATAGAAATCCTGTAACGTTACTCTACTGGCGATAGGGTATTTGTCTTGTTCGTCTAATGCTAGTTGTTGTAATGTTCTCACGGCCAGATAAGGCGCGCTTGTTGTGCCATACGTGACCGTTGTTAGTTCGTATTCACTAATGGCCTTTTTTGGAGAAAATCTCCATAAAATTCTTTGATATTTATAGTCTTCTTGGTTTATTTTTATGAACCGGTACATTTTCATAATGTCGGCCATGAAAGCAATCTTATGCGTTCTCCAGCGTAATAATATGTTTGATAAGTCTTGTTGAAGTCGTGGTCCTTTATGTAAATTTTCATTAAGGCTTATTTTACTACTTGTTTTACTACTAGCGTCAAATACCACTCGTAGTTTTGTTGTAAGAGAGTCTTCTTTTATTACCGCTTGGTGGGGAATATAATACTCTCCTGTGTAATATTCTGGTTTAGGTACTTTTCTCATATGACCCATATTTAGGTACTCGTACATAAATTCCTTGTATTGTTGGCGTAAATTTTCATTTTTTTCGAACTGACGTTCTAGTTGTAATAGTCGAGCCACGGCTTTTTTCCTTGACTCGCCATATTTTATGTTCGCGTCCTTAAACGGCAGTCGTACCGTATAAGTGCCGTCGAAACTTCGTATTGTAGTATTTGTATAGTAATTTTCACACAACTCATCATCTTTGGTGAGTGCATAGTGTCGTGGAATTTCTTCTAATTCCCAAAATTTTGTTAATTGTTGTATGTCGTCGGTGCGAGTCATCATGCTTAATACTTTGATGCCACCGTTTGTGTCTTGCGGATATAACCCGGATAAAATCCAACCCAATTCTGTTTCTTGAGCGATTATACCGCCTTGTAGTCGTTTAAAACCTTGTAATAGTATTTTACTATATTCTTGGGCACCTAAAATTATGTCTATAGGTCCCTTTTTGTTGTACGTTGGGTCTGCCAATAGAACATTGTCCAACTCTTGTAATTGTTGTAAGTTACTTCTTGGTAACGAGTTTGTAAGCTTTGGTAGTACTATAAGTGTTACAGGTAGTCTGTACTCACTAGAGTACCTTGGTTGTAGTTTTATGTTAATTGTATATTTCGATGTCTTAGGTTCGTTGTCTCCAATGCCTTTTATTTCGGCTCGAACCTTTTGTCTTGGATACGACAGCAGTTGTGCTACTTCTTCCGTGCAAAATGACGCTTCTGAACCTTGGTCACACAATACTCTTAATAATTGTGGTGTTCCATCATACGACGTGGTTTGTAATAGCGCTGTGGCTAATAAGACCGTATTTTTTTCCTCTAAATTGGTAGCTGATAAGTTCGATAACGTTGTGTTTTGTTTTTTATCACTCATAGTTGGTTTAGGAGTGAACTTTTTCGTATACTCAGAAGACTCTGGTTGTCTTTTAATTGAATCGAATGTTCGGTGTAATAGTGTGTTATGACCTTTATGTTGACATATTTCACATTTTGTATAAAACTCGCTCGTGCATTTTATTTGTTTATCATGATTTAAGCAGCGTTTGCACATTTCTTTGTCTGAGACTTCCTTATATCGTTGCGTCACGTTCAAGGTTTTAAAACTAGGGCATTTATTTATATTATGTTCTGTGCTTTTGCAGTACCAGCAATGTTTACTTTTTGATGATTCTGCTATTGGTACGAGTGTTCCCCGGTATTTATTTATTGTATGATTCACCGAGTTATTACTCAGGTGATTATACGTAATTTTTTGCTGATCGTAGGACTTTAAACTTTTAAATCTTTTTTCTAAAAACTGTAACATTTCTTCAAACGATTCCAATTTGTTTGGGTGTTGTAACTGATCCTCGTATTTTGAATCAGTTTGTTGGTCCCATTTCCTGGCCAAAAGTCTAGCCAAAATAGGGTCCCATGTTGAAATGTCAATTCCTTGATGTTTTAAAGATTCCAAACATTCTTTTATGGTGTCGTGCATGTCTCTTAAACCCGCTGCATTCGCAACATTTAGTTTGGGTAAATCTAATAATTTATCGATGAATTTAATTGATATCATTCGTTCGTCTTCATAACGTTGCGTAAGCAATTTCCACGCGGTTTCATAGTTCGATTCACTTATCGTTAGATGACGTATAATTTTTGCTGCGTCACCTTTTACATTTGTCTTTAAATATTGCATCTTTTCTACCAATGAAATATTTTTATCTTCATGAATAATTTTTTTGAATAAATCATGAAAAGTATACCATGAGTCATAACTCCCAGTAAAAGTTGGAATAGAGATACGGGGTAGTTTTCCTGACGACTGTGTTAAGGTTATTTTTTCGCTGGAACTGTCATGGATTTTTTCTTCCAGCATCTCCATTGTAGTATCGAACTCAATTTGGGTGTTTTCAAAATATTTATTTTTGAAGTAAAGGTGTCCCGATGTATCCTCCTCCAATAATAATTCAATGTGTGTTTCTTCAATATCCTGCCATCGTTTTTGTAAGTTGTTTATTGTAGTTTGTAAATGCCATATAGGTTTGTTTTCAGTGACTGATTCTTTCGCCTGAATTAGCCTTTTTGACATCTGGGATATCCTGAACATTTGTATAAACGTCTTGGGATTCCCTCTCCCTTCTTCTTCGTTTGTGTTTTGTTCTTCAGGTTCATATATCGCCTGAACAAGTTGAAGTCTTTCTTCATATTTTTGTAGGTGGGCTAAGCCCTCGTTGTATTGTTTCTGGATATTTCCAAAGTAATTTGTAGTGATATATTTGTGAGATGATAACATCTCTTGTTTTTCCAGTTTCGAGTGATTCTCTTGCACCCGTTGGAAAATAGTAGTTAGTGTTTGTCTTTTTTCGTCAATGTATTTTTGTGTTCTTCGGCTCACGGAGTCCTTTTTAATGTTTGTAATTATCCTCCTGATCTCGTTATAATCTTCCTCCTGGCTCCTGATTGCTGTGTTTATTTCTTGTATGTCCATAGTGCTTCTTTTGTCTTCTTCCCTAATAGCCCTACCCTAACTTTCATACTACTAATGTTTTAAGTCAATACTTATCGTACCTGCGCTCTCGCTATAACACGTCCCTGAAGGTGCGACTTCTCAATCAGCTGGTGAGTCCCGCTTGTGGGAGGCCAGTGACCGAACCGCAACGAGAGGCTTTCTGACAGAGTACGTAAGTAAAAGTCTTTCAGTCAATTCCGAAACTGATGCTTTGTTGAGTACACCAGCCCGTTCTTAACTGATTCGTATGTCTGTTATGTCAAACCTACGGGGGGGTTAGAGGGAGGAAAAATCTTTACTTTTACTCGAAGGACCAAATGAATCGAAGGATCAAATGTACAGGCGTAGTCTGGGCTAGTGACTAACGCCGTGTTTGACAGAAGAACCTAAGGTTATAGTTTGAAGTACCTAAAGCCCTTAAGTTCCTAGCCTATATGATGGGATACCTGCACCACGCTACCTAAGGTGACAGGTAGATGTGAGATGGATGTTTGGGTGGAGGATTGGTAATTCTCACTGCCGGTCAAGCAGACTCACAGGACCGGTCAGAACTGACGGCTAAGGGTGTCTTGGCCACAGTGAGATGGAGGTTTGGATGGAGGATTGGTAACTCTCACTGCCAGTCAAGCAGACTCACAGGACTGGTCAGAACTGACGGCTAAGGGTGTCTTGGCCACAGTGAGAGGGATGTAACTGAGAGATGAATAAATTCAAATCTGATTTATTTTACACAATGTACACCTTATATACTACTTATTGCTAATACACACATATACCATTTTGTGTTAGTGTGTCGTAAGTGTAAAGTATAACGCAGTGTCTTTAAATCATGTCAGTGCTAATTTTGCACATTTGTATGTTGACATGCTTTACTTGTATGTTGACATGCTCTACTTTTGAGTTTGCTGCGTTGCATGTTCAATGTGCATTGAACAATCAGTACTCAATCAATGTATACGATATAATTGATAACGTTACAAAGCGTGTAATTATATATTAAGCACATAACATAAACACGGCCCTAAACCAACAAGTGGCTCTCTCTCTCCCTGTGTGTAAACGTGACGCGGCACGTTATCAGCGTGTAACTGTACACACACACACACACACACGCACACACACACACACACGAGATCTATTAACAGTATATGTCACCATAACATTAATCTTATAATAATTGATTGTGCTTCACTCAATGTGCATTCCTCTTTCATGTTACATATCGAAAAAATCATTGACAATAGTTTCATAATTAACCGCCTGACTCCTATTATTATAAAATAATTAGCACAATTAACATAAATTATTATGCACAGATGGTGTAGTGGTTAAAAAACCGACCTACAGTGCCAGTGTCGCGTTTTCGATTCGCAAACAAGATAATGTTTTGTACGATCCATAAATTGTTATTCGGAGACGTTTTATAATTTGTGTCCGTTAAATATATGGAACGCCCGCCCGACTAGGTGGACCGACGACCTGGTGAAAGTGGCTGGGCGACGTTGGATGCAGGCGGCACAGGATTGCACTCTGTGTCGTAACATGAGGGAGGCCTACGTCCAGCAGTAGACGGCGATAGCCTAAAATAATGATGATGAAATGTTGAAATATATTATGTTTGTAAATTCCCCCGTCATACAACGACTACTTCTTTAGTCCAGGGTGTTGTTTAAAAAAAAATAACTGAACAAAGCTAAATCGACCTATCTTACTTTTTTACTTTACTTAGACCGTTAATCACACTCATCACCGACCGACATCATCCGACACTTGGGTTCGAATCATTTCTTGCGGAGTCTGTCACTACATACTAACACACTCGCTAACTTCTATTCGTTAAGAATAATTCGGTTTTGTAACACACCCCGGGGGGGGGGGTTCTTTCTTAGACCTTTGACACTCCAAACTACCTTATCCTGATCCCACACGTCATCACTACTTATCTGGTTACATACTGTCTGCGTCACGAGCTGATCTATATCTATACTATCGTCAGAGAAAAGATATATTTGTTGGCAGGTTTGTTTGTTGGTAATAAATAGGCTCGCCTACTAACCTGATTTTAACCATTTTATCACCATAACATACACCATTAGAAATATTTTTTTATTTGTCAGACATATTAAAATATTTTCTGGATGGTGACGGAATAAGAATACAATTCACTACTCCCAATCTTACTCGTGGATGTCGTAAAAGACGACCAAGGGATATGGTAAACATATACCATCTCTCTGTTAGAGATGGAAAACTCGAAACAAAGCCCTACACCAATTTATCTGACCAGCTTGGTATAGTAAGGTCAATTTTTCTCCTATTGGGAGGGAGCTTCGAGCCCCGCAGTGGGATGTATATGAGACGAGATGATGATGATGCTTAAAAATATAAATGAAAGAGCGAAACAGAACTGTATGTCTTAAGCAACTACAAAGCCAACGATTGGCTTCACTACTGTCGTGTGAAGTGTATAAAGCGGCCAGTAGCTCTGTGCTAAGCGCGCGTCACCAGCGGGTACTCGCGTGCACTTACCGTTCATTTAGAGGTTCATAATCGAAAGTCAATGTATTACACCACCAGACTAATTATGAACACAAATTCCCTTCTAACGCGCGACCTAATAAAATCACAAATTTATCTCGCGATTCGTACCGAATGGCAGGAAAGATGGGATTTATCATCGAAGGGTTGCATGTAAATTATTTTTCCATGCAAGCGTTTGAAGAGAGTGAGGTTGGAGATTGTGTGGACAAATATCTACCTGGCCAAAGCAAATTCAAAAATAAATTGTTTGCTTAAACTCGTATCCTCACCATTATGTTAATGTTCCACATATGACCGGAAATATAAACAATCAGTACATTATCAGAGAGTACGTACCCTGTGGTGAACGACAACCTTATGTTTGCTATTCACGTTTGGAGTCGTATACTATACGAGCTTCGAAGCAACTCGATAACATTCCAGTGCGTTTAGTTGTCTCTGTAATATCTAATTTTACAATATCTCAGACATAAACCCTGTTATGTTGTCTCGTATCCGTGGTGCTGATTTATTTATTGAATAGTTAATGTTGCTTCATGTCGCCCGCATTGCGCACGAGGCAACTGAAATCTATCTCTGAGCTGAGCTCGCGTGATCTGTGACTACACGCGCATGCACACAGCTCTGAAAATGTATAACCAAACCTATACTGAGTTGTTATATCACATTCATTAATGACTTGCTTATTATACTTGTACCCTAGCAGTACTGGCTCCTAAGATACAGGCTTTAGCCTACTTCAGGGACTATTGTAAACTTGTTTTGTAAAATGGCATTTCTTGATAAAATAAATTATTATTTTTAAAGCATTATCTTATACTAGCAACCCGCCCTCGTTTCGCTTCGGTTTCAGTCGCTTTACCCGCGGCGTAGTGCCCGTTCTTGTGGGAATACCGGGATAAAATATAGCCTATGTTACTCCCTGATATTATAGCTTTCCATTGGTGAAAGAATTTTTGAAATCGGTTCGGTGGTTTAAGCGTGAAAGCGTTACAAACAAACAAACAAACATCATTACTTTCGCATTAATAATATTAGTATGGATAGCTCCTCATGTTTAACTTTTTCAAATATGTTTGTCGCGGTTAAAAACGTTACACGGAACTATTGCACTAACAACTATTATATGATCAGTCGGAGCAAAATTCACATACACTCGAGACACGAGCATTGTCGGCGCTGCAGCGCGAGGGGCGCGTGTCCTGCCACCGGTCCGCGACACGTGTACGAGTAACTGAGGTTAAAGTTAACTGCATTCAAGTGTAAGTGACGCACAGAACACATGCTTTGTGTTTCATATGACATCACAAGTTTAACACAGGCGAGGGATATAAGTGAACATCCTCATTGCGTTTATTATTATTGAACTTATTGGATCAACTTTAATCATATTCAGAGCAGCAGTACGCTCGCACTACACAGATGACCCACCCCGATAGGGCAATGGTGTGGTGAGCCTCTCTGCCACAGACACCGTTACCCCACGGACAGTCAGATAGATAGCGTAGACGACCAGAGTCAGTGACCACAAATGAATTAGTTTCGATTGTCACAGGACTACTCCTGCGCAAAGCCTCGGTTTCGGTCAGCATAACAAACAGTAATTAAAGTATTCTACAAACTCTTAGCGGTCTTCTAACCAATATATTTAACGCAGCGCACAATAAAATCCTGCATGCAAAATATTTTTATCAGCATACTCTTCGAAAAGCCATCGGCAAGGTATAACTTCAAAAACTCTAACATACCAACTCTACAAAAAAACAAGTAACGCTCGTGTATAATTATAGCAGTACAGAGGGATAGCGCCCCTCTCAGTCACCTCATCAGTCACCACACAGGGATGGCGCCCCTCTCAGTCACCTCATCAGTCACCACACAGGGATGGCGCCCCTCTCAGTCACCTCACCAGTCACCACACAGGGATGGCGCCCCTCTCAGTCACCTCACCAGTCACCACACAGGGATGGCGCCCCTCTCAGTCACCTCACCAGTCACCACACAGGGATGGCGCCCCTCTCAGTCACCTCATCAGTCACCACACAGGGATGGCGCCCCTCTCAGTCACCTCATCAGTCACCACACAGGGATGGCGCCCCTCTCAGTCACCTCACCAGTCACCACACAGGGATGGCGCCCCTCTCAGTCACCTCACCAGTCACCACACAGGGATGGCGCCCCTCTCAGTCACCTCACCAGTCACCACACAGGGATGGCGCCCCTCTCAGTCACCTCACCAGTCACCACACAGGGATGGCGCCCCTCTCAGTCACCTCATCAGTCACCACACAGGGATGGCGCCCCTCTCAGTCACCTCACCAGTCACCACACAGGGATGGCGCCCCTCTCAGTCACCTCATCAGTCACCACACAGGGATGGCGCCCCTCTCAGTCACCTCACCAGTCACCACACAGGGATGGCGCCCCTCTCAGTCACCTCACCAGTCACCACACAGGGATGGCGCCCCTCTCAGTCACCTCACCAGTCACCACACAGGGATGGCGCCCCTCTCAGTCACCTCATCAGTCACCACACAGGGATGGCGCCCCTCTCAGTCACCTCATCAGTCACCACACAGGGATGGCGCCCCTCTCAGTCACCTCACCAGTCACCACACAGGGATGGCGCCCCTCTCAGTCACCTCACCAGTCACCACACAGGGATGGCGCCCCTCTCAGTCACCTCACCAGTCACCACACAGGGATGGCGCCCCTCTCAGTCACCTCATCAGTCACCACACAGGGATGGCGCCCCTCTCAGTCACCTCACCAGTCACCACACAGGGATGGCGCCCCTCTCAGTCACCTCACCAGTCACCACACAGGGATGGCGCCCCTCTCAGTCACCTCATCAGTCACCACACAGGGATGGCGCCCCTCTCAGTCACCTCACCAGTCACCACACAGGGATGGCGCCCCTCTCAGTCACCACACAACTACTAAAATTCATATAAAGATGGAATTTGTAATGTTAGTTCCGCATTCCAGTTGTTGTCTCGCACAAACTATGTAAGTGAACTAAACGAGCTTTGTGCGTGTGTCTGTGTGTGTGTGTTTGTGTGAGCTTTTATATGTGAGTGGGTGTGAGTGTATTTCTATGTGTGCACCATTTAGAACTTTAAATGATAAATTTCCTATGACAAAGCCAACAGCATTTTTTTAATTTAGAAAATTTAACAATTGCTAGTTCACAGATTGACCGTCAACTTTTTTACAGGCGGAACTGAAGTGAAGCACGTAATTATGTGACAGATTATTGTTCCACACTGCTGCTGTTCAACTTACAATGTTTTGCCGTATGGTATTGAATGTTTCTTGAACTAATTTTGATTTTAAATACTTTCATTGGTTTAACGATTTATTAATATTATTATTTTGAAATTAAATAGTGCCTAACAAAAATAATCACTTAAATATTTACAAAAAGCACACCGTACAAAATTAAACCCAAACACATTTTAGTAAAATACTTCAATGCTAACAGTCTTGTTCAACACAGAGATCAAATAGGCGTTCAACTCAGCGACGAGCAACTCCAACTATTTCTAATCCCAGAGATACCTTAAACCGTACTACAGGGACATCAAAATTACGAACTGTAACATAGTTCGCAATGGTAGGCTTAACTCGCCTAAGGGGCCTCCCTCACTCATTCACTACGAGCGGTTACTGCGCCGCACACCTCGCCACTCCGCCATTTTCTACACCTTAAGTCCGGGTAAGGGTGCAACAACCATCCTTAGTCCAAACAACAAAGGTGAATAACACACACTCATCATAGTTAAGCAAAGACTAGGCACTAGTGTTACGTAGCCCGACGGAGCCACGAACGGTACCCGATCGGGTAACACGAGCTGATTACGAACGTCAAGGACTCAGCACTAGTGCTCGACCCGATGGCGAAGGGTATTATCACCCCGGACGCACGCGTCAGGAACATAACCCATCCTAAGAAAAAAAGACTTGCTAATGAAGTGAACAACCTTACCATATTTATCATAATAATAAATTTGACTGCCATATTCATAATTTTAGGGTGTCGTACCCAAAGGGTAAAAACGGGACCCTATTGCTAAGACTTTACTGTCTGTCCGTCTTGTCTGTTACCAGGCTGTATCTCAAGAACCACTATAGCTAGACAGTTGAAAGTTTCACAAATTGTGTATTTCTGTTGCAGCTATAACAACAAATACTAAAAACAAAATAAAATAAATATTTAATAATAAATATTTTTGCCCTTTTTTTATAGATAATGGTACGCAACCCTTCGTGCGCGACTCTGACTCTCTGTTTTAATGTTTTTACCGGGACATGTACATGTAAGTTGAACTCGGTGTGAGCACTGCTATCTGTATGTATGCACGCGTCACTAAGCGACGCGCACACACACACACACACACACACATGTACGTGTACGCTATAGACACGCACGTTGTCGTCTTTATTTCATTACAACTTGATTGTTGACCCTTGAGAGCTTTCCGAAAGCTTTCACTTCAATTTATTTAGTGCGCAGAGTTCACCGCGGACACGTACGTGTAGACAACAACAATATAGCTTATATGTGTATGTATGTATGTATGTATCATTACTCGTAGTATAACTTAATGTGTGTGTGTGTGCGCGCTGAGCGTACGTATACAGTCGCGTGCGCGCGTGTGTGTGGTACAATCGTGTGATATATAATATTATATTAATGAAAGCAATGATTATATGTTGTATTGTATTAGTGTATCGTTGTACACATTCAGTTAAATAAGTCGCAGAGTGATCGCTTTATACTAGAACTGTAGCAAACCGTATGTATTCGGTACTGAGTAACGGGTGCGGCATTTAGTACGAAGTAACGAAACGTTACTCACGAATCCATTTCGTTACTCGCATGTTTCGCATTATGGGTACCTATACTGTTTTAGTTCACACAAGTAACGTTGATGCCTATAACGTTTGCTGATCGTATATATTATGCATTCGCGCGCTTATTCTGTAAATTAAAGATGTACGTTACAAAGAACGATGTTTGTTTGATAAGTAATATATAATCTGGCAATTCGTCGTTAATTTTTTTACTGTTTGTTGAATATATTGCGATGGTAAACAAAGTTTAAGATTAGAAATAACATAAACTCATTGTCAACATTTTTAAAATAATAAATCCATTGCAAATTTTGTAGATTCTGTTAATAATTCATTTGTAGTTTTACACGTTACCTATTAAATGAATCTAAATTTAGAATAACTTTAACACAAATCGGGTTCAACATACGGTAAAGTGAAAAATGCACCTTACGTAGCTGGTATACAAATGTATTCTACAAATAACGAATGTAGCTATGCCGTGACGTTATACTGTAAGGGTACGGAATACGACTCGATTCGGTGTCCTAAGATACAGGTATCAAAAGTAACGAGTAACGTAACGATACGAAAGTAACGAGTACTCATTCTTCTAGTAACGAATACATACGGGTACGCTTTCTTTCGTTACTTTTACACCATTACTTTATACGCACTGCCAGACGGTCATACTAAATATTTTATATGTACTATTCCGACACACACCGTTTACATGTTCACTTAATCTTATTTTCAAGTTGACATAACTTAATATGTATCAATAATAATTATATTTGTTTGTGCCAATGTACTCCAATATCAGTACTACTGTTAGAGCGTGGTCGTGCGCCCACTATCTCAGCGGAGCGCGGCGCCGAGCTGGGGACACACATAGTGCAAGTGCTATGATCACTCCACTTGTCTTATAACTTCATAAACAATTTAATTGTTATAATGATTTATGTTTTACAATCGAGATTCAGTTTATAGCTATTAATTTAGGGCAGTACCAGTAGTAAACCGTAAAATACAGCGCCTGTCTAGCACATGGGTACGCCTGTACCATCTACACCACAGATATGGCAGGTACGGCAGGCGAGCGTCCCTCTCGGCGTGGACGAGACTGGAGCCCAGCAGTGGGACATCTATGAGCTGAAGTGATGATGTATCGTTACGTGTTGACGAGGCACGTCAGCTGTCAGCAGTTAGGCGATAGCTGCACGTTAATATTAATAACTATAGTTACATAACACTTACCTAATACATTCGTACGACATCACGCCGAGCTACGAGTGAGCGTCCCTCCGTACCTCCGTCCCTCCGTCCCTCTGGTGCGCTGCAACCGGTATAAGTATGCTAGGCGACTTTCTCTAAAGCTTTGTGGAGAGTTCGTGCGCAGCTTTCAATAATGTGGTATTGCAGTTTCGTAGTGAAATCGTTACCTAACGAGTTGAACGTTTTATTGCACAAAATAGTTTGTCATTATATTTATATATGTACCTACTCGTATAATCTATTATGAAATAAAATTCATTTTAGATATAATGTTTCATAGATATATATTATAAATTGTGCAATCGATATTCAAATAGAAATAATTTTAAATTCCACTTTTTAATACAGAACAGTATAATTTTTTAAATCCAAAACAATTTTTACGGATTTTATCTGATCCGTTCGTATTTGATTGCCCAATGTTTCGAATAATTACCAGCGTTACTCATCACGTGCAAACTAAGGTTCTCACCTCCAATCTGTTCAAATAGTCTATCTATCAATTCATTTACACAATACTCGCGCAGAAATCAGATATCTCTATTTATGTATGATTGCACAGATAATCTAGTGGTTAAGATACTGAACCGTGCTGACTACTGAGTCTTCGAATGGTTTTCAAGAATGGTCCAGTAGTTTAGAATCCCACATAAAACAACACTTTGAGCGAAAGAAAGGTTCAACTTGTGTCTGAAGTCGAGCGCTCTCTGGGGCGGGCCTCGGAATGTGGTGAACGGAACTTAGTCCAGTTCAATCCCACAAAGACACAAGTTTGCGCGTTCACTGCAAAGAAGGACCTGCTTGTCATGACGCGTCAGTTCCAAGGAGTAACTCTCCCAATTTCTGAGAGTATTGGGACTCTCGGGCCTCGACGTCGAAATATCGAGCACAGTCCGGTTTGGGAGTCATTTGAAGGACAAAGCCAAAATGGTAAGCAATAAGTTGGGCGTCCTGAACAGAGCCAGGCGGTACGTCACACCGAGACAGCGTCTTGTGCTGTACAAAGCACAAGTTCGTCCTCATGTGGAGTACTGCTCTCATCTCTGGGCAGGTGCGCCCAAATATCAGTTAAACCCACTTGACTCCCTGCAAAGGCGTGTTGTTCGAATCGCCGGGGATCCCAATCTTACGGACGGATTGGAGTCACTGGAGCGGCGGAGACTTTGGGTCATTCTGTGTACTCTATCGACTCCTTCACGGAGAGTGCTCCGAGGAACTGTTTGACTTAGTACCACTGTCACCATTCTACCAACGTACCACTCGACATCGTAACAGGGTTCATCCATTTCGTGTGAGGAAAGACCGACGAGGGGGACCCTTGGGGAGGACGTCAGTCTTTTCTAAATAAATCTTAATGTCTTACACATTCAGAGTTACCCAAACTAACCGATCTAAATGGACGAACTTGTTTGTATACGAGTATAAGTGTGTTACAAGTAATACATTCATCACCGCGGCTCACACGCGCCCCACTGCTACACTCGAGTCTCCTATATAATTAAGATAATTAACTGACTATACCACGCTGGTGAAACGGATTTTCATTTAAAAATTTCCTTCTCTAACACAGATGTGAGAAGCATATTATATCCCTTACTCTACTTCTAAAACATTCACGTGCGAGATAGGGTGTGGTAGATTGTATTGTTACTGGATCACCACTTGGAAGCACCGCACTGTACAAGTGATTTGTGCTTCACAAGGTTAGATTAGATAAGAAATGAGTATATTAGAAGGAACCCGAAAGTGGCAAATAGAGAACATTAGAAGCGCGAGATTATCTTGATATGGACATGTGATGAGGAGGGATGAAAGGCATGTTACAAGGAGCGTTATCAATATGATTGTGGATGGACGTAAGAAGCGTGGGAGACACAAAATAGATGTACGGACTGTGCGAATGAGGATATGCGTGTGAAAGCAGTGAGTGCAGACGTGACGACTGATAACGTGAAAACATGTTGTGTCGACTACGCTTAGCGCGGGGTGAGGGCAGGCAAATGATGATGATGTACGAATGATTTGTCAATATTATGTGAAACTTGATTTGTAAAAACTTGTTGCTTTCCATTGCTGTAGCTCTTGCACGCGACTTCGTCTGCGTACTATCATATTGAAGTTCACGTTAAATGTCATGTTATGAAAGTAAAATTCATCAACAATTTATACAGTTCTTAACTGTGTCTCTACTGTGATAGTAGTGAAACTGTTCTGCGTATAGTGTGTGTGTGTGTGTGTGTGTGTCGGTCACTGGGTACTACATCGGTACACTACATACGACAGCGCGTGCCCGACACACGCGCGCCACGTGTTACGCGTGCTGTGCGCCACGCTGACCCCCGCATAGAGGTGTACCCCTGCGAGGAGTAACAGTACAACTCAAACAATCCCTCACCGTTTGATGTGAGCACAACGGACCAACACGATGTAATACTTCATACTCCCGCACACTGCGGAGTGTGTGTGTGTGCGTGTGTCCCTCCTCTCATCACAATCACTCGTCACACAGTATGTATTCCTTAGAATAAGACGGTAAGTTCACGCACAAAAAGTGAGGCATTTCAATTGGAGCCTAATGGATCTTACGCCGGAACCGTTCCGTAATGTACAAATCATTGTACTGCACGAACGTAAGCAAATCTTAAAAAATGAATAGGTAATTATGACGGTTGGTGCATTCAAATGGTGTCACAACACATTTGAAAAACGTAAAAAGGTCTTTAACATTACTTTTAACATTATTTCGACGATTTATGTTAACAAAAACAAAATTTGATCTCATAATTTGTATAGTGGTTTGCGTGTGTACGTGTTAAGTAATCGTCTGCGCGCCATTAGTATTTTTAGATTCAAATTTTGAAAGTTCGAAGTATTGACACTATCCTTCTATACGTTATTATTCCAAGATGTATTCTGTCATCATCGTACATAATGAATACATTTTGTGAATATATGTATTTGGCGACATCAGTGTAGTGTAAGTGTGACGCGCGACACAATACTCACCAACAAAAGACATCAACGCGCGCGCGCGCACCTCGCCTGCCACACACACGTGCCTGCTGCGACCGACTGACGGGGGCACGCGACACGTACAATGAAATAGACCAATATAGTGTTTAACATTTATTTTACGTTCAACATACAATCACGTAACAGGGCAAGACTATGTCTATATATATATAATACTGCACAGTATACAGGTCAACACACGGTCTCCATGGGCACGCGGGGCGGCGCGGCCAGCGGGGCGGCGGCGGGCGGGACGGGGGGCGGCGCCGGCGTCGTGTGCGTCAGCGACTCGCCGCACGAGGGCAGGTGCGTGGAGGAGTGCGCTGCGCCCGGCGCGCCCGCCCGCCCCCGCGCCCAGCACGCCGCCGCGCAGCGCTTCAGCGCGGCCCACGCGTGCGGCTGGCACCCCACCACGAGGAAGATGAACACGCCCTGCAGCGCGTTCAGCAGATCGGTCGCGTACCACACGTAGTCGGGCCCGCCGGCCGCCCAGGACACCACGTCCGCGCCCCACGTGACGCCCATCACCACCACCAGTTTGGCGCAGACGCGGCCCAGCGCCGCCCGCTCGGAGGTGGACTTGACCTCGTCGCGGCGCCACAGGCCGCACGTGAGCTGGCGCGCCGTCGACGCGAACAGCGCCAGGTTGACGAGCAGCAGCACGCCGACGGGCCCGAAGAAGTAAACGAGGATCTCCATGTCGCCGTAGAACCAGCAGCGCTGCACCGCGAAGCGCGGCCGCAGGAAGGGCGCGGCGGCGGCGGGCGGCACGTGGTCCAGCACGGCGGCCGCGCCCGCCACCAGCAGGGGCCCGCCCCACGCGTACACCATGTACACGCGCAGTCGCCACGCCTCCTGACCGCGCTCCAGGCTCGTCGGGCGGAAGTCACTGCGACAACACAAGAGCACGTCAGCAATACACACACGCGCGCAACACGACCGAGCGACGAGGACTACATACCGCTGGTACTCCCATCGGTCGATACATGACGCCTCAAACAGCACAACCACACACGCTAACACGTGATACGCGCGCCCCTATATCCTATCGGCACACTCGCCCAGTACGCGAGAGGCTCGTGCCCATGTCATTGTCAGCTGATAGCAATGAGATTACGTAACTATGAGTGCACTGAGCGGGGGGGCGTGCTGTGCTGACTCAGACAATGTTTGTTGTAACAATAGTACAGTACCTCGGCACGCGCTGTGTTAACAGTACGACAATAAATGTAGACCTCATAACTAGACTCGAAATCGCTCAGCGTGCTTTGAACGAGATATTCTCGGCATTTCTCTGCGTGATAGAATCCGAAATACGGAAATCCGTAGAACTGGTGTAACCAACACAGCACGAAGATTTAGCTACGGAACTGGTGTAACCAACACAGCACGAAGATTTAGCACACTAAAATAGCAATCGCTAGACCATATCACTCGACGAATCGACAACCACTGGAGAAGAAACGTTCTGGAGTGGCGACCACGTATCAGACGATGCAGTGTACAACCAGACATTAGGTGGACCGACGACCTGGTGGATGTAGCTGGGCGTCATTCGCGCGAAACATGAAGGAGTCCTACATCCAGCATTGGACGGCGATGAGCTGAATAATAATGATGACCTTAGGAAGTGCTGGTGTGAAGAGATCATTATCTATACAAGGGGACAGGGACGATCACACCGCATTAACTACAGGCGCATACACCTCCTTCTTATTGTCGACTAACTATGCGCGCACGCGTGTATGCGAGCGTTTGTAAACATTAGTGTCGGTATTGTACATTCATTGCGTCACCACACTCGGTATGCGAGTCAATATTTGAGCTTTGAGTGCACAAATAGCGTCGTGGCTAAAATACCGACCTACAGGGCTACTGTTGCGTATTCTAAATCCACGCAGGATAACATTTCATGGGGCAGCGCAGGCGCGATTACCTGCGCCTGATCCCGCTCTAGCCGAGGCCGCGTGTGACTGGACCGGGGAGTTTCTCCATCACCCGCCGAGAGGCCGACCACGCGACGAGGACCGACGTCCCCAAACAGCGGGAGGACGTCGGTCGAGGAGAGGGTACTCTCAAGGGGTATTCCGTCGGGCCGACCGCGACGAAAGCGACGTGCCACAGGTGGGTTACGGGGCCGCACATTTTGTGCGATCCATAAATTGTTGTTCCGGGTCTGGATGTAATTGCTGTCCGTAAATTATGTTTGTAAAGTTACCCGCAATACAAGGATTATTTCCTTAGTGCAGGGTATTAACTTTAAATCAAAGCAATGAATTTTTTTTTAAAGTTAATACTCCAGTTGAATCTATTCGGTATCATACTCCATTAAATTGAACTATCCATCCATCAACCCATAGACCTACACTGTTGAACATAGACATCATGAGCCACCAGGAGCCACGAGAATGTCAATCAAAATGGTCCTGGACCACTTGCGTCCGACGGTTCCCTGCGACATTCCAGATACCGACAGTCCGCCTAGTAAGAGATCGTCCTACGCGGCGTCGTCCGATTCGTGCTCGTCTCTCAAGATCCTTTCTTCCTCAACGGTATGTCGGTGACATTTCTTCTACTAACTTCCGTATTCCGATTTATACCAGGCAGAGAAATACGGAGCATAACCCGCTCCATAGCACAATGAGTGACTTTGAGCCTTTTTATGAGGCCGACATTTAGAGATCACGTTTTAATGCCCTGTGTCGTCACTGTTGACACACACTGGACCTTTGTTTTGAGACACTCGAATGAGTATGCGTTCGAAAAATTTAAAAAGATCTTCTCATTGAAATGGAACTGTGGTGCCTATCACTTAGCTTCGAGTTGGTGACACTCAATACAAGACGTGCATGTGTAACACAAGTGAAGTAACACTATACATTACTATGAGTTGTGTGGTGTATATTAGTGCAGACTGTGATTAGTTGTGTGGTGTATATTAGTGCAGACTGTGATTAGTTGTGTGGTGTATATTAGTGTAGACTGTGATTAGTTGTGTGGTGTATATTAGTGCAGACTGTGATTAGTTGTGTGGTGTATATTAGTGTAGACTGTGATTAGTTGTGTGGTGTATATTAGTGCAGACTGTGATTAGTTGTGTGGTGTATATTAGTGCAGACTGTGATTAGTTGTGTGGTGTATATTAGTGCAGACTGTGATTAGTTGTGTGGTGTATATTAGTGCAGACTGTGATTAGTTGTGTGGTGTATATTAGTGCAGACTGTGATTAGTTGTGTGGTGTATATTAGTGTAGACTGTGATTAGTTGTGTGGTGTATATTAGTGTAGACTGTGATTAGTTGTGTGGTGTATATTAGTGCAGACTGTGATTAGTTGTGTGGTGTATATTAGTGTAGACTGTGATTAGTTGTGTGGTGTACATTAGTGTAGGCTGTGATTAGTTGTGTGGTGTATATTAGTGCAGACTGTGATTAGTTGTGTGGTGTATATTAGTGCAGACTGTGATTAGTTGTGTGGTGTATATTAGTGTAGACTGTGATTAGTTGTGTGGTGTATATTAGTGTAGACTGATTAGTTGTGTGGTGTATATTAGTGCAGACTGTGATTAGTTGTGTGGTGTATATTAGTGTAGACTGTGATTAGTTGTGTGGTGTATATTAGTGTAGACTGTGATTAGTTGTGTGGTGTATATTAGTGCAGACTGATTAGTTGTGTGGTGTATATTAGTGTAGACTGTGATTAGTTGTGTGGTGTACATTAGTGTAGGCTGTGATTAGTTGTGTGGTGTATATTAGTACAGACTGTGATTAGTTGTGTGGTGTATATTAGTGCAGACTGTGATTAGTTGTGTGGTGTATATTAGTGTAGACTGTGATTAGTTGTGTGGTGTATATTAGTGCAGACTGTGATTAGTTGTGTGGTGTATATTAGTGCAGACTGTGATTAGTTGTGTGGTGTATATTAGTGCAGACTGTGATTAGTTGTGTGGTGTATATTAGTGTAGACTGTGATTAGTTGTGTGGTGTATATTAGTGCAGACTGTGATTAGTTGTGTGGTGTATATTAGTGCAGACTGTGATTAGTTGTGTGGTGTATATTAGTGCAGACTGTGATTAGTTGTGTGGTGTATATTAGTGTAGACTGTGATTAGTTGTGTGGTGTATATTAGTGTAGACTGTGATTAGTTGTGTGGTGTATATTAGTGCAGACTGTGATTAGTTGTGTGGTGTATATTAGTGCAGACTGTGATTAGTTGTGTGGTGTATATTAGTGTAGACTGTGATTGGTTGTGTGGTGTATATTAGTGTAGACTGTGATTAGTTGTGTGGTGTATATTAGTGTAGACTGTGATTAGTTGTGTGGTGTATATTAGTGTAGACTGTGATTAGTTGTGTGGTGTATATTAGTGCAGACTGTGATTAGTTGTGTGGTGTATATTAGTGCAGACTGTGATTAGTTGTGTGGTGTATATTAGTGTAGACTGTGATTGGTTGTGTGGTGTATATTAGTGTAGACTGTGATTAGTTGTGTGGTGTATATTAGTGTAGACTGTGATTAGTTGTGTGGTGTATATTAGTGTAGACTGTGATTAGTTGTGTGGTGTATATTAGTGCAGACTGTGATTAGTTGTGTGGTGTATATTAGTGCAGACTGTGATTAGTGGTGTGGTCTATATTAGTGTAGACTGTGATTAGTTGTGTAGTGTATATTAGTGTAGACTGATTAGTTGTGTGGTGTATATTAGTGTAGACTGTGATTAGTTGTGTGGTGTATATTAGTGCAGACTGTGATTAGTTGTGTGGTGTATTATTAAGTGTTTTAATATTGCTCTTGGTCTTAAATGTTTTGTACGTTTGCACGCACGCGCGTGTGTGTGTGTGTGTGTGTGTGTGTACACAGTGCGGTGTGTCCTTTACATTGAGGCTGCACTCACCGGAAGGTCCACCAGATATTGAAACACATAGTGTTCAGCCAGAAGAACGCCGACAGGAACAGGAAGTGCATACACACGGCTGCAGCGCGCCACATGCAACAGAGACAGCGGTCAGACTTGTGTGTGTGTGTGTGTGTGTGTGTGTGTGTGTGTGTCTGTGTGCGTGTGTCTATAAATACCTAGTGCGCGGCACAGCGGCGCCGGCACGCGGTCCGCGGCCAGCTGTGTGGCGGCCAGCAGCACGTCGCCCAGCATCAGCGCCGCTACGTAGTGCGTCTGACAGCGCCAGTGCAGCGCGTGATGCGCCGCCGGCAGAGCGAACCCGGCCGCCAGCGTCGCCGCCAGGAACGCGGCCCCCACCGCCAGACCCACGCCGTACAGCGTGTGTCGCACCGCTCGCGGGGCGGGCCGCGCCGAGCGAGCCGCCGCCTCACACGCCAGCACCCGCGCGCCCGCCTCGCCCAGCACCGCCTCCGCGCACCACGCGCCCGCCCCCAGCCGCGCGCCCTCGCCGCCGCCCTCGCCCGCCGCCACGAGCTCCAGCGCGCCCTCCTCCAGCAGGCGCGCGCCGCGCAGTGCGCCCGCCACCGCGTACCGCGACCCCTCGCCGCAGGTGGGCCAGCCCGCACCCACCGCGCTCCCGTTGGCGAGGGCCGCCAGCTCGGCCGCCGCCTCGGCCGCGCGCTCCGGCGCCTCCACACAGTGCGCGCCGTCGAAGGCTCGTCCGTCCGCACAACACTTGCTCAGTCTCACACTGGTCCACACAATGTCCTCGGCGCACACGAGCGCCGCGCCCGCGTCCACGCAGTACCGCTCGGGCGGCAGCGGTGCGCCCGCGCCGGCGCCTCTCATCATCAGCGTCGCATCGTTGGCGAGTAGCGCGTACGAGGCCGCGTGTTCGGGCAGCACGCGCAGCGTCCCGCAGGACGGCAGCGCGCCGTGTCGCTGTCGCCAGTGGGGCGGCACGCGCGACAGGAACTTCTTGCGGGCGGGCGCGTACACGCGGGGGGCCCAGTCGCGCGCGGCGGGCTCAGAGCACGCCGCCGCCGCCTCCTCCGCGCCGAGCTGTGGGGCGCGCAGCACGTCTGCGGAGAGCTGGCGCCCCTGGGGGCAGCACCGCGCCACCTCCTGCGGTGCGGGGCGCGCGCCGTCGGTGCCGCCGGTGCCGCCGCAGAGCACGGCGCACAGCGCCAGCACGGCGGCGCGCAGCATGGCGCGCGAGTCAGTCGGGGGGCCCTCGCGGTGACATGCCGCCCCTCTCGCCGTCGCCGCGCCGCACTCTACAAGTGGCACGCGGACACTGTCACTAGCACATCTCACACATAACCGTTCACTTTGTATACGTGTCACTGTACGAGTGTTGTTAATATAATAATTAATAAACGTTATATTATTATAGTTGCGATCGTAAATAAAGTACAATACGATACGTAAATGAGCACGTGGAGTACAGCTCGTGAGCGACACGACGCGCCCTCGCTCGCGTGCAGTCGGCGCGACACTGAGGCAGTGAGGCACGCCGGTAGCGGTGCTGTGCGCTTTCGCCGGCGAGGCGCCCCCCACACCCCACACCCCCACACCGCCCCCCTCAGTCACAGGGCGCCCTGCACATGCACGCGCAGTGTCACCTAAGGTCCGTACTGCGTGTAGTAGCAGTAGTAGTAGTAGTAGTAGTAGTATATATCGAGGCCTACATTCAGAGAGCCCATTTTCGTACCATAAATCTTCATTGTTAAAGCACATTGATCTTAGACCTGTGCATTCAGACACTGAGGTATGTGGGATGAGAAGATTCTCGTTTCCCGAACGCTGCCCAATCGAGTTGGATTCGTCGTCATTCTCATAATTATATCTACCTGACTGGACTGATAAACATCGTGATCGAAGAGTTTCAAGAATCACATTCCCAACTAGGGCCGCTTCTAGAATGACACGGCATTAGCAGGGCCGGACTATCCCTATCAGGTCCTAGACAATACAATTCTCGGCGCCTCTTTACGCTTTTTATACTTTTAAAATATATATTTTGTATTACAAAAGTCCAGTCGATCAGATCGCCTTCTTTAGTATCCTGTTACTTCATGATCATGGCAATTAATATCTCGTATCTTCACCACTCACCACTAGGTCAATGTTCCACATTTGATCACCAGTATGAACAATGAGCACACCACATTCTCTGAGAATGCGATCTCAGGCGTAACAAACGCGACGATGTATTAAACAGTTTGCAAGTCACCCCTGGGGTAGTACGCTACATGGATCTTGTAACAACTCCACAAGTTAGCCGCGCGTGCAGGCGTTTCTGCCATATCTACTATAGTAATCAATCTCAAGGCTCACATATACTCCGCCAAGCTCTCCCGTATCCATGGGGCTGGGCGACTGCGTTATCGTAGCTGTACAGCCTCTTATTTATTGACTAACAAGTCAATTTTGCTTTATGTCTCCCGCATTGCGTAGGAGGGAAGTGGAATCAATATCTTCCAACTCCTCCTGTTTAACTTTTCTAATTAAATTTGTTGCGGGTCCCAAGACAAATAAAATCATTGCCCGGGACTGCCTGAGAGTCAAATCTCGGTGTGATCTATGATGTACATTGTTTCATATGAATAAAAGGCTTTCTCGTAGTCCACAAATACTATAGAAAATAAAAGTATACAGAGGCCGATTGTACTTTTCAGTCTTCTGGATAATCTGCCGAAACGTGTGGGTATGGTATATGATAAGAATGTTTCTTTTCAACTTGTAGACGCGTCTCATTAGTAAAAAAACATACGGGACGGACGGAATTTAATAACTTCGGATGCTCAATTAATTATTAAATTTGAAAAATAAAAGTATAGGATACAGACAAATTCCCGCGGTTTCATCTATGTAATTCTCATCCCCGTGTGTAAAAGGTGATAGCTAATGTCACTCACTGACAATGTATTTGGATGAAAGAATTGTTAACATTGGTTCATTCCCACAAGAGACACTGCACAGATGACGTAGTGGTCAAAGATACCGCCCTACCGTGTCAATGTTACGGGTTTGAATTCAATGCAGGACAACACTTTGTACGATCCACAAATTGTTATTCTGAGTGTGAGAATGTTTGTAATGTCCCACGCAATGCAAGGACTGTTTCCTTAGTGCAGGGCTTTGACTATTTTCTTTAATAAAGTCTCGCCATTCGCTCTGTGCGTGTTGCGAGTGTTGGGTGCACCGCTGCACCGCGTACGACTTAATGTTGTGGTCGAGCTCATCGCTGCACTCGGCCACTGCCACTGCCACGAGCCTGCACTTCCTAGTGCAGCAACTAATGCGATCACGACTACTGATATTACACACATATTATATTAACATATAACATGGCGCGTATAAAACATTTTCTGAAATATGTGCATGTAAGTGAGACGTCGCGCTACGTATAAATGTATATTATACTCTCTACAGCATTCGCTATAAGTATAGAGATTGCGAGCTAGTAACGCCATCTAGTAATGACAAATGGTATTTAACTTTTAGCCATGCAATATGTACTATTGAGTTATGTAAGCAGTTAACTGTGAATAAACACTTTGAATAATAAAATAAATTATCATAATTTTAGGTGATATTTTATACTACCCGTGCGTATTCTATTTTATAGTATAGGTACGACTAAACATTTATATTATACATATAATATCTATACTAGAGAAGAAAACTCGAAATGAAACTCTATAGTGTCTATACAAACCGGCTTAACCAGCGTGGTAATACGTCACTTTCCCTCCCATGGGAGGAAGCTCCAGCCCAGCTGGGGTATATAAGCTGTCAGGAGCCGTACATAGTATACTGGACTTGCGGCCAGATTTCGTTCTTGAAATGGTTAACAAGATTTGATGTCATTTCCTCCTCAGTGCTATCAGATAAACGCGTCCTCTAATGCGCCGGCGCCGCCGCGTTACGTATTCACAACTAACTTAGTGTTCTTTAAGCACACGAATGAGCTCATCTATATCTATACCAATAAATAAAATTGGAGTGTCTGTTTGTAATGTCAAAATAATAGGCTTTTTTCATGCTCACACGGTTATTTGCACGACACCTATGCCTAAAATACAGACTAAAAAAATTTTGTCTGTCTGTCTGTTTGTTCCGGGTAATCTTCAAAACGGCTGGACCGATTTCAAAAATTCTTTCACTAATGGAAAGCTATAATATCAGCGCGTAAACTAGGCTATATTTTATCCTGGTATTCCCACGGGAACGGGAACTACGTGGGTAAAACGTCTAAAACCGAAGCGAAGCGAGGGCGGGTTGCTAGTATAATATAAATCTAGTTCACAGTACAATTATATCATAAGCGGTCGACGCCGCCCTACTTTTTTCGGCTGACACACAAAATGATGTTCATGTGCGAGTGCATACACAACGCGGACGATCGGCTTCAACATAATTTACTAACGTTGGTTGAATACATTGTTCGATGCATAACTCAAATTGTGCGTAGGTGCGCAACTCTCTCCAACACGAGTCACAGTGTGTGCGCTAATATTAATAAATTATCTGAGCATTAGGCAATATGTACCATTTCATTTAAATTACATCCTTAATTAGAGAATTTTAAGTTAATTTTTGTCATTAAAAAGTTACGTTCGATACATCTCGGGACTCTTAGCGACTTTTTACAGTTTAGGACTCTTCTCTACAATGGATTAAATGTAAATAATTAAAGAATTATAACAACTACCCACCCACTTATATGAAACACTATTTCCTAGTTCAGCTTCGTATCTTTTATAGAAATGTTGCTACGTATTAATATATATTGTGAGTCATATTAGGTTACAAATAAGCTCTATAAACTATAATTATTATCTCAATCGTTCCTGCAAATAAGCGCATATTGTAGCGAGGAGAATAACCTATGAAACGATGGACATCTATCAGCTCAGTGAGATACTAGTGGTATTGGTTATACAGTTTTCAAACAGATGTCACTACAACGGATGCTTGTAGCACATGTATGTAGAAATATAATTTAATAATTAATAAAATAGTTTTTAACAATGTTTTTATTTTATAAAACTTTTGTTAAGATTACTTAACAAAAGTCAGCGCCCATTTCCATTTTGGCAGGCGCCAAGTACATACTGTCGTGACGCGATCGTGTTATTACAAGGTTTTTAGTATTTCTTCTTCTTCTTCTTTTTTTGTGTTGGCAAACAGCTCCAAGTAAGAGCACATTGTTGCCAGTGTCGAGTTCATATTGGATTTGTAGGTAGGATTGGACGGTAAAAAGGAAAGTGGGCAATTAAATATTTACATATAAGAATAAATATTAATATGAGATAAAATAAAATTATAAGGAAATATTAAATGGATATCTTATAATACGTAATAAATTTAAATAAAGCTTTAGTATATAATTTATTAGTTAAGGATATAGAGGTTAAATTATACGGTAAGGGAGCTTTACAGTCTATAAGGATATCGTGGAAGGAAGGAGAGCTGAAATGAGGACAGTAAAAGAAAAGATGGGTGGTATCTCCAATATCTTGGCCACACCACTGGCATAATGGTGAATCGTTTATTTTTAATTTGAAAAGATGTGAGGCACTGCACCAATAATTAACTCTAAGACGGGATATTATAGAGGATATTTTTTTAGGATATTCACATTTTGAAAATCAGGGTTTTTATTATTTCTCTATAACGTACAATTGTTTTTTAATTCGATTCCAAAAGTCGAGTTTGCAAAGATAATAAAGCTTATGAACCAAGTATAATATATTTTGTTCATAATTTCGATACAGCGTTTTAGACTATTTTCGTTACATAGCGTTTTCCAGTCACTCACCCCACAGACTAGAGTCTAGACAGTAACACGACTACTGGTATAACTTTGTGTGCTGTGTATGGAGGGTAAAAGTACTTTTACCCTCCATAGCTGCTGTGGTATAGTAACCAACTCGTGTTATGAGCAAGGATTGTCAAATCTTTCCAAAACAAGATTAACTCATGAATCAATTCAAATCGATACCCAAAGGCGAGACATAAAACTATTTTTGTAAACCAATCTTTTTACCTTCCCAAAAATTATTTGTAATAGAAATATAATTCTAATCATGCAATTTAAGAATACGGCAATGATTGATTTTATATCATTTGAAGATTATTATCCCAAACGTGCTGCCCTTGTTCATATTTTTTTTTATGTGTGTATAGCTGTGAGCCGCAGTTAATTTGCTCGGACTATGGATGAGCGCTGAGAGCTCTCAACCTGGGGTTCATATTCGTTTTGTGATCAGATTTAAAGATACCAACCCCCTTATCATGCATAATAATTGGTCAGTGTTTATAATATTTCACATCTCGTTTGAATTGGAAGTGGAATCTCTTTCCAACTCCTCCTCTTTAATCTTTTCTAATTAAATTTGTTGCGGGTCCCAAGACAATTAAAATCATATCCCGGGACTGCCTGAGGGTCAAACCTCGGTGTCATTTATGGAGACCATTCTGGATCCTGGCTTACAGGAGTTACAATGGTGGTGGGATTGGTCCCATTTAAAAAAAATCTCGTTTGAATTATATTAAGTATCTTGTGGTTCGAAGGGCATCACACTGGAGCTAGTACTTACAAAACATGTACACAATTGTATATCTAGTAAGTAAAAAGAAAAAAAATAATTATAAATAATAGACAGGCCCGCTTGAGTTTCTTGCCGGATCTTTTCAGTAGCAGTCGCGTTCCGATCCGGTGGTAGTTTATTTTTTTGGATAATTTAATTTTATTAACTTGACAAGTGACAAGTAAGTGCCCTCTCGGAGTTATGCTTAATAAATAATTTAAATTTGAATTAAAATACAAATAAAACATTTTTGGAAACCTTACAAACAGATTTATTGAATATCACTTAAGGATGCCATACGCATCGCCACAGTTGCACGGATTGAATCGTCACCACGACAGTACAATGCCCACAAAATAATTGCAACACTGTCGTATTAATACCCCCTCCAATTCCCATACACCACAAATTTGAATAGGATTTATAGGCTTTAGAGCAGTGCATCTATAGGACGATGGGAGCACTGCTTCAAATCTATACAAATTGGTTTGGATAACGTTAGGAATATTTTGAAGTAAATATTCGTGCTAAGACCACTGACCTTAGTCGTATAATTTGATGTCCTAAGTCCGTACGACTGTCCGTGCAATCCTTGTAGCGTATATGGCCATTTAAGATACTTTTTCACTTATCATACCGTCAAAAACTGACTAATCGGTCACTAAACGCTATATTCTTTGTACTACATACTTTAATTTGTAGAGCATTGATCCATTGCATACGAAAGTGATAATAAATATGAACATAATAATATAGTCTTATTATCAATTTTATCATTATCACTTTATTTATGAAATGAAAACCCAAGTAAGGCTCTCCGAGGAAAAAGGGCTAATATTAAAAGTCTACATATCGTAGATTTATTCTGATTATTCTCATTTGCCTTTAATGATAATGCTGGCAATACTGAATAGGGAAAATGTCTTTTTATTGATAAATGAATAAGAAAAATACCTACAACGTTTAATAATTTAGTATATTATGGTATTAAATTAATGCGTTTTATGTATTAATATTATTACACACCTTTAATTAAAATGGATTGCTTTGCTACGCCCTAGACGCCATGAATTGAGTTATCCAATATGGCGGTTCATATATATTTTTCAATTGTTGTTTACTGTGATGTTAGTCGTGATACCAACTTTTGTTTTGATGTATTCTCAAGTGTTTAGATATAATTAGTGGAAATTTTCAAATAGTTATGATTAATGATTTTTGTGAAGATTCAAACAAAAAAGACATTTATAAAAATTATACTCGTTTTTTGGAGTGTTTTCGGTGTCGGAGAGCTGTGAATATAAGTGCAGGGTGCAATATTCAATAAGTATATGATTCATAGTGAAGACATTGCCATATTAGCTAACTCGTTCGCAATGTCACAATATGAGCGGTCGAGATGAGCTCGCTGCGCCGACCGCACTTGGAACCGCTCTGCAACTCATGGTAAGATCTCGTATCTACTTAAAGCGTCTATGGGACTAGAAATGATGCCCTAACGTTAGCGCATGCTATTTTACTTACGCGCCTTATTCATAAACTCTTACTATTATTTTGATCAAAACGCTATTTGTAGTGACAACACGGTTATTGATATTTTGTAAATAAAAAATAAATTATGCTAAATTATAAAACTGATGCATTGAATCACTTTATTATCATTTTAAATGAAGGTATACCTAAATATGTTTATCACCGTTAGATTGTTACTTAATCACAAATCAAACATTTACATGTTTATCATAAGTACAAGAAAAGTCACGCAAACATATATGTACTATCAAACATATACTTAAGTTTTTACTTTAACTGTTTGAAAGGAGTTCTGGGTTGTCATGACTTTGTAGATTATAAGATCTAACATTTTTTACAATTTACATCTAGGTACAGCTTAGAAATTAAAGAATTTTATCTACACAATTATTTTTATATATGAGTAATCAAGAGACTGGTTGTTAAAGTTTCCTTGCTAACAGTGATTTAGTTTAGCTTTAAATTGTCTGTCTTATTAATTATCACATTAAATTAACCAATAAATAAATTTGCTTGCATTAGTTGGTTGTTGAGGTACTTTATTTATTTATCAGTAGTAATAGCATAAATGCATTACATGTAAATAAAAAATAAGATTATTTAAAAATGTTAACTCGGGTGTATTACAGATCGGTAACATAGTCATTACATTTGTCACATTCAGTCGTTGCATTAGGTTCACACTTGGCATACCATCTCAGTCAGACTAGTGTGTTGGGGGACAATTTTGTCACATATAAACATACACTCCATATTTACTTTTACTTAATATCAAGTCATAGATGTAGGTAACTGTATCTTGTGCTCTCAGTGATGTTTGATGTTGTCTACATGTTCTCTGTGTGGTGATGGACTAAGAAAACAATTCACCATTACCTCTCCTGCTCGTGGGTGTCATAAAACACGATTAAGAGATACAATATCCATATAGCATCTATGCAAGAGAAGTAAAACTCAAAATGAAACCCAATGCCAACATGTTTAACCAGCGTGTTATAGTAAGTTTTCTCTCCTATTGTGGAGGAGGCTGGAGCCCAGCAGTGGGACGTATATGAGCTGACATGATGATGATGCCAAGTTGTACCAATGCACTAATAGTGAAGTTGCTATTGAGTGATGATGTAGCTAATAAAGTGTGATATTACTTACAAACAGTACATGTATATTTATTACATGCGAGGTCGTATCCTCTTCTCTCAACAGACTATTCTAATCACTTGTTATACACACACACACACACACACACACACACATTTACTTCAACATTCGTTACTAATATTATAAATGCAAAAGTAAGTTTATTTGTTATGCTTTCACACTTTAACCACTGAACCGATTTCAAAAATTCTTTCACTAATGGAAAGCTATAATATCAGGGAGTAACATAGGTTATATGTTATTCCAGTATTCCCACGGAAACTATGCGGGTAAGACGACTGAAGTGAAGTGCTGATAGTATAGTATATATGTAGGTAGTGTACTTGTATTTACGGTTAGAGTTGACATGGTTGAACATCATTTGAACTGTTAATACCTCACTGTTAGGTGTGAGCGTCCTCTACAACAATGACACCGCACTCACACAGGTTCATACAGATCTCTTACAGTTACCCACGTTCACATTAATATTTCATACACTATTTATAATTACACTTTTCATTATATCCTAATACACTACAGGTTTTTATATCAAGTTTTCCTTCCTTTGCATAGATGTTATTTGCCTGTTAGATACCTTAGTCGTTTTATGGCATCAATGGGCAAAAAATGGGGTGGTGAGTTGTATTTTATTGTATTCTATTTTTCCATGCGGTGACAGAGTATGTATACTGCTCACCGCCTTCACATACAACCAGGGGGTGTTGTAAAAAATAACTGTGAAATTATAATATGCAGATAACATATGTGCAAGGGTAGGAAATCAGTTCTGTGTATGTAATTGCATGATGTCCTTTCTTTTCAGTCTTTTGGTGTGGTCTGGTTGGCTTAATTTAGCTGCAAGGTCATTGGGATGATTTTGCAACCGGACCTGGTATTTTTTGGATGCAATCATTATTTCTTCCTTAACAGTATTTATTTTGAAGTATTGATGGATTTCAGCGTTTGTAACTAGCCATGGTACTTGTGATATTGATCTAAGTATCTTGTTCTGCATCCGCTGCAGTATCATGATGTTAGAGTTACTGGCACTGCCCCAAAGCTGTATTCCGTGTCCATACTGGCTTGAGCATTACTTTGTAGATCAATAATTTATTGTCAGTTGAGAGTTTACTGTTACGTGACATCAATCAGTACAGACCTTTATAGTGTATGTTTAGTTCATCTCTTTTCGTTTATATATGTTGCTTCCAAGTCAGTCTCCGATCAAGGTGTAGGCCCAGATATTTGACAGTATCTTTCTGTGGAAGAATGGTATTTTCCAACTTGACCGAAGGGCAACTGCCCTTTCTCAATGTGAAGGTGATTTGTACCGATTTATTATCACTAGCTTTTAATTTCCATCTGTGTAGCCACTTAGTAACCAGGTCCAGTCCCTTCTGTAGAGCAACCGTAGCTTCATGTGGGTCTCTGTTGCTAGATATAATCGCTGTGTCATCAGCAAAAGTGCTAGTAGCACTTTGAGGAAGATCTGCAGTGTAAAGGACGTACAGAATAGGACCCAGTACGGATCCTTGCGGGACTCCTGCTTTGATTTCATAAAATGTGGACGTGGCTCCACCTTCCTTTACCTGAAACAGTCTCTCATCAAGATACGATTGTAGCACTAGGAAGTAACTATGTGGCAAGGCTGCTTTGATTTTGTGCAGTAGTCCTCGGTGCCAAAACCTATCGAAGGCCTGCTGTATATCCAGAAATACTGCAGTACAATATTCTTTGTTTTCTAGCGAGTTTTGTATTTTATTGCATACTCGATGTACCTGCTCTACTGGGGAGTGCTTCTCACGGAAACCAAATTGATGGTCAGGTATAATATTACTTTCTTTAAAGAGCGGTAGCAATCTCCTAAGCAACAGTTTCTCAAACAATTTGGATAGAATTGGTAGTAAGCTAATTGGTCTATATGATCCAACTTCGTTGGGTGGTTTTCCTGGCTTGCACATCATTAAAATCTGTGACACTTTCTATGGATTGGGAAAATACTGGACTCTAAGAACGCCATTAAATAGCATTGTGAGGAACACAATTGCCTTTTTCGGTAGTTGCTTTAAAACCTCCTTGGTTATTAAGTCGAAGCCGGGGGCTTTTTTATCCTTTAATTCACGTATCCAAACCTCTCGTAGCGTGACTGGTGTAGGAGGTGGCGACAGTTGTAAGTCATATTTTAAATTCTATTCTATCTCACTTTCTATGTTTCTATCCACAATGTTATGCGTATTGAAGATACTGTTTAAATGGGCAGCAAAGGTATCAGGTTTTTCTTGTGATCGTGCCCAGCCATTATTATTATTCTTTAGAGGGGGGCTTTATTTCTTGGGGCCTATTGTATGATTTTGTGAACTTCCACAGTGAGTAATTTGAAGTTGGTGTAGCTTCGAGAGAATCCAGTTTAGCCTCCAAAGTAGTATTGTGCCACTCCTGTATAGTACATTTCAGCTTTGCAGCAGCAGTATTGAGAGCAATTTTATCCTCTAAGTCTGCTGTAGTGCCAAACTCTGCGTGGCCTCCGTTTTTCGAGTACTTCTTGCTTTATTTGTTTAGGGAAACTATGGAGTCTTTTACACATATTTCAAGCTGGAGTACTTAGCCAACGAGCGTGTTGAATGAGTGTAGTTATATATTTTGTGGCATTCTCTATATCCTCAGGGGTCTTTAAAGCAACCTTCAGGATTATCTTTTCTTCAACGAATTCACGAAACGATTGCCAATCTGTAAGTCGGTTGTAGAGTTTCTCAGGCTCATCATATTCACTTGGTAATGTACTAATTTCGAATAAGACGGGAGTATGATCGGAGGTGCTATCGTAACAGGATTTGGCATTAAAGTATTCTCTAGATAGTCCCTTGACAATGAAAAAGTCCAGTAAGTCTGGAATTTTGTTCCTATCTGCAGGCCAGTATGTTGGTTCTGAACTTGAGATTGTAGTGAGAGAGTTGTTTTCCAGGGCCATCTTTAGCCATCTTCCTCTTGTCGATGTCAGCCTGGAACCCCAAAAGTTGTGTTTGGAGTTCCAATCTCCTCCTGCTACAAAGCGGTTGCCAAGTGTTCGAAAGTAGCATGTAAACATGGGCTCAGTAACTTTGTGTTTAGGTGGACAGTAGACTGCGGATGCAACTATTTTTCCACACCGTGTTTCGATCGCAATTGTTGTTGCCTGCAAGTAATCTGTCTGGAACGCAGGCATGAGGTAATGTTTTATTGATTTTTTCACTATTATTGCATAGCCAGCATGCGCAGTTCCATCTGGATGATTGGTAAGGTAAGTGTTGTAACCCTGGATGTTGATGTTAGTAGCAGCAGTGCAGTGGGATTCAGATATCAAGACAATGTCCACATTATGTTCTTTAAGTAAGATCTCAATTTCACGAGTATTGCCTGCTAACCCATTGATGTTCCAGGTTGCCATGTTGAGGGTCGTCATTTAATCAGTTTGTTGACAAGTTTGGTCATGAGGCTCATCAGAGCACTCATTTGTTGTATGAGCAGATCAATTTTTTGTGATTGCCTAATAAGCACTTGTTCTAGTGTGTTCTGTGTTGTGTGATTCTCTAAAGATCCTTTGAGGGTTGCAGCATATGTCTTCCTCTCTGAATCGGGGCTATTGCGAGAGGGTTGTGTAACCTCAGGTATTTTCTCTTTCTGGGGGGCTTCAGATGTAGAGGTAAATTGTGGCTTCCAATGTTTTGATGTTTTTCTAGCCAGGATCTCCTTGTACACCTCACATCCCTTATAATTGGCTGGATGAGGGCCATGGCAAAGGGCACATAGTGCAGGAGTGGAGCGATCAGTCTTAGGACACTCTGAAGTCTTGTGTTGTTGTGAGCATTTGACACAGCGGTATGGTCTCATGCAATAGTTTTTAGAGTGTTCATACTGCTGGCATCTTTGGCATTGTACTATTGATTGTTTCCTTTTAGGGTCTTCAATCATAACTATTTGGTGGGGTCTATAATTCTAATATTTTTCGCTGCCTTATTGCTATTATGTGTGTGAAGCGGACTGTTCAATACTACACCCGTAGAAAAACACCCATCAATGCATGTTTTCTGGACTTGTCACGGGCATTTGACATGGTGTCCTATGAAATACTCTGGAATAAGTTAAGTAAAGAAACAAAAATTGAAAACGAAGTAACATCATTACTTAAATATTGGTATACCAACCAGACGAATTATGTCCGGTGGGCGGGAGCAATGTCGCAAGTGTATCGTTTGGACTGTGGGGTGAGACAGGGGGGGATTACCTCACCTCGCCTATTCAACCTCTATATAAATGGGTTGATCGCTGAGCTGAGCAACACCAAAATCGGATGCCATATTGATGACGTATGTCTAAACAATATTAGTTACGCAGATGACATGGTGTTGTTAAGTCCGTCAGTTAGTGCTCTTAGGCGGCTGTTGGAGATATGTGAGGGTTATGCAGTCACTCACGGCTTGACCTATAATATAAAAAAGAGCGAGTTACTCGTGTTTAAAGCTGGCACCAAATGCTACAGTAACGTGCCACCTGTTACATTGTACAATCAACCGCTAACACGAGTAACTCAGTTCAAGTACTTGGGCCACTGGCTGACGGAGGATCTGCGAGATAACGTAGACATTGAACGAGCACGCAGGGCGCTGGCTGTCCGATGCAACATGCTGGCCCGCAGGTTTGCACGGTGTACATCCGAGGTTAAGGTGACACTGTTCAAGGCCTACTGTCAGTCACAGTACACGTGTAGCCTGTGGGCCAAGTACACGCAGAGGGCATATAGTGACCTGCGTGTTCAGTATAACAACGCTTTCAGGGTGCTGTTGGGGCTGCCTCGTTTTTGTAGCGCTTCTGGGATGTTCGCAGAGAAGGGCGTTGATGGCTTCAAAGCTCTCGTTAGAAAAAGCTGCGCTTCCCTGCTACAGAGATTACGCTCCAGTTCACACAGTATCCTGTCAGTGATAAACGATAGGTGGGATTGTCCAATACTGAAGCACTGGACGCATTTACACGCCCCAGTCGCAAAATGTAATGTAATTTAGCTTTTGTCTTAATATCATTTGTTAAATTATTTTAATTCCGTGTGTAGTGTTATTTTTGTTATTTTTTATTATTTTTTTTTACTAATCCTAGCTACCTAAGTATTTTTATATTACTAACATTTATGGATCTATGTGGTCTGCAATAAATAGATATTATTATTATTATTATTATTATTATTGCAAGGCCCTGGTAGCATATTTACGAAAAATGTTGAGGTAGGCTAAATATGGCCCCGATAAGAAATCGGGGCCATATTTAGCATTAAATATTTCACCAGCCACTGTGTTGCCTGTGTCCTCTATTGCCTCTCTTATTGCCTCAAATGAGGTTTTTGGGTGGAGATTTCTGATGACAATTCTAAAAGGTCTCTCATCCTTTCTATTAAAGGTATGACCGATGAGACCATTCTCTCTCACAACAGCAATAAGTTTTTTGTATACCTCCATGTCCTTACAGTTTATTCTAAGTTGGTTTCTATTGGTAATTTTGTAGGTGATTTGTATTTTATCTACTACTGTTGCTAACAGTTCAGTTAATTTGCTTACTTCTCACACTTTCTCAGCCTGGGAGGAATCGCACGAGGCTTTGGGCATCTTTTGCGATTTATCTAAGGCATTTGATTGCGTAAACCACGAAACTCTCATCAAGAAATTACACCATTATGGGATCAGGAAAAACGCTCTGGAACTTATAATTTCCTACCTAAGCAACAGAATTCAGAGAGTCGATGTTAACGGTGCACGATCATCTGGTTCTGTTATCAAAATGGGCGTTCCGCAAGGGTCAATACTGGGGCCATTTCTGTTCCTTGTATATATCAATGACTTACCCTATTATGTAGGGGACAATCAAAACATTGTGTTGTTCGCAGATGATACCTCTTTACTGTTTAAGATTAAGCGTCAAATGCTCAACTATGACGATGTGAACAATGCACTGTCTAACGTTGTTCATTGGTTTCATTCTAATAATTTAGTTCTAAATGAGACAAAAACTAAATGTATTAAATTTACTACTCCCAATGTGAGACAAGTGGAAACCAATGTTCAAATGAATGGGATGGCTCTGGACCTTGTGGAATCAATCACCTTTTTAGGCATCACTATAGATAATAGACTCCAATGGGAGCCTCATATTGAGAAACTGTCAAATAGGCTCAGCTCAGCGGCTTATGCGGTAAAAAAAATTCGCGCGTTAACCGATGTTGAAACAGCCAGAATAGTTTATTTCGCATACTTTCATAGTCTCATGTCATATGGCATATTACTTTGGGGCTGCTCTGCGGAATTGAATAGAATTTTTATTCTACAAAAAAGGGTCCGCGCGCTATATAATTTAGGCCCAAGTGTCACTAAGAGAGAAATTTAAAGAGATAAATATTCTGACTGTTATATCTCAATATATATACGAAAATGTATTTTATGTAAAGAAAAATATTGGTAGCTTTGAAAAATATAGTGACATTCATCATAAATACTCGGAATAAGGATAAATTAGTTGTACACAGTACTTGTCTTCAACAAGTTAACAGATCCTTCATGGGGCAATGTATACGCTTCTACAACAAATTACCTATTAATATTCGAGATGTCAGTTAATAAGTTTAAAAAAGCAATCAAGAGTAGATTTTGTAGAAAAGGTTATTATAAAATCTCGGATTGTCTTGATGATAATACAGACTGGTTATGAGCAGCTCCTCATTCAGGCATTTTCTCATTATTGTTACACACATGTTTATTCTGTTGTTGTTACTATAATTGTAAAGCGTAGCGTGTTTTGCCAAACGAATTTGTTATTTAATCTGTGTTTTATGTTTGTGGCACATGGTATTGGTCATGCTCACTGAAGGGTCTGCTAGCGGTAGCTACGAGGAGCGGGTCACTCCCTTCCCTCCATAGCGGTTGAGGGGAGTGATGGCTGCTCTAGTGGTTAATTCGCGATCGGGTGCCGCTTCCGGGATCTGGTCCAGCCATGGTACTTTTTAGTTATATTTAATAACTGTATTGTATGATGGTTCGAAAGGCATCACACTGGAGCTATTAATAGACATGTTGTTGTATATTATCTTATTAAAAAAAATAGTTAATGAATAAAAAAGAAGACAAGCCCACTGAGTTTCTTGCCGGATCTTCTCAGTGCGGTCGCGTTCCGATCCGGTAGTAGTGTAAGGCAAAATGTGAAAAAGTGACCATATGTAAGTGCCCCGCGGGGTTTATGCATAATAAAGTATTTGAATTTGAATTGGTCTATACCATAAAGGGTGATAGGTGGAGGTTTGTAGATCTTTTTAGCTTGGAGTTCTGTTCTGTTCTGCTCAATTTAGGTACATAAGTTTAATGAACCAACATTACTGAAAGCTCATAAGCTCATGTAAAGCTTCATGAAATATTTTACAAGTTGAAACAAAACACAACATCAGTTACATGTATTAACATTCAACAGAAATTCTTGTCTCTTTAAAAATCAATGTTTGTGTTATAATTAAGTGACAAGATGATACCACAGATGTTCTGTTCAGTTGTAACAATACTATAATATGATGAGGACGACACCAGACACCTGCTCAATCTGTGTAATCTTGTATATAGCTGTGTTCACACAGAGATACAAGGACAGAACCCAAACAGCACGACTGCTTGTTATTCGCTAATGAAAACATTAGCTCTCTGTCTCTGTAGTATGTATGTATATTGATGCAGTAGTTAATGGTCGTGTGTGTGACAGGGCGTGGAGCGCGCCGGCGCGGCGGGCGGCGGCGGTGCGGCGCTCAATGGGGGCACGCCGCCCGCCGCCGGGGCGCCGCCAGACCTCACCGAGGAGCCGCCCCGCAAGAGACTCAAGCTGCCCGCCGACGAGCTCGCTGCGCTGCGTCGACGCATCGTCGAGTGCGAACTGCTGCGACTGAAGACGCTGCGCGAGAGGTTCACCGAGCAGCTCAGCGAGCTGTATTTCCTGCAGGCGGGCGGCAACATGATGGACTACGCGGTGTGGCGCAAGCGACCCCCCGCACCACAACTGGAGGCCTTCCTGGAGGCGCGCCGACCGGCCCCCGTGAGCGCGCCGCCCGAGCCGCCGCCCGCCCCCGCGCCTGTCCCCGTCGACGAGATGGTGGAGAAGGCCAAGCAGGAGGCGTACGTGGCGGGCCGCGTGGCCGAGCTGGCGCGCGCCGGCCTGTGGCCCGAGCGGCGCCTGCCCCGCGTCATGGAGCCGCCCCGCGCCAAATCGCACTGGGACTACCTGCTCGAGGAGATGGCCTGGCTCGCGCAGGACTTCGCGCACGAACGCAAGTGGAAGAAACAGGCCGCCAAGAAGGTACATTGAGATAAGCTTTACTTAACACATTCATCTTTTGATCACACAATATATTATTAATTTTTCCTTTCGCAATGCGCAGTGCGCTCGTGCCGTACAAAAATACTTCCAAGACAAGGCGGCCGCAGCACAGAAGGCGGAGAAGGCTCACGAGATACAACTCAAGAAGATTGCTGCCTTCGCCGCTAAGGAGATAAGAACATTCTGGTCTAATGTGGAGAAGGTGATATGTTTATATGATACATATATGATGAATTAATTTCTTTTTTGTTGATGAATAACTAATATTGATGGACTACTATGACCTTTGCCCGTGTAGTGATTCAATAAGAATAGATCACCCGTTGTAGTTGCCAAACACGCCTGAGGGATATCATATTCAGCCAACATCTATATCATCATTCATCATTCTGGCCCGTATATGTCCCACTGTAGGGTTCGAGCTTCCTCCCCAATAAGAGGGAAATTGTCAGGCGTGTGGGTTTTGTTTCGTGTTTTCCTTCTCCTGCATAGATGTTATATGCATATTATATCTCTTAGTCGTTTTTTACAACACCCAGGGGTAAGAGACGAACAACATCTATGTACGAGAAGGAAAACTTGATATAAAAACCTATGCCAACAAATCTGACCAGCATGGTATAGTAAGTTAAGTTCTCTCCCATTACGGAGACGGTTCGAGCCCAACAGTGGGACATATAAGTGTTGAGATGATGATGACTTTATGACCCAAGAAACACTTGACTATTTGTTGATATTACTTACAATATACTAGTCTATGAATCACTAGATATTGTAAAACAAAATCCTCTCTCACGTATTGATCACGTATAACTCAGTAATGACAATGCTAATTAGATATATACAGTATCAATCATTATTATTTTAAACAAGTTAAAGGATTTAAGAATTTCATGCACATTATTATACTCTTTTACATCATATTATCCAAAATTTTAATATCCAATATGCTGTATATTCAAAATTTTAACTATTACAAAGTCATATATCTTCTTGGAGTAACTTAGGCTATATTTAATTTTCAATAAAGTACTGGAGCGCAACTGTGACGGGTTGTTTGTGTATATAAATGTAACGCTATGTTGTGTCGTCTAGTTGGTCGAGTGGAAGCGTGTGCGGCGGGTGGAGCGCGCGCGCAAGGAGGCGCTCGACGAGCAGCTCAGCTACATAGTGGACCGCACCGAGCGGTACTCGCGACTGCTCGCCGCCAACCTGCACGCGCCGCCCTCGCGCGCGCCTGACACGCCGCCCTCGGACGACGAGTTCCAACCGAGGGGCGCCTCCGACGACGACGAGGAGACCATCGCCGCCGCGGAGCGGGACGCGGCGCACGAGCCCGGCGAACTGGAGGCGCTCCAGCGAGAGTCGCACCTAGAGCTCGGCGACCTGCTGCCGCCCGGGTACCTCGCCGCCTCGCCACCACCCTCCGACTACGGACCCGCCGACGACGACTCGGCCGATGACGAGTCCACCATTGCGGCGCAGGAGAACCGCGAACGAAACAACGACGTCGAAGCAGAGTTGGACGCGTTACGGCGCGACGCCGACCTCGGTCTCGACGAGCTGCGTCGACGTTACGCCGAGCCGCCCCCCTCTTCACCAACATCACCGTCCTCGTCGTGCTCCACCGACTCGTCGGACTCGGAGCCCTCCGAGGACAGCGAAGCGCTCGAGGCGCTCATGGACGAGCCAGTCGAACGACCGCCACCGACGGAGGAGCCCGCCGAGGGCTCGGAGCGTCGTGTCGAAGCGGCCGCCTCGCTAGCGGCGTCGTTGCAGCCCACGGGTACCACGCTCTCGGAGACGGCGGTGGGCACACCGGTGCCGCGTCTCTTGCGTCATTCTCTGCGCGAGTACCAGCACGTGGGGCTGCACTGGCTCGCCACCATGTACGCGCGCGGCCTCAACGGCATCCTCGCCGACGAGATGGGGCTCGGTAAGACCGTGCAGACCATCGCGCTGCTGGCGCACCTGGCGCTCGAGCGCCACGACTGGGGGCCGCATCTTGTGGTGGCGCCCACCTCCGTCGTGCTCAACTGGGAGATGGAATTCAAAAAGTGGTGTCCCGCATTCAAGATACTGACATACTACGGTACTATAAAAGAACGTAAACTGAAGCGTGTGGGGTGGACTAAAGCGAACTCGTTTCACGTGTGTATTACGTCATATAAACTAGTAGTGCAAGACCATCAAAGTTTTCGTAGAAAAAGGTGGAAATATCTAATACTCGATGAAGCCCAGAACATTAAAAATTTCAAATCTCAAAGGTGGCAGATGTTGTTGAACTTTCAAACTGAGAGGTAAGTCACTTATTTATGTAACTAAACTATATATACACTTTACAAACGCTGATTGCAGCGCAATTATATTTCATTAACATTATTAGAGTGGCCCCGGGTGAATCCCGTGTATATTATGCTCCAACTGGGAGTAACTAATATTTACAAATAATGTCAATTATAGCTGTATAAAAAAAACCACTCATATTATTTTAATTGTACTAATGATTCGATAGATGGCGCTGTTCGATATAATTACATTGCACTACACTAATTATTCTGGTAATTTTTTTTTTTTTCATTTTAATAAGCTTTACTTAGTTAGGGTTTTTAATCCGTGTGTTTTTAGTTTTTAACCGACTTCAAAAAAAGAGGAGGTTTTCAATTCGACCGCATATATGTTTGTTCGTGGATAACTTCGTGGTTTATGAACCGATTTTAATTATTCTTTCTTTGTTGGAAAGGGTATACTTCCCAAATGGTCCCATGAAAATTTCATCCAAATCGGACAGGCGATTTTTGAAAATCAACAAATAATTAAAATATTATTACATTAGACAATGTAGATCATTTTTGAAGGCGGCGAAGGAACATTATTGAAGGTGGTTTCTTTTTTGCAAAAAATAATTATAATTATTAAATCATCAATATCTATTAAATTATCATCATATCATTAGTACTATACTTTTACATGTTCATGTATATATATATATATTTACATTGACTTTATACATTTCAATCAGATTTACACGAAAAAGCAATGACAAAATTGAAACCTTTACATGTCTCTAATTCCTTAACGAATCAATATTTTTCGTTCGAATTTTTTTCATGGGTTCCTACCACCTTTGCCTAGCTCCCTTTTGACCAGTTGCCCCATAACCTGATACACCCTGTATATTAGGGTGCCCCAGAAAAATTTAAGTTTTATTTTTACAATGCATACCCTCTAATTTTGTTTGAATGATGTCAAAACACTTAAATAAAATTTCACGTAAATTGAATCACGGCAACCCGTGCCGACTTGCATCAAAACTTGTCAGAAGTTGCACAGTACGGTGCGCACGCACTAAGTGTTATGTGCTTGTTATATCGTGTTTGTTTTTAATAGTGAATTCATTGTGTCAACATGTCTGTGGAGTTACGCAGTTCTAATAAGGAAATATTTTTGGTTGGGGATATAAAACATCAAATTACAGGTTCTAAACTGCCCTCTAATGGACAAGTGCTGGCGGTTTTATTTTATAATACAGGCAGTCCTCGTACTTACCGCATGTTAGGTTCTCGAAATACGTGACATAAATCGAAACGACGTAAGTCGAGACATATTTTTTCATATGTTTACATGTAAAACTCAAGGCTTAGGATCCACACAGAGAAAACTGCATTTATAACAAAGGATAATAATAATGATAAAACTTTAATATGTAATCAAATCCCAAACTCCCACGGACATTGACCTCGCGAAAAGTGAATTCTCCTATGCCGGCAATCGAAACAATTGAGGTATGTTTGAGGAATAGTGTCAAAACATTTTTCGACGTAACTTGAAACGACGTAAATCGAATCGACGTAAGTCGAGGACTGTCTGTATTCGCTAAGTCAATTTAAGTGTCAATGAAAGTGCAAATCTTACTATTCGTGAGTGCATTATTTATTGGGAAAAGGCACGTATACCGACTAAATCTTTACCTAACTGTGTTAAGAAACTTGTAGCCTTATACCAAGATTGGAGAAAAAGATGCAAACAAAACTCAAGATGTGTTTGAGCAGCGTCGACAAGAGATTGTTACAAATATAAAAAAAATTGTTAATATTGCACATGCCGATGCGCTTCAATTAATAAAGATAGGTGAGGATAAGATTTTCTTACAAAAGCAGAGAGAGCCAGGACGACCCGGTCACTTAGCTGGAGTGAACAAAAAATTGACAGAAAAGGAGGAAAAGGCGATTCTTAAAAATATCCAAGAGCAAAAGCGGCTGGCCACTTATTTGGCATCCATTGCGCCCTCTACGTCTTCTCATGAGCCATTATTACAAGAAACTTCATCTTCTGATTCCGAAGTAACGAACTTACAAGATTTGTCCATTCCAATTGAGAGGAAACAGCCCGATTCTATTAAAACTTCTATGAAGAAAAATTTCGTTACTCCGAAACTGGTGGCGGCATTAGACAGGTGTCAGTTAAGTGTGAGAGATTCTGTCTTTATTATTGAAGCAACTATTAAAGCACTTGGCCACAACACTGACGAATTTCCTATAAGCAAGTCCTCCATCCAAAGAATTCGTACAGAAAAACGAAAACAGCGCGCAGAAACTATAAAACTTAATTTTCAAAACAATGTACCAGATACTGTAACTGTCCACTAGGATGGAAAACTGTTGCCGGCATTAGATGTACGCAAATGTAAAGAGGAACGTCTACCAATCGTTATTTCATATGATAGTAAAGAACAACTTAGCTGTGCCAAAATTAGAAAACTCATCGGGAAGCGAACAGGCACAAGTAGTTTGGAATGCTATTGTTGACTGGAATCTTGAAGATAGAGCACAGATCCTCTGTTGTGATACTCCTGCTTCTAACACAGGCCGAATTAATGGTGCATGTGTGCTTCTCGAACAGAAATTGAACAGAGAAATGTTGATTTTTGCTTGCCGCCATCACATCTACGAACTGGTACTAAAACTGTGTTCGAGGCCAAAATCAGCCAAGTCATTACAAGTCCCAATATACCTTTATTTAAACATTTTCGATCAAATTGGAAAAATATCAATGTAGGGAAGATAGAAAGCCACAAAGAAATACTATTATGCCTGAACGATTCCGAAATTGATGAACTTTTGGAGTATTACAGAACAGAATTGACCAAAGAAATTGTAAGAGATGACTATCGAGAGTTAATAGAGCTCTGCATAATATTTCTTGGCGGCGATACAGTTAATAAATTTAGAATTCGACCTCCAGGCGCCATGCACCAAGCAAGATGGATGACGAGAGCTATTTATTCATTAAAAATATCGTTATTTCGCTCTCAATTCAAAATGTCAAATAAGGACAAAACAGCTCTATTAGACGTCTGCCTCTTTATCGCGACATGCTATGTCAAGCCTTGGCTGCAATGTACTTTAGCGGTAAAAACGCCCTACCAGGACCTGTGCTTTTTGAAGGCTGTGAAGGCTTACAAAATGGTCTCAAAACTATATCAAAAGCGACTATAGAGAAGTTTTGCCAGCATTTGTGGTATTTGGCAGACGAAGAAGATAGACAATCTTGTCTCTATTTGACGATGATATTAACCAAGAAAGTAAGATGAAAATAGTTGCTAATTTGGCCAAAGAAAATCCATCGATCCACAATAAACGCTACATTCCATCGAGAGAAGAACTTAGCAGGCCTCTTTTTGAAAAAAACATCGATGACTTAGTCTCCATAAACAGCAGATCTTTTTTCAGGCGACTCAAAATCTATGACAGTTTTCTCATGGAGTGTCCTACTTCGTGGCCTGTTAATGCTTCATTTCAACATGCTAAAAAGAAAGTGCAGTTACTGAAAGCACTTAGTGATAAGGCTGAAACAGCTGTTAAGTTGATGCAAGACTTTCACGGCTTAATCACAGCGGACGAAGAACAAAAACTATATTTATTACGTTGCGTATAAGAACACAGAAAGGTATATCCTGACTGTAACAAACAAACATTAAAAAGAAAATTTAATGAATAATGTCCTTTAAATAATGAATATGCGTAATAAATAATACATAATCAAAGTACCATTGTTTTATTTACAAAATAAATATAAAGTTAAAATATTCCCCTATAGTTTCCATGCAAACTTTTATATTCATAGTTTGACATCAAGTTGGCACAGGTTATCGCTATCTGATTTCCATAATATTTACTATTTCAGTTGTTAAGGTCAAATGGAACAAAATAAGAGGGTATGCGTGTCTCAATCTGTAAAAAATATTTTGCCCTTATAGTCTGGGACACCCTAATATACAGGCTGTACCAGGCTATGGAGCAACTGGTCAAAAGGGAGCTAGGCAATGGTGGTAGGAATCCATGAAAAAAATTTGAACGAAAAATATCGATTCGTTAAGGAATCAGAGACATGTAAAGTTTTCAATTTTGTCATCGCTTTTTCGTGTAAATCCGATTGAAATGTATAAAGTCAATGATACTTAATACGAAACATATTCATACTTTATTAAATGTTCATTAGAAATTGAATAAATCAATGATTACTTTCGCATAAGCAAGACATACTTCGCTTTAAAACAGCTGATCGGCCGATGACCGTTGACGGCTCGCCGTTGTTACCTACACTCATTGACTGGTTTGCGCAATTCTAGGAATGAATGAATGAAATTATACTGTCGAAGCTATACATGCCTACATGTATTCTGTCTGTACACGCCTACATAATACGTAACATTTAAGGCATAGACTCTTAGACACATTTTTTTGAAATCACCATAACTTTTATGTTATATTGTTTTTTGTGTAATGTACATTCTAATTACGATCTATGACCGTTAAACTACAACATACTCGAACAGTTGTCCCATAACCACCTGAAACACCTGTATATTAGACTGGGCCAAAAAAAACGAACAATTTTTTTTATTAACGGTACTGTGAAAATATTGTTCATGATGACAATAGAAAATTATTCTGAAAACTTGAGCCCTTAATATTAATATTAAGAGGTGCATCATTATGATTATCGATTTTTGAACAGCTACTGAATTTTTCACACAAAATTCGGACATCATGAATTTAAAAAATTTTTCCATTTCATATCTTTGAAGGAAATTAAATTCCCTACAAAAAAGCTCTCTTAATAAATTAACGTAGGACGAGCCGTTCCCTTGTAATCAAGCCTTAAACATTGATATATTTATTTAATTTTTTAATTTGGATTCTGGATTTTTTTAACCACTATAAATATCAATATTTTTATAGCAAATAATTATTCTTAAGTAAAATTTCATGCTCTACAAAAAAGGTCTCTTAACATTTTTTATCAAATTCACTCCTTTCAAAGTTATTCGACTTTAAAATTAATTTTACCCTTTTTTATTGATTAATATATTGAGTCATTACTAAAATTCGGTCTCGTCTTAAGTCGCTTAATATTCGAATATGTGCAAGTTATAAATAATTGGTATAAAATATCTATAAAAAATCACTGAACTGATTCTCATATGAAAGAAGAAAGAAGTTTATGCTGTCATAATTATGCAAGTTGCTAAGTTTTATACATTGTGTGATAATCACAGATTTTCTTCTGTTTAAACCATTTTATTTGATACCCATATTAAGGGGTTTGAACAGCAAAATGCCGCCATCACGGGACAGCTGATTTGATTATAGGTAGACCAAAGCAAGTCAAACTAAATAATAACTTGTAACAGATGAGATTATCTGAAAAGTGATGGCTCTGTTCAGTAATTGATTTATTTATATGTGACACTTGAAGTGTGTGTGTGTTACGTGATCATGACCGTATTGTGTTGTTGTCAGGCGACTGCTGCTGACGGGCACGCCACTGCAGAACAGTCTGCTGGAGCTGTGGTCGTTGATGCACTTCCTCATGCCCGACGTGTTCGCCTCGCACTCGGAGTTCCGCGAGTGGTTCAGCGAGGTGGCCGGCATCGCCGAGGGGTCCTCGCGCTATAACGAGGCGCTCGTGCGGCGTCTGCACGAGGTGCTGCGACCCTTCCTGCTGCGCCGCCTCAAGTTGGACGTGGAGCGTCAGATGCCGCGCAAATACGAGCACGTACTGCTGTGTCGACTCGCCAAGCGTCAGAGGTTCCTGTACGACGACTTCATGGCGCGGGCGCACACGCGCGCCAGCCTCGCCTCCGGCAACCTGCTCGGCGTCATCAACGTGCTGATGCAGCTCCGCAAGGTGTGCAACCACCCCGACCTGTTCGAGCCGCGCCCCGTCTCATCGCCGCTACAGCTGACTCCGCTGCGACTGCCAGTACCCGCACTCACGCTGCAGGCGGGCGCCGCGGCGCACTCGCGCCTCGAGCTCGCCGCGCGCCTCGGCGGCGACCTCGCCTCGCTGGAGGTGTCGGGCGCCGGCGCGTTCGCTGCGCACCGCGCGCGTCACCTGGCGCCGCCGCGCCGCCTCGTCGAGGAGCTGGCGGAGCCGCGCCGGCGCGTCACACCGCGCCCGCCCCCCTCCTCGCTGAGACTGCACCTGCGGCTCGTGCCGCGCGCCCCGCCGCGCCTCGCACCCGCGCCGCCCCCGCCCCCGCCCGTCTCACTGTCGGGGGCGGGGGCGCGCGGGCCCGCCCACCCCGCGCACGGTCACACCGCACCCCCCCACACGACGTGTACGTCGGCGGCGCGACTGGAGGCGAGGAGACGCGCGTGCCTGCGCCGCCTCGCCGCCACCAATGAGCGGCGGTGTTGGCGACTACCACTGTACGGGGCGGACCTGCGCGCCGCCGTGCACACGGGTCCGCCCGCACTGCCGCCGCGACGTGTAGAGGACGTACTACACGACATGAACGACATCATCGACAGGTGAGGGACACCACTTGCACTCGCATTGTACTTAGTTTACACATACGTGACCCATTATTAGATCACTTACAAAAAACAAGGGTGAAACGAATATAAGAACTAAATAAACAAATATTGTATTTTTTTTAATTATATGTGTATTACCCGTGTGGCGACGGGTTAAAATACATTAGTCGCCACTCCTAACTTTTCCGTGGGAGTCATAAAAATCGGCTGAGGGTCCACCAGGATAGTGGGCACTGGCTCCTGGGAAATATATAAGACCTTACTGTGATCGCCAACCCGCCTGTCAAGCGTGGCGATTACGGCATTATCCCTTTATGAAGTTATTCAACAAAGAAACGGCTCCCCTGTCACGGTTACCCTACGAGCTCATTTTGGACATCAAATCCGCTGGGACATTGTAGAATTATCAGAAGCGCGAAGAGAGTGCGAGGGCACGATAATCCTCCAGTCTGGAAACTTGCTCTTCTACCGGAAGGGCGATTACTCGTCCCAAGGTGGTATAGGGTTTATCGTTCTCAAGTCTCTTGTAGACAACGTGGAGAGGATTGAGAGTGTGTCGACAAGGGTAGCGTACCTTATATTCAGAATTACGAAGGTATTCGTTGAAGGTTATACAGGTATACGCACGGACCTCGTCATACTCCGACGACGAGGTGGAGGCATTTTACGAGGACGTCTTGAAAGCCATACACACGTTCCTTCCTTCATCTGTTCAATACCAGAACCTCGAAAGCTTTCAACTCGAACTACACAATCGCTTCCAATGTCTGGACGAGCGCGAATCTCCGAACGATATGAACAACAGGTTCGTGAAATCTGTCCACGCGGTTGGGTCAGAATTTTTCAAGGTTCACTGCATTAATTGACCTAAAAAACTTTCTGACCAGACTCGAGCTCATGAAACGGAGAAAAAAGATGACGGTGCGGTCTTCAGCCGATTGGTCCGAACATAGGCAGCAGAATAGGTATATCTCCAGGTCTGTGCGTCGCGATATTCGCCGATTTAATACGCTCCGTATTAAAGAAGCGATAGAACAGAATCGTGGCTCGAAAGTGTTCGCACAAGATTTGTCTATTGGGCAAAGCCAAATGACTGAGCTGAAGACCGATGATGGTACTGTCATTTCATCCCAAAGTGAGATCTTGGGAGAGATCGAAAGGTTCTATGGATAGTTACATAAATCATCCCGAAAGCCTGTTTTCGACTTGGTTCAAGATCGCAGCTAACTTGGCACTATACCGAAGAAATCCTGGACATCAGCTTGTACGAGATCAGAATCTCTCTCAAACAACTACGTAACGGTAAGGCACCAGGAGATGACGGAATTACGGCAGAGCTTCTGAAGGCAGGCGGCAAGCCGGTCTTAAAAGCCCTTCAGACGCTATTTAATTCTGTTATCCTCGGGGGCGACGTTCCAGAGTCGTGGACCAGAAGTGTGGTGGTGCTGTTCTTCAAGAAGGGTGACAACTATATTCTATAGAACTGCAGACCCATCTCACTCCTGAGCCACGTTTACAAGTTGTTATCGAGGGTCATTACCAACGACTCGCGTGCAATCTCGATGACTTCCAGCCGCCCGAACAAGCCGGCTTCCGAAAAGGCTATAGCACCATAGACCATATCCTCACGCTTCGGCAGATTATACAAAAGACCGAGGAGTATAATCGGCCCCTATGTATAGCGTTTGTGGACTATGAGAAAGCCTTTAATTCAGTCGAAACTTGGGTGGTGTTGCAGTCCCTTCAGCGGTGCCTAATCGACCATCGCTATATCGAAATGTTGAAGTGCTTGTATAGGAACGCCACAATGTCAGTCCGTATCCGGGATAAGAATACGAAACCGATCCAGTTGCAGAAAGGCGTGAGACAGGGAGACGTTATCTCTTCGAAACTGTTCACTACTACACTGGAAGATGTCTTCAAGCTCTTAGACCGGATTGGACTCGGCATCAATATTAACGGCGAATACATCACTCACTTTCGATTTGCAGACGGTATCGTGGTTACGGCAGAATCCATGGAGGACCTTGGCACCATGCTCAATGATCTCAGCAGGGTATCCCAACTAGTAGGTTTACGAATGAACATGGACAAGACGAAAGTCATGTCAAATGTCCATGTTATCCCTGTACCGGTCCTAGTTGGCAATGCGATTCTCAGAAATTGTCGATCATTACGTTTACCTAGGACAAACAGTCCAGTTAGGTAGATCCAATTTCGAGAAAGAGATCAGCCGACAAATCCAACTCGGTTGGGCAGCGTTCGGGAAACTTAAGAGGATCTTCTTGTCCAACATACCTTAGTGTCTGAAAACACAGGTCTACGACCAGTGTGTGTTACCAGTGATGACTTACGGCACGGAAACGTGGTCACTAAATGTAGGCCTCATAACCAAGATCAAAGTCGCTCAGCGTGCTATGCAGCGGGCTATGCTCGGGATTTCTCTGCGAGGTAGAATCGTAATAGTTACATTATACATTTGTAATGTACGAGTGTTGTGTGCTGTCTCAGGTTCAGCGTGTGCTGGTCGGCGGCGCGCGCCGGGGCCGCTCAGCTGGAAGCGGGCGCGGGCGAGGGCGCGCGCGACTGGCGCCGCAGAGCCGCGCGCTCACTCGCCGCCGCCGCGCCCCCCGCCCGCGCCCTGCTGGCGCTGCTGCACGCGCCCGCCAGTAGGCACGCCGTCGCCTTCCCACACCCCTCGCTACTGCAGTACGACTGCGGGAAACTGCAGACACTAGACGGACTGCTGCGTAGGCTTAAGGCGGGCGGACATCGCGTACTCATCTTCACGCAAATGACACGTGTACTCGACGTGCTCGAGGCGTTCCTCTCGATGCACGGGCACGCGTACCTGCGGCTCGACGGCGCCACGCGAGTGGACCGCCGCCAGGCGCTCGTCGAGCGGTTCAACGCGGACGCGCGAGTGTTCGCCTTCATACTGTCGACGCGCAGCGGCGGCGTCGGGCTCAACCTCACCGGCGCAGACTCGGTCGTCTTCTACGACTCCGACTGGAACCCGACCATGGACGCGCAGGCGCAGGACCGCTGCCACCGCATAGGGCAGACGAGAGACGTGCACGTGTACCGACTGGTCACCGCCGCCACCGTCGAGGAGAACATACTGCGCAAGGCGGAACAGAAGCGCGCGCTCGGACACCTCGCCATCGAGGGCGGCCACTTCACCACCTCGTACTTGCGCGCCGCCGACGTCGAGGAGGTGTTCGGCGCCGATGCGGCCGCGGCGAGGATGTGCGCACCCGCGGCGGACGGCCCCGCCGCCGACGCGGCGGACCTGGAGAGCGCACTGGCGGCCGCCGAGGACGAGGCGGACGCGGCCGCCGCAGCGGCGGCGCGCGCCGAGGCGCAGGGCGAGCTCGCCGAGTTCGACGAGTCCCTGCCGCTGGAGGACGAGGCGCGCGTGCGACCCCCACAGCGCCGCGACGAGCTCGCCACACTCATGGCGCAGGTACGCACTCACCAACTGTAACCACCAGTACTGACACAGCCTCCTACACTGTAGTACGGTCACTGAACTTAAACTATGTTGAATGGATAGGTTAGTCCCTCTACTGCACAGGTGTTAAATGCGTATTATACCTCTTGGTCGTGTTTCACGACATTGACAGGGAGGACAGGGAGTGGTGAATTGTATTGTTGGTCCATCACCGCACGGAGTAGTGCATCGCTGTATAGTAGCGTGCGCATAGACCAACTATATTTGTGACACATTTAACGTGTTCAAGTAACATTTTTAACACGTGACCTAAGGGAGGGCTCTGGAATTATGTTACAGTAAATTATGTCAAAATACTAACACGCACACAGTTGCGGACAGACTCACTGTGCTTATATAACAAGATATGTGTTAGTTTTTATTAAACGATTTTATTTAGCTTACCCTGTTTGTTGGTTATTTTTTTCTTTGTTGGGTCAAATTTAGTAATTGATTTTTCACCCTCTTTCTGTCGACCGATTGATCTGAAATTTGGTATACGCCTTTGGTTTTGGTGACAATACAATTATGTATAGTCAATATTTTTGTAAATTCAAGATGGCTGCCGTTACAAAATGGCGGATAACCTATTTTTTTTCAATCCCATTAATATGGTATTAAATGAAAGGGCTTGACAAGTAGAATACAGTGCTCTATACAAAATCAATATAAAAACTAAAATCTTGAACACTGAAACTTGTTTCTTTACAATAAAACCGTTTAATTTAAAATTTATTTTTTTCTCTTTTTTATTATATAAAGAGTATATACATATGTGTACCTGTAGGCAGTGACGGTACGCACAGCTCGCGATAGCCGTACGCGTGCTGCGGCTGGTTGTGCTCTAATGTAACGTTGTGTGATTGCGTTGACAGCTGTCGCCCGTCGAGAAGTACGCCATGCGACTGGTGGAGAGCAGCGAGGCGGCCACGGAGGCGGAGCGCGCCGCACTCGGCGAGATGCGCCGTCAGCTGCGCGAGTGGGAGGAGGCGCGCCGACAGCTGCGCACCGCCCCGCCCGACCCGCCGTCCCCCGCCGCGCCCGCCGCCCCCGAGCTGACGTACCCGCGCGAGGACGCGCGAGCCAAGGTGCGGCCACGACGGCGCGCGCCCGCCCCCGCCCCGGGGGCGCTGCGCACGCGGTCGCGCGGCACCGTGCACATCAACCTGTGGACGCTGGACGAGCGCGGCGCCGGGTCCGCCCCCACCGGGGCGTCCGCCGGCCCGCCCGCCCCGAGGCGGCGCGCCCTACGCAACGGCACGCTGGACGCGTGGCTGTCGGACGGCGCGCGTTGCGACAATAAATGACTTGAATACCGCTCGTGTGTTTTATATTTCTGACGTTCGACGTACGGTGCCGCGCGGTGTTCGCCCGTAAATGCTTGTCAGACCCGCCCCCACCACGCGGCACCCACGCGAACGTCAGGGATGTACGGCGCAAGCATTTACGAGCGAACACGCGACCGGGCGCCGCACTCGTCCCCTCCCACCGCCTACAACTCACTGATACAGTAGAAACACGATTAACCGCATTCAATGTTGTCGGTAGACATTCGGATAGTCGAAAGTACGGCCAATCGAATGTATAAAAAACCTTCTTCGGTTTTGTGCATATGTAATTTATACCTAATTTTATACGTTTATTGAAAGACGAATACATGTCCCGCGGGGCACGCACCTCAGAGTGGCGTAACAATAATGAAACGTACTGACGCGACGAGGCGCGGGCGCGGGCGGGACCTTCCCCTTCAGACACATTCATGCTTGCATAAATTCGATTTATAACTACAATAAGATCTCGAATGGTAGTTCGGATAATCGCGAATCCGTGTAACCGAGGGCCTCATAATCGAGTTTCTACTGTAATAGAACACCTGCCTAATTATAGATATGAAATTATTTCGAATTATCAGACAGTTTTGGTTAATCTTTTGAAATTTTAAAAGGAAAATAATAATCGTGGTAGTTTACCATGAGTTTCAAGTAAGAATATGATCGAATTTGCGCCATGTTATGACATCACAGCTGTCAATTCTAATCAGTTGGGGAGGGTCAGCAAAACAAGATATTTTTTAAATATAATTTATTTACGAATCATGAATGATTAATTTTTAATTAGAATTGAGCTCTTCACCGTCTATATTAATATTTTTAAATATATCAATATTGGAGTTCAATATATCGAGAAAAAAAATGAAATTTCGATATATCGATATTTTTCTCCATAACAACTCTTTTTAATTTCGTTCCTTCCGGGGTTCCCATGATAGCTGGAGGATGACTTATGATCAATTTCATGCCAGCATTTTTCTTAAAACACCAAAAATTTGTGGGATCGCCGTGATGAGCTTTTTTTTAGCTTACACCACTGACTGTATATACTGTACAGTAGATTAATTATACGGTGATTTTGTAGAATAATATTGACCCGCGCCATATTTAATTTTTAGTATAGAATTACCGATATATCGTCCAAAAAATTATTAGTAATAGGTATCGATATTTTTAAATAATACTGTCGATATTTTGTCAACAGCCCTAATTCATTTAGACAAATTTCACATTCGAGTTACTGATACTCAGATTAACGAAAAAGAAATATTGATACGCAAATAAGGTTTCCATTACAAGTCGTACTTTTCAAGTGACATTTGACATATAGAGGTCATTGGCGTTCCTATTCCTATTTGAATCGCATTGTACGTATTATTTATCTGTGGCGAGTATCTGTCATAATGTGTGTTATTCACTTGTTTGTGTGTGTGTGTATAGCTGTTAGGTTATTACTTGTTCGCATACATATTGGTACTCGTATAAATATGTAATAATGAATGGTTCATTAGTGTACAATGCGTCCTCTGTACGTTTGTCGCCCTGTAACGCTATTGACACACACACACACACGTGCGCTCACCCCGCAGCGACATTCGTGCAGACAAGAGTAGTGACATTGCACTCTCACAGTTGATCTCAGTACGGGTGAGATGTGATCTTGGATCGTATCTCGGTGGTAGCTGCATCAGGTACACGTCGTCGCTTAAAGCGCCGTTAGCGGGTATTCGGTGTAGACATTTTGTTTCCCTGATGCGCCCCTCCACATCCTACTGTGAATATAAAACTCCTTAAGAGGCGGCAGCTGCTATTAGTTTCTAATGCTATCTATGATTGTTCTAACAACGACCGGCAGAGATAGATCGACACTCTTTATTGTAGCCAGGTGATAGTCCCCAAGCCGCACAGAACACCATACACTGCACTGTGTTCTGGTTACAATTATAGAGCTGGTGTCAGAGAGTACCCCACTCGTAGTGTATACTTGCTGAGCAACAATTCCACATAAATTTGCACCAGCCGGAAGGACATTGTGCTCCCAAGGCGGCTGTAACAGGTGTAGGGGTGATATGCCCATGCTTTATTGATATCCATAGAGATCGTGTAAAACAAGAGTATAAATTAGACATAGTTTATGGTTTCTCCAAAAGTATATATTATAACGAAAATGATATAAGCTAGTGATAAGTTATGGGACGAGTGAACACTACACACTGGTTTTAAGCACTATTGGAAGGATTGAATTAAACCAGTGGCCCAATTGCGCTACGCGGACAACTCCCTGTTCGGTTTGCCTGAACAGTGTCCACATTCCCTACATTCGAAGGAGAGACTTCACAGTCCGGATACCGAACCGATGCCTCTCTAGCTCTCGAGGACGTACGCATTAACACTTCAGACGATACTGTATACATGTTCTGACCCCGACTACCATAACTCACTATGGTATGCACAAGAGGACTCTATTAGATATACCGTTACACTCTATGGGTCTGTGACCAGATGTGGCAGACCAACGCCTCAGCGCCTCTGCAGCGGCCACGTTTACGCTTGGTGCTCCCTGGTTAGATATAAATCCTATCAGGGCATGAGCCCTATCACGTTGTTGATTAGGCATAAATCCTGTCAGGTTGTTGATCAGGCATAAATCCTGTCACGTCGTTGATCAGGCATAAATCCTGTCAGGTTGTTGATCAGGCATAAATCCTGCCACGTCATTGATCAGGCATAAATTCTGTCAGGTCGTTGATCAGGCATAAATCCTGTCAGGCCGTTGATTAGGCATAAATCCTGTCAGGTCGTGGATTAGGCATAAATCCTGTCAGGTCGTTGATCAGGCATAAATCCTGTCAGGTCGTTGATCAGGCATTAATCCTGTCAGGTCGTTGATCAGGCATAAATCCTGTCAGCTCGTTGATCAGGCATTAATCCTGTCAGGTCGTTGATCAGGCATAAATCCTGTCAGGTCGTTGATCAGGCATAAATCCTGTCAGGTCGTTGATCAGGCATAAATCCTGTCAGGTCGTTGATTAGACATAAATCCTGTCAGGTCGTTGATCAGGCATAAATCCTGTCAGGTCGTTGATCAGGCATTAATCCTGTCAGGTCGTTGATCAGGCATAAATCCTGTCAGCTCGTTGATCAGGCATTAATCCTGTCAGGTCGTTGATCAGGCATAAATCCTGTCAGGTCGTTGATCAGGCATAAATCCTGTCAGGTCGTTGATCAGGCATTAATCCTGTCAGGTCGTTGATCAGGCATTAATCCTGTCAGGTCGTTGATTAGGCATAAATCCTATCAGATCGCTGATTAGGCATAAATACTATCAGGTTGCTCATTAGGCATAAGTCCTAGCAGGTCGCTGATTAGATATAAATCCTGTCAGATCGCTGATTAGGCATAAATACTATCAGGTTGCTCATTAGGCATAAGTCCTAGCAGGTCGCTGATTAGATATAAATCCTGTCAGATCGCTGATTAGGCATAAATACTATCAGGTTGCTCATTAGGCTTAAGTCCTAGCAGGTCGCTGATTAGATATAAATCCTGTCAGGTCATTGATTAGGCATAAGTTTTGTCAGGTCGTTGATTTTACGTAAAGCCTGTCAGGACACTGATCATACGTCTTGTCAGATCGCTACGTTGATGTGCTGTAATAAATTGGTGGTGATGCTTCCAGAACGGCTCATTTGTCGTACATCATTAACCTAAGCGCCGATTTGAAAGCAATCGAAGCGGTCTGAGGTTAATTACGAGGTCTGTTTCCACAGGCCGTAACAGTGTCTTAAAGTAAGCATTAGCGCCGCGATCAGCTGTATCAACTGTTCGGTGCTGCCTTCTCAGGTGTACTCTCTCGTATACAACACAGAGTGACTCATGAGATAGACTATGTTATACTGTCTCACTCGTGTGTACCGACAGCGACATGTGTGACACACACGAGGACATATTGAACGCTAACGTTTCACAGCGGTCATGAGGGAAATGAGCACGAGTACGATATAGTAAGTAATACAGACAACGAGCCGAGTGACGTGTGCAGTGTGACTGATGTCAACACAAACTATTAGCAGACGAAACTAGACAACGTGTATAGAAACTGTAGACATGCAGGCGCTCTAGTATAGGTGTACAAACGAATGCGACATAGGCGAAGGGTGACATTGTGTACATCTCATCAGCACACGAGGGTGACGGTCTCGAGTAAGTGTAGCCGTCTCTCTTTATTATTTCATCGAGATATTAAAATGAAAATGTAGCCGCACCTTTACGTTTTAGAATATTATTTACAATATCTGTAGTTAACGAGTGAACGTTTGCAGGTGTGGGTGAGCTGCGGCGCGGTCGTGGAGCGCATGCCGGTGAGTAACGCGGGGCCGAGTGAGTGGCGCCACGACCTATCACTCACTGTGTATGTGTCGCAGGTGTGGGGCCCGCCGACACCGCCCTCCGGCGACGGTGACGTGTACTGCGAGGGGTGGGCGCGCGCCCTCTACCGCCCCGGCGCCGCCGCCGACTCGCTGCTGCCGCCCGTCAGCCGCCGCGAGCCGCGCGCCGCCCGCTCGCCCCGCCGCGCGCGACCCGCTCCGCGCGCGCCCCATGCGCCCCCCTCACTGTTCGAGCGCGCGGGGGCGCGGCGCGGCGCGCGGCCCCGGCCCCCGGTGCACGCGCACACGCACGCCGCCGCCCCCGACTGGGCCGCCAGCGAGGACGGGGCCCTGCGGCGCGCCCTGCGCCTGCAGCGCCTGCCCGCCGAGCCGAGCGCCGCACTCGCGCCCAACTGGGAGTGGGTCGCCGAGCTGGTGGCCGAGGCGGCGCGCGCGTACCGCTCGGCGCGCGCCTGCCGTGACCGGCACGACGCGCTCGCCGACCCGGAGCGAGCCAGGCGCCGTCACCGCCGGCCCCCCGCCGCGCGCCGTCGCCTCGACGAGGACGCGCCGCGTCCCCCCCTCGCGCGACTCGACGCGCTGCGCGACGCGGCCGAGCGGCGCCGCGCCGCGCCCAAGCGGCGACACGACGACCCGGCCCACCACAACCACAAGCACGCGGCGCTGCTCGTCGAGCACGGCGTGCACTACGACGCACCGCCCACACCCATGGAGGTCGCCTCGCGCCGCGCTGACCGCATCGCCAAGGAGAAATTGAAAGCGAACGCGCCGACGACGAGCGCGCCCACCGCCCCTGCGGCCCCCGCCCCCGCGCCTCCCAGCACGACACAACGCGTGGTGGTGGCGGCGGGCGTGCCGCGCGCTCGCCCCGCCTCCGACGCGGCCGTCCCCGGCCCCGCCCCCGCGCCACTCCTCTACAGACAGCAGACGTTCCCCGCGAGACACCTCAAGATAGTGCACCAGCCGGGCGCGCCGCACGCGGCACACGCACAGCCGGTAACGCACACACACACGTCACGATGACAACACATCACGTACAACTACACTCGAGAGCAAATATCTACATTTACCTACTGAAAAGGTTCTAGCACTAAAACTGAAACCTAAATTTCATTTTAGGTCTTGAATTTCATTAGTTCCAACTCTAAGCTTTAAAATGAATACAAATCTTTTAAGCTTTTACTCGATTCCATAAAAAAACTGGCTAACAAACTTTTAGCATGCTAAAAGTTCGAAATTAGGCAGGGCAAATCAAAAAGAATCATACTTTTAATTTTTTTTAATTCTTTAATATTTGTGACATACTCTTTTCAATATTTAATGTTATCCCCCACCGGCTCTGATAACAGCCTGTTCCTTATTGACTCAATGAGGTTTTTGATGTGGTCTTGTGGTATGTCGTTCCATTCTTCGGTTAGTACTGCTTGAAGCTCTTCCCTCGAAGGTGGAGCAGGATTTCTAGCCCTTACTCTTCTCGTAAGGTCATCCCACAAATGTTCGATGGGATTCAAGTCCAGACTACGAGATGGCCAGTTCGTTACAGCCACATCCACTTCAATATTCACGTGCGACATGCACCATGTGGGCGGGCATTATCCTGCATTAGGATGAAGGTTTCCCCTGTCACAGGCGTCAGGTTTGCTGCCTTTAGTCGTCTTCTCACCGACCAGGAACTGACACCAACTTCACGTACTTCTCTGAGCTCCTGTTGGACTTGAACTCCAGTAAGGGAACGATTTCTCAGCGAAATTCTGACGATGAAGCTATCGAATCCCTCTCCGAAGTGCATCATTTTCTGCCAGATCCTCTTCGATTAAAGCCACCATTCTCCTGGTATCGCCAGAAAATCCTGGAAACCGCTGACTGGCTCATATGAAGTGTACTAGCAACTTGACGTTGGCTAACGCCGGGTTGCAGTAGCGTTATGGCTCGAGTGCCTGGTTCAGGTGTAGTGTCCATTTCAGAGAAATTTTCTTGCTTGCAGTTTGCGGAGATATGTACCCGTGGACGTTTCACGGTCAACCGATAAGGGTGCAAGGGTTAGGTTGCCTTTTATACGTCTTAACGTCGCGCAATACGCAGTGGTGTGAAGTAGTACAAAATTTTACATTTTAGGATCAATAGCTATTGTTGCGTAGTCTTAAAGACAAAACTACAGTAATTGCACTTTTTTAAGGCTGGATCTAGAACATACAGAATTCAAGACCTAAAATGAAATTAAAGCTTTAATTTTACGCTGGTTTTTCTGTCACGCTGACGGTCGGCGCGTATCTTGTCAGCGCTGATCGGTCAGCTCGTATCGTTTTAGTATCGCGCTGATCACCGTGAAGTACAGACGCAAATAATGTCGATGTAGTGAACATTGTTGCCGCGTACTATTTAGCAAAGGAAAAACGTCTGCAAAAGAAAAAAGTACATGTTCATCCATTGATCGAGCAGAGAATCTTCGCAGGGGATTTCTGTATATTATTGTTTTTCTTCTGCTGAAACGTTTTCTAAAAGTGCGACGACGATATCATCCCAGGCTTTGTTACGTGCATCTTTGTTTCGATATAATAAGTCCGAAGTGTCCCATAAACATTTCCTTAATCGCACTTGTTCAATTAGTCGGTGCTACCCAACCAGTTAGTCCAGTCGGGCACCACGTACGGCTCCGCGGCTACGGCTACTTCTATCAATCACTCCGCCATGGCTTGCAGGAACACGTCCTGCGCACCGGCGGAGTGGTTGAGATTGGCCTGGAGGAGACGAATGGATACAGGGTCCATTAACGGTCCGTATCCATCGTCAAAGTTCTATACCTAGCCGAGCAGAAAATTCAATTTGTTACTTAGTTGTTAGCCGCCGACGTCTGTTACAACTTTACCCAGACTGGTGTGTGAGCGCTGAAGGCTCTCTACCCGAGACAGTCCACACGTTTAGGATGCTTATATATCAGTGGTGGGCCCACAACGTTCGTCGCATTGACATTCGTAGAGGAGGCGAGGCAGTAGCAATGTTTTTGGTACCTGTACTTATGGTGTGTTCCATACTAACATGATGGCGGGCGGTTTTGTCATTGTGCAGGGAGCTGCAGCAGGCGAGGGCGCGCCCGCACTGCGTAAGTTGCAGCTGCAGCAGTTGGCGCTGCGCCGCGCCGGCCCCGCGCCCCAAGGCAGCCCCGCCCCTCGCGTGGCGAGCGCCCCGCCCCATGTGGTGGTGGCGCACGTGGCGCCGCGTGGCGCTCGCCCCACCCTCCCCGCGCCGCCCCCCGACCAGCGACAATAATACATACACGTGTTCTGTAGTGCGAGACTTTCATTTATACAACACAATACTCAATAAACGACAATGTTTTAAATAAAACTACTTGACGGATTTTATCGCATTTGTATTTAATTTTTGATTGCCCGACGTTCCGAACACTTTGCAGCGGTCATGGTCACGGACGGACTAAGATGTCTCACGTCCAACAAGTCATCGTTATTACAAAAAACGTATAATTATCCGTTTAAAAAGCCGTAGTTTTATTTAAAATGGGTAATACTCGCGTAAACATCAGAAATCATTATAGTCTACAATATACCTAATATCTGACTGTGTAAGTAGCGCACTCTAAACTATATCAAACGAAAAATATTAATTGCCATGAACTAATAAATGTTTCATTCGAAATAGGTTACAACCAGTTTGTGTTACGAGCGATGACATCAGTTATAAGACTGAAACGTGTGCGCTTAGTTATCGATACTAGGAATAAATAAATAATAAAATAATTTATTTCTCTCAAAAGGTTTCTTAAATAGGTTACTTAGTACACGATTTGTCTTAATTTAACCTTGTGAGAGCTGGAGTCTGAAGTAGGTTCGAAACCTGTATGACAGATCTCTAGGCTCTCTTCTTTTTATGGTACGCAAAGATACTTAGTAGTTAAAAGAAACTTATTATTATCTACACGGCAACTGCAATATTAAGGCAATAAACTCAATCTTAGATTATTTAATTATGTGTGTGTGTGTGTGCGTGCGTGTGTGTGTGTGTTATTTTTGAGTATTGACAATATTTTCGGTTTCAGTATAACTTAGGTTAAACAGCCTTTTTTGCACTCGAATCTATTTATGGGGTGTATATCTAGATTTTTATTTAGTTTGTTGTATAGGTAACCACCTAAAAAGTAAAAGAAACGTTGTGCTAAGCTTGTCTTTACTGCATTTACACTACATACATTATATTTACGTCTAGTGTCCTTAGTTTTATTCGGTCATAGGGGATTCGTGTGTGTGTAGCTAAAATTAATTTCAATATAAAAAGCTTGCGGACAGATAGCACATCGCAAATTGTATAAAGTTCACTAGTAGGGAACTGACAGGGCAGACGCCAACCAACTTTCAGTAGTGCTCTCTGGGCACGTTCCAACTTTATAAGGTTGGATTTTGCTGTGCCACCCCAAGAGACAATACAGTATTGAATTAGAGACTGCGACAGTGCGAGATATACGAGTTTAACCACCTTCGTATCAGCTACATGTCGTAGGCTCTTAAAGACGAAGATTAGTTTGCGCAGTCTGGATGAAAGAGCGTCCACGTGATTGCGAAAAGAGAGTGTATCATCGATCTGAATGCCTAAATATTTAATGCAGCTGGTTTTGTTGACATTAGGACAGTCACACGGGGCTATCGGCGATGTTGTATCACACGAGTGTGCAATCAATGCGTTCAGGGAGGATACAGGCTTACCAGTGGAGGAAAGGGAGAAGTTCAGGTAGTAAGTTTTGTCAACAATTTAGAGTGAGCATATTGTGTGTAAGCCAATTGGTGACACGGTTAAAGCCCATCTGGGCAGAACTAAGAACTGATGCCCAGGTTGCTCCATGGAATATCAGTGCAGTATCATCAGCATACGTGAATATTGAGCTCTTTAGGAGGTTTAGCCTACACAGGTCATCAATGTAAATTATAAAAAGTGTCGGACGGATAATACTGCCCTGGGGCACGCCGTGGGAGACAGGGAGCTCCTCGCTGAAACAATTACCAACCCTGGTACACTGACGTCTACCCGTGAGGTAACTAGAGAACAGTGAAAGCTGTGGGCCTATTATATCAATCCTCTCCAGCTTAGCCAGAAGGATTGGGATAGAGACCGTGTCGAACGCTTTTGCCAGGTCTAGAAATATCCCATAACGTTTTCTTTTTTGTCTAGCTTTTCAATTATTGTATTGGTTAAATCCAGGACAGCATTTTCAGTTGAAATGCCGGAACGGAAACCATATTGGGTGGGTGATAAAAGCTGGTTTTGTTCTAGGTATTTAACGAGCCTTTTATTCATAAGTTTCTCAAGAAGTTTTGAAAGTGTGGGCAAAATGGCAATTGGTCTATAGTTATTGACACGGTCTCTATCCCCTCCCTTATGTATAGGGTGTACTATGGCTAGTTTGTAGGCAATCAGGCAATGTACCCGTATTTAAAGCAAGGTTGCACAAATATGTAATCGGTAGGACCAAAACGTCTTTGAAGTTCTTAAGGAATGCACCAGTGATATTATCGGATCCCACGGCACAGTCACTTCTAGACTCATCATTAACTGTTCAACCTCGGCATTATCAGTCTCCTGCATTACAAAAGAGTAAGGTTGAGGGTGATATTCGGCACTATTTGGTGTGGTAAGATTATGCTGTATTTTTTCTGCCAGTGACTTTCCAACATTGATAAAATGAATCGATACAAGGAATGAATCGATACTAATGAGTACTCATATGGTATCGATACTTTTCATTCGATACTAGTACACGGTATCGAATGTTAGTCCATGCGATACTGAGTACTAGTATCAAACTTAAACCATGGTATCGGTATTGAATAAAAAGAGTACTCGATACTTCAAAAAAATTCGATACCATGGTATCGATAATTTTGAATTCATACTAACCGATACTAGTGCTTAGTATCGATACTTTTCAATCGATACTGATTGAGTAGAGACCAACCAAGAGAAGTATTGGCGACCGATACGGTATCGATTAAAAGTATCGATACCTTTTTTTTTGGGGTGAGCTGCGGTCGGCGCACTCCGTCCGGGGCGACAGAGGGGTGTAAGCACGCACATCCCCAACCCACCCGTATAACACGTCGCCTTCGTCGTTGGGCCGACCACTGGAGCAGGATTACTTGTCATCAGTGGTCGGCCCGAAAAGTATCGATACCTAGATGGTAATTTGTGTGAATTTGGAGCGCCTCTATCGTCCAATAGAGGCGCTGCTTCAAATTGGTATAAATAGGTCTCGATAACGTTATGAATACTTGACGCAAATTCGTGCTATAACTGGGTGAATATTTGAAAACGTATATTTTTGATGTCTCGCTGTGAATAACACATTAAACCTAAATCGATTTTGATCACTTTTTTATATACATAGTTAATTCAGTGGGGTACATATTGCAGATCAATTTATTGTGTTTTATAAGCTATAAGCCATTTTATAAAAAAAAAGTAAGCCGTCGCTCAGGACGCCTGGCAGATGTGAAACATCGAAACTATTTTGTACGAGTAGAGACACGGTATCGAATATAAAGTATCGATACTGAACTCATGAGTAGTATCAAAAGATAAGTAACGTACTGTTTAAAGTATCAAGTACTTTTATTTACTTTATCTTTAGATATCGAGTACTTTTATTTCGATACCGATACTTTTGTATTGGATATTTTAGTCAATAACTACTTTTTGGTAGGTATCGTATCGAATAAATTATCCATTTTAAAATTGACTTTACTGCTTATATTTATGGTAACGTTATTTAGTACAAAAGTAATTAAACTTCCAAAATGTAGCTTGAAATACTTTCATCCGTTCACAGACGTTGCAGAAATAGCGGCATCTATCGAGCTATGCAGCATCGAGCACGAAGTGCGCGATTTAGGTAACATAAATAGTGGCATCTATCGAGCTAACGACCAACTCTCAGACCAATATATTGAATATTTAATAAAGAAACCTTTAATCCTGTAATGACAATAAGACAAGCTATTTAAATTATTTTAGCGTTATTGGTCCTTGCAATTTTACAATTTTAAATGAAATCTGACTGTTTTAAGTGAGTCGAGTGAGTGAGTGTTTTAATGAGTAAATATATAAAAATACAGCTGAAACTAATAAAAGCCTATAAAAACGGTTACCCATTTTTCGTAGCTGAAAGTAAACTAAATCCCATACCTACTGATATATTTATATTATGAAGTTATTATACATTAATTTACAAAACAAGTAAATATGCATAAAAGAACAGATTACGTCAGGAACTAGTATGGCATAAAGTATTAATAAAACATGGCGATTTTTTCCAGTAAACGATAATTTTTATTCAATAAACATTTATTTTCATTATAGGTAACAATTTACTTTGGGTTCACTAGATGGCGTTGTACAAAATTTTAAATCGCATCATGGTTTCGTTACAAATTTAGATATGTATATGCAGATATTTGTTTTACAGTAAATTAAGAGGGGAACGCAAGGCGTGGCGTCAAATTGCCACGCTACGATCGTGGTCACCCTCGCCTATAGATGTTTCACATCAAAAAAAAAGTGAGCCGTCGCTCAGGACGCCTTGCAGATGTGAAACATCGAAATCATTTGTACAAGTATTTATGCATAAAAGAATAGATTACGACAGAACTAATATGGCAAGAAGTATTGAATAAAATAATACGATTTCGATTATTATTCGAAATATTACACAGCAATAAAATAAAATTAATCCGCCGCAGAGCCGTATGTATTCACAGCGTCTTTGGACGCGTTAAAACAGTTTCAGGGCTTGGCCCTCTGCCTGCAATGTTCTGCACAGCTGCTGGAGAACAGACGGTCTTGGGGTTGATGTGCCTGACTCACCCCGCTCTTCACACCGTTGTGGCGGTCTACTCGAGCCAGATGAGACCCCCGGTAGTCCCGGGGGAGGTCCAGCACCGAGTGACCAGCGACATCAGCGGTGACTCGGATGGGGAAGTCTTTAGGCGATCTGTGGTGTCGTAGGTGGTGGTGAAGTAAGTGATATCAGCAGGCGCCCCGCCCTTAGCTCGAGGACGGGACCGAGCTGGGAGGTTCGGCTGAGATTTCGCAGGGAATAAAGGAAAGGAATGAGATACCTATACCCTCGTATGGGTATCATGTGAGCTAGTGTGGGCACGTCTAAAGAAAGGCGGCTCACGAAAGAAAGTCAGTCCGATATGGCCTCGGGTATGCGAGCGAAGTCGCGCGGGAGAGGTCTCCCGGAGGCGGGTAAATCAGGAGGGCGGGCGTGCAGTGGTGCAATACCGTGAAGGTGGTCCCACTCGGATGCATCTGCACGCTCGAACATCTTGCTCGATAGGAGGCGAGCAAAGTCCTCGATGGTCTCGATATTGAGGTCTCTACGTAGTGTGGTGTTACGTACTACGTAAGGGGCCGCAACGATGGTTCTAAGGGTGAGCGATTGCTGGGCTTCTAATTGTTTGCGTGTGGTATCGGCTAAGAGGCCGAACCAGGACGGGGCCGCGTAGGTTAGCCGGGTGCGTACGTATAATTTGTACACACCCAGTTTCACCTTTGTTGGAAGACGGGATGTGAACACCGGACGTAGGAGAGCTCGCGCCACACGAGATTTGGAAACGTTATGTTTCACGTGAGGTCTCATTGATAGACGGCGATCAAGGGATAGACCTAGGTAGTTTACCACCTTCATCCAGGCTATCTCTTGGCCTTGAAGTTTCAGTGGGGGTGGTAGACGGTTGCCGTCGTTAATGACGATGGCTTGGGTCTTGCCCACATTCACCGACAGCTGCCACTTGGCAAGCCATTGCGGGAGGAGGTCCAGAGCGCGCTGGATCTTCGTAGCGGCGTGTCGTGGAGTGATACTTGTCGCTAGATACGCCGTGTCATCGGCGTAAAGCGACAGTTTGACTTCAGGCGTCGTGGGGATGTCGTCGGTGAAGTGGGCGTACAAGACCGGCGACAAGCAGCTTCCTTGGGGAACACCCGCAGATGATAGGCGGGGGGAGGATATCTCACCCGCCACTGTCACTCGGAATGTCCTTGGGTGTAAGAACGAAGACACCACCCACACAATGCGACGGGGTGTCGATGTTTGGGACAACTTAAACAGCAGACCGGTGTGCCAGACGCGGTCAAATGCCTTCTCCATGTCGATGAGTACTGCCACGACGTGCTCGCGTTTGTTACGGGCCACCGTAATCCGGTGCAGTACCCTCGACAATTGTAGCGTCGTGCTGTGTTCTCGCCGGAACCCAAACTGTTCCGGTCTCGGCGTGATATATGGTGTCAATTTCCGCAGCAGGAGTTTTTCAAACACCTTCGAGATAGTCGACAGAAGAGTAATCGGCCGATAACTGTCAGGTTTCAAGACATTCTTGTTGGGTTTTGGGATCATTATGATTCTTCCTTCTTTCCAAATGGTGGGGAATGTGCCGGTGCGTAGGATACCATTAAATAGGCGCGCCTGAGCCGCCATTGTGCGATGTGGAAGTTGGCGTAGCACTTGATTAGGAATACCATCCGCACCGGGGGCCTTCTTTGGGTTGAGCTTCTTAATGAGCGCCTGCACCATCCCAGGCGAGAAGACAATAGGGTCTTCCTCTGTGGTTATCGGCGAGGCAAAATAGTCTCGAAGGTGTTGCTCGACTGCTGCGGCGTGTTCCATGTCCGTAGCAGGGTTCGGCGAGAACAGGCGTTCCAAGTGTTCAGCGAATATTTCGGCACGGTCTGCTGCTCTATACCTGGGGTCCCGTCGCTGTGAAGCAAGGGACGCACCGGGGCTGGGGTTTTCGAGAGGCGACGGCAGAGCCTGTGGATTGCCGGCCAGCTTCCATCAGTGGATTTAATATAGTTCTCCCAGCTCTCGGAGGTCCGAGCTTGCAACTCGGCCTTCACCTTCTCCGCGAGCCGGTTCAATTCGGCCTTCTGCCGGGGGCATCTAGTGATCTGCCACTCTTTTCTAAGACGGCGTTTGGCTAGGATCAGTCTTCGAATATACGGTGGTAGCGGTGGGAGTCGTCCAGGGGGTTGAATAGAGATCGTGGATGTTGCCAAAGCATCGCCAATGGTTTTGGTGATATCATCAGCAAAGTGATTTACGTCGGCTGCGGTTCGGACTGGCCGAGTTGGGGTGGTAGTCTCCAGTTCTTCTGAGAATATTCTCCAGTTCTGTGAGTACCGGGGTGCAGGAGGGGCGATTCTGGTTACGGGTTGGTGCAGGACGACGAGCACCGGTTGGTGATCCGATTGTAACTCGTCGTCAAGGACCGTTTGCGTGGTCTGGCAGCGGATGTCATTGTGGACTAGTATGTCCAACACGTCAGGGGTGCTAACGGTGTTTCCCGGGTAATGGGTTGGGACTTCAGGACCCGTCACCGTGAACCCCCAGGAATCTGCAAATTGGTGGAGTCGTGCACCGGCGTCGTTGCTCCTGTGTGAGTTCCACGCAGGGTGTTTACAATTTAGGTCTCCAGCTATCAAGACTGGGTGCGCTACGTCTAATAGCGTGAGCACATCGGAAGTATCTAAAGGGGCACGTGGTGGTTTATATACGGCGTGGAGATGTAATTGGGAGCCACCTCAAAACAGTTCGACGCCGAGAGTATAAATTGAGTTGTAAGGTGGTATCGGAAGGGGTTGGTGCACGACTCGCCTCTTGACGAGTACTGCCAGACCGCGGTATCTTCTGTGGGTAGCAATTTCGTCCCTCCTGTACACATGGTAACCGGGGAAACGGATGCGATCAGGTGAGGCTAGGAAGGTTTCACTGATCAGAGCTACGTCCACATTTTGCTCTTGTAGAACAACCTTAAGTAAGGCGACCTTGGATGTTAAACCGCGGGCGTTCAGCCGCAGCCGCAGTGGATGATTCTAAGTGGCGTACTATCCATTGGTGAGTGTTAGGAGATCGGATAGACCAGTGTGGACAAGGTTGACAATCGCCCTTGTGTCTTGTCCACTAGGGAGGGCAGTCAACACTTTACCCAAAAGCAAAATGGTTGAGTCGAGAATGGCATCGTGGTTCACAGATGTGGCAGTGGTAGGAACTGTGGGTGCTGGTGTGAACGTCACCTTCCTAGCTTTGGTTGTTGGTGGAGCACTCTGAAGTGCGGGTAAGGTGCCCGAGCGCTGTTGTGAAGCAGATCAGGAGCGAGAGCGGCCGATGGACGCTGCGGTTTCCTGTGGGGGTATGGTTTTCCCCTTTTTGGATCTCTTCTTTTTCCTTTTAATAGAGGCATCTCGAGGAGTAGGGTCATTTGCTGCCGCCATCAGCGAGGATGATCCCGTGGGCTCTTCGGTAGTTTGTGTGGGTACCTTAGGAGGGGGACGGTGCGATTCGTCTGTGAAAGCAAGTGGGCCCGCCTTTTTGTTTCTAGCCTCCTTTTTGAAGGCGGGGCAGTTGGAATGATTTGCGGGATGATCTCCGCAATTCGCGCAGGTTGCGGGTTCTTCGCGGGGGCGCGGATAGTCCCGTGCGGTGTGTTCACCGCCACAGCGAACACATGCCAGAGTTCGGTGGCATTGTAGGCTGGAGTGCCTAAACTTCTGGCAGCGGTGACATTGTGCCGGTTTCTTCCGTCCGCGCCAGGCCTCGATCTTGACTCCGGGAATATTAAGGAATTCAGTAACTTCATAAATACCCGGGATGGTGTCCTGGTTCCTTTTAAGGATTGCTAGGAGGATGCAGCCCGGGCGTCCCCTACGGGCTTTTATGTTTCTAATGAACTCCGGTTCATGTCCTAGCTGTCTAAGTTCTTCCTCTACCTCCTCCGGGGTAGTGTTGCTAGGTAGCCCCCGTATAGCTACCTTCACACTTTTCTCTGCGGGGAGGGAGTATGAAAACCAACTGATTTTCTCTGTTCGCTCTAACTCGCTAAGGTACCTTTGCACCACTCGGTACTCTGTCTCGTCCGTAGGAGAGAAGCGTATGCCCCTTCCATAGGGACGGGCGTTTGCGGTGCGGCCCAACCTGCGTTTGATTTCGCGGATATGGATCGCCCAGTTGGGTAGGAGCTCAACAATTAATGGAGGAAATCTTACCCGTTTATCCTCCGGCGGTGGGTGTTGCTGATGTGAAGTGGAGGCAGAGGTGGAGGCCACTGGTGCGGTGATCGTAGTAGCGCTGCGTGCAATCGTCGGCGCAGATGTGCGCGAGGATGTTGTGACAGCGGTCGTTGTGCCGACAGTCGTGGCGGCGACGCGGGCGTATGTGACGCTGGTGAGTGCGGTGTCAACCGGTTTCGCCTTTTTTCGGAGGCATGGGTCGGTTGGATGGGGGCGGGAAATTCTCCCTTGTTGTTGGTTGTCGTCCTCCGAGCTAGATTCCATTTGGTCGGCGGACTGGAGTGGGGCGGGTGGCCCCTGTGGTGCTCTTATGCAGCGCGCGGAGCGTTGAGTTCTTAGAACGCTCGTCGACACTTGTGTCTGAGAAAGACATCTGGGACACGGTACGGGGTAATATTAGTTTGTGGGCCGGCGAAGCCATACAGTCTTCCTGCGGGGCGGTTGTGGTGCTGGACCTGTTACTAGGCGATCGGTGTCGCGAACTTGAACGCGATGAGATCGATGCGGAAGGCCAGGTGATATCCGGGTGGATCATCGAAGGTGTAGTAGTGGGCGGGGGGAATCTTCCCCTCCCCGCGGCGAGTGCTGCGTCTAGACGACTAATTCTTGACGTAGTGCGTTCACGAGGTTGACGTGGGGTCGATTGGAGTAGCACTGGGCTACCTGCTGCTATGTCCGGGGGGGGCGTAAATAAGCCCTCCGAAAGGCGGAGTCCTCATACGGGCACCCATAGCTTGCGGACTGGGTCCGCGACCAAAACAAGTAATATTAAGTATAACTCACTTGAGCAGCTATTATTCGCATTTCGCCGCGCCCGGTGTACGCGATGAGTGCCGCGGACACGGGTGCGAAGGGTACGAAAGTAGGTCCGTACGGCTTGAGAACACTGATTGCTTCACTACGTATAGTTTGGCTAACTCGTAACTTTCCGCCGCAGAGCCGCATCGCTCCTTCTCCCTCACACACTTGTACGTAGTTCAAAGGGATCGGCTAAGAAAGTGTGATCTAGGAAATAGAAATAGCGACATCTATCGAGCCACTAAGTATTAGTATCGAAGGACAATAATCAGTATCAATTGAAAAGTATCGATACTTAACAATCGAATCGTTTTGAAAGCATTGAGTACTTTTCATAGAGCCTATCGGATAATTTCTTGCCGGGATTGTTTGTGATGAGCTTTTATTCTTTGGTAAGTTTGAGAGAATGTAATATTTGCTACTGAGTACTAGTATTGTAGCAGTAATGAGTATCAATTGACAAATACCGAAACTTACTGGTATCGAATAGTTTTCGAAGCTTCGAGTACTTTTCATAGAGCTTATCGGATACGTTTCTCGCGGGATTGTTTGTGATGAGCGTTTTTTTTATTGGTAAGTTTGAGAGAAAGTAACATTCTATAATGAGTACTAGTATCGAATGAACAATAATCGGTATCTATTGAAAAGTAACGGTCTTTACTGATATTGAATCGTTTTCGAAGCATCGAGTACTTTTTAGGGAGCCTATCGGATACGTTCTTGACGGGATTGTTTGTGATGAGCGTTTTTTTTTTGGTAAGTTTAAAAGAGAGTAACATTCTATAATGAGTACTAGTATCGCATGAACAATAATTGGTATCAATTGAAAAGTAACGATCTTTACTGATATTGAATCGTTTTCGAAGCATCGAGTACTTGTCATAAAGCCTATCAGATCGCGATCGCGGGATTGTTTGGTATGAGCTTTTTTTTACCAAGTCTGGGAGGAACTATAAAGAACTATAAGTGTGATGTTTGAAGTGATGGTAAAATGTAAAATTACTCGGCGGGAATATAATGCCATATCACATTACTTCGCGAAGCACTGTTTCGTGCATGTCTACTTGATAAGTCGCGTTTGAATGAAATCTAACCGATTGGGTAAAAATTGAGTTCAAATGGGTCAAATACATGAAAAAGTGCCATGTAGAAATTAGAAGATCGAATTAGCGACATCTATCGAGCCAAGCCTAAATCTCAACTACAAGATATATTTAATAAAGAAATCTCTAATCCTGTGATGATAATAAGACAAGCTATCTAAATTATTTTATCGTCATTGAGTACCTCGTTAAGTCTACAAATTTTAAATGAAATCTAACTGTTTAAAGTGGGTCAAAATCCAATTCCTAGGAGTTGGTGACATATAAACAAATAAATACACAGCTGAAACTAATAAAAAGCCTATGAAAAGCCGTTATCTAGTTTTCGTACGTGAAAATAAAGTAGGTATGGCATAATTATCTTAGGAAGTTAGAGAATTATACATTATTTTATAGAACAAGTATATATGCATAATAGAACAGATTACGACAGGTATTAATATAACATAAAGTATTAATAAAAATAAAGTTACGATTCTTTTCCAGAAAATGATGATTTTTATTCAATAAGCATTTATTTTCATTAGTATACATTATAGGTAACAATTTACCTTGAGTTCACTAGATGGCGTGGTACAAATCGTCGTCAATTTTAAATCGCACCATGGTTTCGTTACAAAAATGTAGATATATGTATCCAAATACTTACAGTACAGTATATTAATAGGGCCCGCGAGGCGTGGCGTTATACCGGGTTGAGAGCCTTCCGCTCGCCCATTTCCCGCGTTAAGCTGTCAAGGTCATCTGCGACCAACAGCTAAATACACAAAAAAAAAGGCGTGGCGTTAATCGCCACGCGACGATCGCGGTCACCCTCGCCTATAGATGTTTCACATCAAAAAAAAAGGCTCAACAAAATCGATAATTTCCTAACATCGATGTTCGGTGTTCGATAAACATCGATGTTGGGCTTTCGATGTTAACATCGATGTTTTTCTAACATCGATCATCGCTACTAAGCGGCTTACACTGACAGGAACAAAGGGTTTTTTAGCGGGAATCTGAAGTGTTATGTTAAATGCTCCTATATCAAGAACTGAAAATTGATGATAGGTTCGGAACAAAAAAAAACGTGTGGCCTTAGAATAGTAGCGTATAGAAGGTAAGTACGCGCACAAAAGGTGAAGCATTTCAATTGGAGCCTAATGGAGCTTACGCCGGTACCGTTCCGTAATGTACAAGTCATTGTACTGCACGTACGTACGCAACTCTTAAAAAATAAATAGGTAATTATGACGGTTTGTGCATTCAAATGGTGTCATAACACATTTGAAAAACTTAAAAAGGTCTTTAACATTACTTTTAAAAGTATTTCGACGATTTATGTTAATAAAAACAAAATTTGATTTCATAATTTGTATAGTGGTGTGCGTGTGTACGTGTGTATTATATAATATTATTGCGCGGCATTAGTATTTTTAGATTCATGTTTCGAAATTTCGAAGTATTGACACTATCCTTCTATACGTTATTATTCTAAGCGTGTGGCACACGGGGACTGCCGCGGTAAAGCTATTGCATAGCATTTTTTATCAACTTATGCAATTATAATTATTTATTTATTTTTTACTAGCTGACCCGACAGACGTTGTCATGTCTTAACTATGAATATTGAATTCGAATTGAATTAAAAAAAAATGTTTATTATTCTAATTCCTATGTACAACATATTTTTTTTCCTTATGCGTATGAAACCAATGAATGTAATGGCTCTGACGGCGGTACCAATGGCGTCAATTGCACTCGCGCAACACAATCCAGGACCTTAATTTTTAAACTTAAATGCCTTGCAATATTGGCATACAACGTTCATTGACCCAATACATACAACTTAAGTTTGTACGTCTTATTGCGGGCATTTTCAAAAACGAAAATTCAACAGTAAATTAAAGAAAACTATTGTATTCTTCTTAATAACTAAGTATATCACTTGTTATATTAGTAACATGTCTCTTAATTACCAAAACTCCATATTAAATTGACTTTTGATATTAGGCGTGATGGCTCTGAACTCCTACCCTGACGTGCACTAAGAAATTCAGTTTTCTTACATCATTTCTGTAAGAAATAATGAATTAATTGTTTTACATGTATTTTATTAATAAAATAACTCCAACCGAAGCATCTGTTTTAAACAATTTTCAGTTTTTTCTTTGACGATATTTGCAGCACGGGTTCTGTCAATTCTATGTTAAACGTCATAAGGTTACATTAAAAAAGTTTATATTGTCCAAAGCGGTTAGATTAGAAATAATTTTATATGATGGTTAAGTATTCTTAAATTTTCTAATTTTCGGGGCAATTTTCTTATTTTTTCTTTCATAAGAACCTTCTCCTGACAATAACAAATACAACAAAAAAGAATTAATGAAATTGGTCCAGCCGTTCACGCGTGATGGCGTGACCAAGGAAAACACGGATTCATTTTTATATATATATATAGATAGATTTATTATACAGTATTTTTTTTCTTTGATATGAATTCAAGTTACACTTTTTGAGCATGGTGACCGATAAGAAAACAAATGTACTATATGTATAACAATAAAGGCGGTTTGGATTACTACTGTCTTCCGCTGAAGATCGTTAGAAAACGCGCGAAAACACTTTTGACGTAAACTGCGCAAAGCGATGGCAGGTGTGCCCACCGAGACGGACGAACGCAGAATGTCGATGACCGTACGCTCGGCCGAGCTGCCGCCACCCGCCTACCGGCTACTATGTAGCTAGCTACATGGTAGAGGGGTGTTAGGTTTTATTTTTGTTACGGAATTTCTTGATTCGGTCGCCGTGCAAAGCCCGCGATAAAAGCTATGCAATAGCTTATAAAAATTTCAAGCTGTGTCTACGCTAGGCGAGCCCGTCACGAGCCGAACACGATTCGTTTAGTGTGGACGTGCGCGACTGGTGCTGCGAGAATGTCGTTCGTACTCGGCTGTGCTCCGCCAAATGCCGGTATTGCTTCGCGCTCGTGGACGGTTTTAGTGACACAAGTCGATCGTTCGAAGTCGGTCGTTCGAACCAAGCTCTTGAATCTTGTATTTTGTTTTGCAATGTGCGGTCTAATTAAGCGTAGTAAATTCTCAAAGTTTGGAGATGTCATTCGAAGAGAGTTCTTAAACTGGCCAGTTGCTTCTTGACCTCTCAAAATTAACCATTTTGAGGGGTCAAGAAGCAACTGGCAAATCTAAATTTTGTTGATTAGATCTCACTTTATATAGATTTGTAGATGCCATCCTATTGGCCTTTTTCTTTTTTTGCTGATAACCACTATAATAATTGCTGCAATAGCAGCGGCTGCTGCAATATTGATAAGGTCCATATTCGCCAAGAGCCCCGAGCACACTGCGGCAAACTATGTTCGAGGACAGTGATCGTTGTAGGTTTGTTGTACGTCCACACTTGACGCCACGATCGACGGAGCCTTGAACTAGGGATGATCGATGTTAGAAAAACATCGATGTCAACATCGAAAGCCCAACATCGATGTTATGTTTATCAAATACCAAACATCGATGTTAGGAAATCATCGATGTTACAGAAATATCGATATCGTCGAATATCGATATAACGATATAAAATTCTCGTGGCAAATTTTGATGAGCTTTTTTTTTTAGGAAATCTGTCGAATGTTTTTGACATCGATGTTACGACGATGAAGTAAAATCTTCCAGGCAAATTTTGATGAGCTTTTTTTTTAGGATATTTCGTTCTGCCCATAGCAACATCGATGTGTTTTCCTTTCAACATCGATGTTAAAAACAGTTAACATCGATGTTACGATGTTTTGCCTATAGCAACATCGATGTTAAGACATCGATGTTTTTCCTTTCAACATCGATGATCATCGAACATCGATGTTCATCGATCATCCCTACCGAGAACAGCTCCGCTTGTGCTTGGCTCATGCTCGGCTCGCCTAGTGTAGACGCAACTTTAAATGTTCAGTTGACGTCTTCCTCTAGTGGCCGCGAACACAAAATGCATCATTTCCCCTCTCCGCTGGCGATATATATTTAATTTTTTTTTATATTTATTTAAGACAACACCCTGCACTAAGGAAATAATCCTTGTATTGTGGGGGACTTTACAAACATATAATTAACGGACACAAATTACATCCAGACTCGGAACAACAATTTGTGGATTGCATAAAGTGTTGTCCCGCGTGGGATTCGAACCTCTGACACTGGCGCTGTAGGTCGCTATCTTAACTACTACGCCATCTATGCAGTCAGGCAGGATGTTATCCAATCGTCTCGACAAATATGCTATAATGTTTTTGCTAGCAAAACTGTTAGGCCACGCCCCTATTCGGTTAGCAAACAATGTTACCTTGTTTGCAAACACGAAAACACGGCGCAGCGGACTCGGCTTTATGTTTTTATCGGTATTACATTCAACAAAACACGTGATGCGTAAACTCTTTGGGAATTATTTCTAAACACTTTTGTTACTTGAGTAAAATTGATTAATTACGACATTGAACTTAGTTATGGAGGGTAAAATTGTTAACACATCGAAATATAGTTTTGTGCAATATACTGGTCAATGTAATTGTAGATAAGACTTCCATTACCCACACACTTGTGAAAGTTTTCTCTAGAAAACACGTGCAACTGTTATTACATATTCCCCACACTTTAGAACTTTAGCCGCGTTACATAAAATGCCTATGAAGTTATTTAATACAACTTGCTAGAAAAGTGCTATATTAAATATAATTTAAGAAACAAGAATAATATTTTCACGTTTTCTCTGAAAGTCTTCTTTTCAGTGTTTAATTATTTACAGCTATTATTTATAGCAATTTATTCAAGTAGGTAGTTATAAATGATTATTTATTTTCAAGCATTATTTTTCCTAGTAGGCGAAAATAAAGCTTGAAAATAATGAATGCTGTTTCTTTGCTCTGTATCTGTTAGTTAAAAAATTGTTAGTATTCTGTATTCTAGTGTTTAAAAGTTATTATAATTTATTATATAAATAATTTTAATAGCATTTTATGTCGAATCCGAAATTATAGCGAATATGATTTAATAGTATTTTACATATATTCGTATTCCAACAAAATTGCGAGAAATAATATTAACAAGGCAACCATGGTCATTGAAAATGACTATTTGACTTACACGAATTTAGAAACATAATTAATTTGTAAAAGTAAATAAAGGTCTTTGTAGCTATGCTATAAAATCATTTAAATAAAGACGGTGAATTGACATTGACATCAAACGTCATTACGTTATTACCGTGCAGAGACGAAAATTATTATTTTGTTAAACAAATTTTAACTTAAACTAGTCAAGAATTGCAAATAAAAACATTAGCTCAATTTGCTGTACTTAAAACACATTTATTAGTGTTATATGTACTGAATAGGTACTTAAATACCGAGTCACTTAAATAGTACACTAGATTATAAAGTTCGTTGGTGTCGTGTTCGTTGTCATCACCTACGTTATATTAATAGTTTGTACAAACAGATGTACTGACACACAACGAGTGCGGTTATTGTGTTGTTGTGAGTTGCTCACGCGTGTCATGTAGGTGAGTAAACGTTTACATAGACACGTACTCTCGCCTGCCTCAGGCTGGGCTACGGTCAGGCATCTCAGACAGCCGAGTGATCATCATCCTCGATCATAGCCTGCGAGTCGGTGCCGTGGCACTCCCAATGGTAGGCTACATATACAGCGTACAGTAATTGTTACGTGCGCGAGTGATAAACACAACTTGATAAGGCATTTTATGTTCGCTCTTGTTTTGGTATTGCGATAGATGTGTGCGTGTGTGTTGAGGTATCTGTGTTTGCGTGGATGTAAGGTTTTCCTGTCGCGCTCGAGTTATTATTGAGTATGTTTAACGGTTAGTTTAACATTGCTATAGTGGTGATTTTAATAACATTGATTTTTTTATGGCCATTACATGTATCGTACCTCCCTAACAACTCACAGTATAGTTGTAGTTGATGCAAGTTATCTGTGGCGACTATAAAGTCTGCCTGAATACATATCTATGAATAAACTGTTGACGAGTACAGTAATGAGTGAGGTGTGTCTGTCGCAGAGGACGCGCGAGGCGGCGGCGCTGTGTCGCGGTGTGTATGGCGTATCGCGGGGCGCGGTGGCGCGTGTGCGCGGCGCTGGTGCTGGGCGCGCTGGCGCTGTGGGCGTGGCGCCGCACTGCGGGGCTGCGGGCGGAGGCGGGCCCGGGCGCGCCGGTGGCGGGGCGGGAGCTGCCGCTGATCTTCATAGGCGGCGTGCCGCGCTCGGGCACGACGCTGATGCGCGCCATGCTGGACGCGCACCCTGACGTGCGCTGCGGACAGGAGACGCGCGTGGTGCCGCGCATTCTGCAGATGCGCCAGCACTGGATGCGCTCGCCCAAGGAGAGCGTGCGCCTGGAGCAGGCCGGCGTGTCCAAGGCGGTGCTGGACAACGCCATCGCCGCCTTCTGTCTGGAGGTGATCGTGCGGCACGGCGAGGCGGCGCCGCGGCTCTGCAACAAGGACCCGCTGGTGCTCAAGATGGGCACGTACGTGCTGGAGCTGTTCCCTAACGCCAAGTTCCTGTTCATGGTGCGCGACGGGCGCGCCACCGTGCACTCCATCATCACTCGCAAGGCATGTCTCCTCACTCACTATCTCAACAGTTGACACGCCAACTGGTGTATCTAACTGGGAGTCACTATCTACATATATACATACAGTGGACCCCCAGTAATCCGACAAACGTTTTGCAGTACAGTCTTCGACTATCAAATTTGTCAGATTGTAAAGTACTGCCTAAGACCCCTTATAGTCCTGATTTTTCTACTTCCTTTTATCCAACAGTGCCTGTTGGATAAAAGAGTACTCTTTATATATGTTTTGATGAACAATGTTTTATAGACGATCTTTATTTATATGGTTTGCGACAATTTAATGGAATTTTGAATAACTATGGCAGAATATTGGACTTAGTCTTATCCAATGAGGATGTATGTGTATCCTGTTGTGATGATCCCTTAGTCCCAATAGACCCGCATCATAAAGCCTTAACAATTACTGTGAAATGGTCTAGTATTCACTATTTAAAACCGCAATCGTTTATACGATACTTATATCACAAGGGCGACTATCTCTCAATAAATAGGACTATTTCTGAAATTAACTGGCGGGATGAATTCATTGGACTTGAGATTGACGAAGCTATTGATAGATTTTACTCAATTGTTAATGATTTAAAAAATAATTTTATACCTTCAAAAAAAGTTCAAAAGGGAGTCTACCCAAAGTGGTATTCGCCTGCTCTAAAGAAAATTCTTCGAGAAAAACATAAATATTTTATGAAATATAAAATCTACAAAAATAGCTGTAATCAGCATATCTATTATCTTCTTAGAGATAGGGCTAAAGTATTAGAATCAAAATGTTATGCTGACTACATGAACAATGTTGAAAATTCAATTTTAAGAAATTCCAAATATTTTTGGTCTTATATTAAGTCCAAATCTAAATCCAATTGCATGCCCAATGTTCTTAAATATAATAATAGCACGGTGTCAACGGGTGAAGAAATCTGTAATACATTTTCGTCCTACTTCTCATCAATGTTTATCTCTGATGACTGCAGTAACACCTCTCACTTGTCTCCGACTAAAAGATGTACATGCAGTGAACTCACACATCGCAGATATATCACGAATCTATGTAAATACACACCTCGTTGCTAAACACTTGGCTAGTTTGGATGCTTCAAAATCAGCGGGTCCCGATCACGTCAGTCCTGTATTTTTGATCAATTGTGCCAAAACGATTGCTTTACCAATCTCACTACTCTTTGAAAAATCCTTAGCGGAGTGTATATTTCCTGCAGTTTGGAAATCTGCATATATCACACCCATTCACAAAAAGGGATCTAAAACTGATATTACCAACTATAGACCTATTTCCAAGCTTTGCGTTATAGCGAAAACCTTTGAAAGAATTGTGCATGAGCAGGTGAGTGCTATTCTAAAGAACCAATTCCACAGTTCTCAGCATGGGTTTCGTCGTGGAAGATCTAATTTAATGAAGTCTCTAATTTAATGCTACTAAATGAACATATTACTGCAGCCATGGATACAGGTAGTCAAGTAGACGTGATTTACACGGACTACACGAAAGCATTTGACCGGATAGATCACAGCACTCTTTTATTTAAACTTGCACGCATGGGCATCCGAGGAAATTTATATAGATGGTTCTCCTCATATATCGATAGAAGAACTCAAGCAGTAGTGGTTAATAATTACATTTCCAGCTGGGTTACTATCCCCAGTGGCGTCCCCCAAGGATCTTTATTGGGCCCATTACTGTTTACCATCTTCATTGACGATATTTCAACATGCTTTCAAAATTCGCAGTACCTTTGCTTTGCTGACGATATGAAAATATTTAAGGAAATTAAGTGTCCCGATGATGTCACCAAACTCCAGTCGGATTTAATTAGATTAGAGAATTACTGTGCACTGAATAAACTGGATTTAAATACAAGCAAATGCAGTGTGATAAGCTATTCTCGTAAAAAAAATGATATCAAATTTGATTACATTTTAAAGAATGAAATTTTAACAAGAGACGATGTCATTCGTGATCTTGGCGTAATCTATGATTCAAAATTTATATTTAATTACCATATTGATAATATATATACGAAAGCATCCAAATCACTGGGCTTTCTGATGAGAAGTTCTATGTCCTTTACCAAAGCCAAAACTATAAAAATTATTTGTTGTATGCTTGTTCGTAGTATTCTTGAATACGCATCTCAAATTTGGAATCCATGCTATGATAAATATGTGTTACGCATCGAACAAATACAAAATAAATTTATTAAATTTCTTTGTTTTACACAAAAAATAAAATATAAATCTAGCGATTACCTAATTTTATGTAAAAAATTTCATTTACTTCCTTTGTCGTTCAGACGTGAAATTGCTGATATAACCAGTTTGCTTAGTATCGCAAATAACACAATAAACTGCCCGGAATTATTAGTTAACCTCAAATTCAACGTTCCAAACAGATTTGTACGTTTTAATCCTCCTATACATATCCCATTGGTTAATACTAATTATAGACAAAATTCGTTCTTCTGGAGAGCATCTAACGCATTCAATAAACTTAGTAAAGAAACTGATTTAGAATTAGACATATTTTGTACCAGTGTTACCTCTGCCAGACAGCAATTGAGTAAGCGTTTTTTCAATCAAACTAATTGATGTATGTATTTAATTAATTTAGCATACTTAATGTTGTAATATTCACATATTTGTTTTACTAGTGTATCTCTACTCGTGAGAACCTGTAATGCTTTATGTTACTAGAAACCAGCAACCGGCTTTATGTTACTAGAATTTAGTTACTAAGATGTTTTTGATAGCTGTTGGTTTTCCTATAAATAAATAAATAAATATATAGGGTAGGGTACTCTGTATAGGTAATATACAATGAATAAACTTAACTATGACTACATTTAAACCGTACTACTATACATATAAACAGAATCAAAACAAAAGTACAATAGTGGTGGCACGTACAAGTGCCTATCTCATCCAAAGTGTTGAGTATCTACTAGGTTAGACAAGACACAGTGAGTATCTACTAGGTTAGACAAGACACAGTGAGTATCTACTAGGTTAGACAAGACACAGTGAGTATCTACTAGGTTAGACAAGACACAGTGAGTATCTACTAGGTTAGACAAGACACAGTGAGTATCTACTAGGTTAGACAAGACACAGTGAGTATCTACTAGGTTAGACAAGACACAGTGAGTATCTACTAGGTTAGACAAGACACAGTGAGTATCTACTAGGTTAGACAAGACACAGTGAGTATCTATTAGGTTAGACAAGACACAGTGAGTATCTACTAGGTTAGACAAGACACAGTGAGTATCTACTAGGTTAGACAAGACACAGTGAGTATCTACTAGGTTAGACAAGACACAGTGAGTATCTACTAGGTTAGACAAGACACAGTGAGTATCTACTAGGTTAGACAAGACACAGTGAGTATCTACTAGGTTAGACAAGACACAGTGAGTATCTACTAGGTTAGACAAGACACAGTGAGTATCTACTAGGTTAGACAAGACACAGTGAGTATCTACTAGGTTAGACAAGACACAGTGAGTATCTACTAGGTTAGACAAGACACAGTGAGTATCTACTAGGTTAGACAAGACACAGTGAGTATCTACTAGGTTAGACAAGACACAGTGAGTATCTACTAGGTTAGACAAGACACAGTGAGTATCTACTAGGTTAGACAAGACACAGTGAGTATCTACTAGGTTAGACAAGACACAGTGAGTATCTATTAGGTTAGACAAGACTGCTTGAACGTCCATGGAACAGATCTCTTACAATTACCCACATTTACACTAATATGTATTTTATATAGTACTTATAATCACACTTCTCACTATGGCCAAATACACCACACAAAGGTTGCCTAGAAGAAATTGCTTATAGCGTAATCTTACATATTACGTACTTACATAATATTACATATTAAGCTCTTTTGTAATCAATACTGGTGTACAATAAAGTGTATAATAAATAAATAATATGTTCAATCGTACATTACTTACATTAGTAAAGATTGATAAAAAAAATATTTAATAATATTCAGAATTGTCAGCTTATAAGGGGTGCCGGTTTAGACAGGGGCTTGATTACAGCGGGTCCACTGTCTATAGAACATATAGCATCTTCATATATCATCAACCTGCGGGCCACTGAACAGGCTCCACTGCCAGATGTATGACGTAGTAGACACATCCATGCATGAATGTATACTGAACTGTGTGCGAGCTGAGCTGTGCTGAGGGTGTCCCATTGTTTATGTGCCGCAGGTGACCATCACCGGGTTCGACCTGTCGAGCTACCGGCAGTGTCTCACCAAGTGGAACCACGCCGTGGAGCTGATGTACGCGCAATGCCGCGCGCTCGGCCCCGCCAAGTGCCTGGTGGTCCGCTACGAGGCGCTGGTGCTGCGTCCGCGCGCCACGCTGCGCTCGGTGCTGGAGTTCCTGGAGCTGCCCTGGCGCGACGAGGTGCTGCACCACGAGCGCTACATCAACCAGCCGCACGGCGTGGCGCTCTCCAACGTGGAGCGCTCCTCCGACCAGGTCGTGCGGCCCGTCAACCTGGACGCGCTCGACAAGTGGGTGGGCCACATACCCGCCGACGTGCGCGCCGACATGGCCGAGCTGGCGCCCATGCTGTCCGTGCTGGGCTACGACCCCTGGGCCAACCCGCCGCGGTACGACGCGGACGCGCCCGCCTCGCCCCCCGCGCCGCCCCCCTAGGGCGCTAATATACCGCACTGTACACACATTGTGTTTCATTTACACGCACAGCCCATTCGACACTAACTGAGAGGCACCATGCTGCTGGCAGTCCTCTGTCTGCACACAAACGTGTCAGTTCGTCGCGGGTACTCTCACAAAAGGTTACCTCCTAGTTGTAACAATTGGCTGCTACGCCTCGCTTGGTGAGCGAGAGAGGTTGAGGACCAAACCTACTCCTTAACCGCCCTCGTTCCGTTCTCTGTAATCCTGCCCGCACGATAGGCCTCAACTCACAAGTGGAAACTTAAAAAGTATCAAAGGATGTTGATTGAAAGTTTGCAATAATTGCCTATACGAGCACAAGGACTCGGCATAATGTGGCTCGTTAGACATTTGTAATGACTAAAACTTAATACTACGTTAGACATTTGTAATGACCTAAACTTAATACTACGTTAGAGATTTGTAATGACCTAAACTTAATACTACGTTAGAGATTTGTAATGACCTAAACTTAATACTACGTTAGACATTTGTAATGACTAAAACTTAATACTACGTTAGACATTTGTAATGACTAAAACTTAATACTACGTTAGAGATTTGTAATGACCTAAACTTAATACTACGTTAGACATTTGTAATGACCTAAACTTAATACTACGTTAGACATTTGTAATGACCTAAACTTAATACTACGTTAGACATTTGTAATGACCCAAACTTAATACTACGTTAGACATTTCTAATGACCTAAACTTAATACTACGTTAGACATTTGTAATGACCCAAACTTAATACTACGTTAGACATTTGTAATGACTAAAACTTAATCCTACGTTAGACATTTGTAATGACTAAAACTTAATCCTACGTTAGACATTTGTAATGACTAAAACTTAATACTACGTTAGACATTTGTAATGACCTAAACTTAATACTACGTTAGACATTTGTAATGACCCAAACTTAATACTACGTTAGACATTTGTAATGACCCAAACTTAATACTACGTTAGACATTTGTAATGACCTAAACTTAATACTACGTTAGACATTTGTAATGACTAAAACTTAATACTACGTTAGACATTTGTAATGACCTAAACTTAATACTACGTTAGACATTTGTAATGACCCAAACTTAATACTACGTTAGACATTTGTAATGACCTAAACTTAATACTACGTTAGACATTTGTAATGACCCAAACTTAATACTACGTTAGACATTTGTAATGACCTAAACTTAATACTACGTTAGACATTTGTAATGACCCAAACTTAATACTACGTTAGACATTTGTAATGACTAAAACTTAATACTACGTTAGACATTTGTAATGACTAAAACTTAATACTACGTTAGACATTTGTAATGACTAAAACTTAATACTACGTTAGACATTTGTAATGACCCAAACTTAATACTACGTTAGACATTTGTAATGACCCAAACTTAATACTACGTTAGACATTTGTAATGACTAAAACTTAATACTACGTTAGACATTTGTAATGACCTAAACTTAATACTACGTTAGACATTTGTAATGACCCAAACTTAATACTACGTTAGACATTTGTAATGACCTAAACTTAATACTACGTTAGACATTTGTAATGACTAAAACTTAATACTACGTTAGACATTTGTAATGACCTAAACTTAATACTACGTTAGACATTTGTAATGACCCAAACTTAATACTACGTTAGACATTTGTAATGACCTAAACTTAATACTACGTTAGACATTTGTAATGACCCAAACTTAATACTACGTTAGACATTTGTAATGACTAAAACTTAATACTACGTTAGACATTTGTAATGACTAAAACTTAATACTACGTTAGACATTTGTAATGACCTAAACTTAATACTACGTTAGACATTTGTAATGACTAAAACTTAATACTACGTTAGACATTTGTAATGACTAAAACTTAATACTACGTTAGACATTTGTAATGACCTAAACTTAATACTACGTTAGACATTTGTAATGACTAAAACTTAATACTACGTTAGACATTTGTAATGACTAAAACTTAATACTACGTTAGACATTTGTAATGACCCAAACTTAATCCTACGTTAGACATTTGTAATGACTAAAACTTAATACTACGTTAGACATTTGTAATGACCTAAACTTAATACTACGTTAGACATTTGTAATGACCCAAACTTAATACTACGTTAGACATTTGTAATGACCTAAACTTAATACTACGTTAGACATTTGTAATGACCCAAACTTAATACTACGTTAGACATTTGTAATGACCCAAACTTAATACTACGTTAGACATTTGTAATGACTAAAACTTAATACTACGTTAGACATTTGTAATGACCTAAACTTAATACTACGTTAGACATTTGTAATGACCCAAACTTAATACTACGTTAGACATTTGTAATGACTAAAACTTAATACTACGTTAGACATTTGTAATGACTAAAACTTAATACTACGTTAGACATTTGTAATGACCTAAACTTAATACTACGTTAGACATTTGTAATGACTAAAACTTAATACTACGTTAGACATTTGTAATGACTAAAACTTAATACTACGTTAGACATTTGTAATGACTAAAACTTAATACTACGTTAGACATTTGTAATGACCCAAACTTAATCCTACGTTAGACATTTGTAATGACTAAAACTTAATACTACGTTAGACATTTGTAATGACCCAAACTTAATACTACGTTAGACATTTGTAATGACCCAAACTTAATACTACGTTAGACATTTGTAATGACTAAAACTTAATACTACGTTAGACATTTGTAATGACCTAAACTTAATACTACGTTAGACATTTGTAATGACTAAAACTTAATACTACGTTAGACATTTGTAATGACTAAAACTTAATACTACGTTAGACATTTGTAATGACCCAAACTTAATCCTACGTTAGACATTTGTAATGACCTAAACTTAATACTACGTTAGACATTTGTAATGACCCAAACTTAGTACTACGTTAGACATTTGTAATGACCCAAACTTAATACTACGTTAGACATTTGTAATGACTAAAACTTAATACTACGTTAGACATTTGTAATGACCTAAACTTAATACTACGTTAGACATTTGTAATGACCCAAACTTAATACTACGTTAGACATTTGTAATGACCTAAACTTAATACTACGTTAGACATTTGTAATGACCCAAACTTAATACTACGTTAGACATTTGTAATGACCTAAACTTAATACTACGTTAGACATTTGTAATGACCCAAACTTAATACTACGTTAGACATTTGTAATGACTAAAACTTAATACTACGTTAGACATTTGTAATGACTAAAACTTAATACTACGTTAGACATTTGTAATGACCTAAACTTAATACTACGTTAGACATTTGTAATGACCCAAACTTAATACTACGTTAGACATTTGTAATGACCTAAACTTAATACTACGTTAGACATTTGTAATGACTAAAACTTAATACTACGTTAGACATTTGTAATGACCTAAACTTAATATTACGTTAGACATTTGTAATGACCCAAACTTAATACTACGTTAGACATTTGTAATGACCTAAACTTAATACTACGTTAGACATGTGTAATGACCCAAACTTAATACTACGTTAGACATTTGTAATGACCTAAACTTAATACTACGTTAGACATTTGTAATGACCCAAACTTAATACTACGTTAGACATTTGTAATGACCTAAACTTAATACTACGTTAGACATTTGTAATGACTAAAACTTAATACTACGTTAGACATTTGTAATGACTAAAACTTAATACTACGTTAGACATTTGTAATGACTAAAACTTAATACTACGTTAGACATTTGTAATGACCTAAACTTAATACTACGTTAGACATTTGTAATGACTAAAACTTAATACTACGTTAGACATTTGTAATGACTAAAACTTAATACTACGTTAGACATTTGTAATGACTAAAACTTAATACTACGTTAGACATTTGTAATGACCTAAACTTAATACTACGTTAGACATCTGTAATGACCTAAACTTAATTCTCTTGTTCCACGGGCCCCGTATCGGTCCTCCTATCGGCGTCTCGATCATCGTTAAGTCGGTTGACATCAGCGTTCTGGCCCATATGAAGTACTTGAAGCTGGTGCTCAACGGGCATTGGTGGTTCCGGGAGTATTCCGCAGACTTGTAGGCGTGTCGTCCTTCGGCCATCCTTGGCTCATGCCGAACGTGGGCGGACCCAGTGCAACGTGTCGACGGCCATACGCGGGGGTCATTCAGTCGATGGCCCTACACGGCCCACCTATGTGGGCAGGGTCCCTGACCATACAGCCGTCTTAGGACTGGCCTGTGGCATCCATAGAGAGCTAGGCCGGCCAGGGCCATACGCGGATACCGCACCCCGCACTCCGAAACCCGCCGGTTTATACCGGCGGGTTTCGGAGATGCGAGCCGGAGGCGGCATCGTCTTGTTCAAGGAGATTGCCGCCTGACGGTGCTGATAGAGTGGTTGCATCGGCGTCACGGAGTGCTTTACTTCAGACTGGTGCAGGTGTTGACGGGGCATGGTTGTTTTCTCCAAGTATCTGTACACGCTCGTAAGGAGAGCACACCGTCCTGCATCCTCACCGTCCTGTGATTGCGACGAGGACACGGCGCAGTACACACTCGAGGTGTGTGCCGCGTAGGCCGAGCGCTGCTCGGCCTACGGAACTCGTCGCAATTATCATTGATGCCGACCTGACGCTGCTGACCATCGCTAGAAAGATGCTCGGCAGCATCAGGAACTGGACGCGGTCGCGGCCGTCTGCGAGACAGTCATCTCGCGGAAAGAGGCGGCGGATCGTGTGCATGAGGAATGCCTCCACAATGAGACGGTCCGCCGCCGCCGACAAGTGATGCCCCCTAGCCGAGGCCGCGGGTGACAGGGCCGGAGATATTAGTCTGTTACTCGTGGAGAGGCTAACTGCGCGACGGCGATCGACGTCCCGGAAAAGAGACGTTGTGAGGACCGGGTACCCCCTAAGGGTATTCCGTCAGGCCGACCGCGGAGGGCAAAGAACTCGGTACTGGTGGTCGGCCTAACGACGAAGATGACGTGCGGGTATGGGTGGGTTATGGGACCGCGCGCCGATCCTTTGTCGCCCCGGATGAAGCTGGGCGGCCGATGCGCTGACCATAGCCCGACCCGAAAAAAACCGTTCTTTTTGGTAAACAACGCTGCAACATTGATACCAATATGACTCTGTTTATATCCAAGGATAGTTTAAATAACTAAAGTTTTTAAAGTGAAAACTTCTTTAGGCGCACCGCACACAGATTTTTTCGTGGGTAGTAAGTTAGGCTGATCCGTCATGCTCTGAGGTGAAACGCTCGATCGGGTGAACACGGGACCGCCGAGTGTACCCGGGCGAGAAAGATACTGTACGGTTCCACGTACATGTTTTGCTTACTATGTACTTGTAATTGACATGTAACTGACCAGTGCAAAGCTGTACGGCAACCGCAACACACGTTGCGTAATACTTACTATACTTATAGCTGTGTAGTTTTTGTGCTCAACATCGGTGTACGGGATCAACTAGAACCGTACATCCTTTTTGGTCCTTCGAGCTATTCTTGGTGAATTTGTGGCTTAAAGTTACGAAAGCGAATCGGCAGTTCGGCTTCCCAGAAGCGAGTCTCACCGGGCTTGTTGAGAAGGCGCATAATTTCGTAATTACGAGTCACTATTGCACCGAGTATTAAGGATATTCGATGGTTGACGAAATTCATCGTAAACTACGGGAATCCTCGGACAACGCTTGGAGAAGATTACTAAGGTACTGCCCTGTCTTCACATCCAGAACCACGACTTAGAAAAAAAGTGAGCCGTCGCTCAGGACGCCTGACAGATGTGAAACATCGAAACTATTTTGTACGAGTAGAGACACGGTATCGAATATAAAGTATCGATACTGAACTCATGAATTGTATTGAAAGATAAGTAACGTACTGTTTAAAGTATCAAGTACTTTTATTTACTTTATCTTTAGATATCGAGTACTTTTATTTCGATACCGATACTTTTGTATTGGATATTTTAGTCAATAACTACTTTTTGGTAGGTATCGTATCGAATAAATTATCCATTTTAAAAACGACTTTACGACTCATATTTATGGTAACGTCATTTAGTACAAACGAAATGAACCTTCTAAAACGAAGCTTGTAATAATTTGCGATTTATAAACCAGAAATAGTGACATCTATCGAGCAAACGACCAACTCTAAGCTACAATATATTTTATAAAGAACTCTAATCCTGTAATGATAATAAGACAAGCTGTTTAAAGTGAGTCAAAATCCAATTCTTAAGGAGTTAGTGACATACAAACAAATAAATACACAGCTGAAACTAATAAAAGCCTATAAAAATGAAATGCTTTCATCCGTTCACAGACATTCTTTCCGCACGAAGAGTGTGATTTAGGAAACAGAAATGGCGGCATTTATCGAGCTAACGACCAACTCTCAGCTTCAATATATTTAATAAAGAAATTTTTAATCCTGTAATGATAATAAGACAAGCTATCTAAATAATTTTAACGTCATTGGTCCTACTTAAATTTTCAACTTTTAAGTGAAATTTGACTGTTTAAAGTAAGTCAAAATCCAATTCCTATGAAGTTGGTAATATACAAAGAAATAAATATATATACACCTGAAACTAATAAAAGCTTATAAAAAACGGTTCTCCAGTTTTCGTAGCTGAAAGTAAACTAAATACCATACCTACTGGTATATTTATATTACTAAGTTAGAGAATTTTACATTAATTTATAAAACAAGTATTTATGCATAAAAGAACATTAGATTACGACAGGAACTAATACGATAAAACTAAGGCATAAAGTATTAATAAAATATCGCGATTTTTTTCCAAATAATAATGATTTTTATTCAATAAACATTTATTTTCATTAATATACATTTTAAGTAACAATTTACTTTGAGTTCACTAGATGGCGTTGTACAAAATTTTAAATCGCACCATGGTTTCGTTACAAAAATGTAGGTATATGCATCCAAATATTTATTTAATATTTAATTAATAGGGGACCGCGAGGCGTGGCGTTAAACGCCACGCGACGATCACGGTCACCCTCGCCTATAGATGTTTCACATCAAAAAATCGCCCAATGAAGTCAAACGGCAACAAAAATTTAACTACTTACCTCATCACGGAGTCCTGCGGGAAAATGCAACTACTACAAAATTACGAGTAGTCTTCAACGCCTCGAGTAAAACATCTAGTGGCAAAAATTTAAACTAATGAAAAAAGGGCCTAATCTACAAAGGGACATTCAGGCTCTCATTTTGAAGTGGAAGACTTATAAATATGCCTATACTGCCTACATAGAAAAAATGTATCGATGTATTTTGCTAGCGATTGAACAACAAGCACTGCAAAAAATTATATGGCGGAGTTCACTACATAAGCCACTACAAGAATAAACTTTACTTACTTTAACATACGGTACAAAATGTGCACTATGGCTGGCTATGCGAACACTTAAACAGCTGGCATTGGATTACCAGCACAAGTACCCTGCTGCCGCTAAAATCCTACTGACTCAATTTTATTTCGACGATTTGATCAGTGGGCACAACTCACTGAAAAGTGCTAAAGAACTACAACGTGCTTTGATAGATTTACTAACAGAGGGCGGTATGAATCTACGAAAATGGTCATCAAACTGCCCAGAACTATTCGAAGAGCTTACTGAGAAATCGACTCAACTTTCGACTAAACGCATTTTTGACTTCGAAGATGAAAATACCAAAACTTTAGGACTAGCGTGGAATCCAAAATTGGACGCATTCATATTTAACTGGGATCTACAAGAAATAATTAACAAACCATATACAAAAAGAAATTTTTTATCTGTTCCCTGTTGAAAATATTGCAGAACAATTAAAGGATATTTATAAATTACTATTTTAATCGCTAAACTTCAGACCATGAGTATACATGGCGACTTACTGAGGTGGTTTTCTTCATATATAGATAACAGGTCACAAGCTGTGGTACTCAACAACTATATCTCACGGTGGATTTCCATTCCCAGTGGAGTTCCACAGGGATCTCTGCTTGGCCCGTTGTTATTTATAATATATGTAAATGATATTCACACTTGCTTACGATCATGTCAATTATTATGTTTTGCAGATGACATGAAGTTGTTTGCCACTATTTCAACTCCTGAGGACATAATCGCACTTCAGTCGGATCTAACACGACTAGAAAAGTATTGTCTAACGAACACTACTAGGGAAATGTTCAGTAGTAACTTTTACTAGGAAACGTGACAATTTAACTGCTAATTATACTTTTGGGGGTCTAACTATAGCAAGAACTGAAAGAATACGTGACTTGGGTATTCATCACGATAGCAATTTACTCTTTGACGCACACGTTGATGCTATTGTCAAGAAGGCGTCTAAATCATTAAGGTTCATAATGAGACTCTCTAAATGCTTTACTGAAGCAAAAACACTAAAAATTTTATATTGTACGTTCGTACGCAATAACTTGGAATATGCGTCTCAGATATGGAATCCCCGCTATTTTAAGTATGTTGACCGTATAGAAAATATTCAAAAGCGATTTATTAAGTACCTTTGTTTTCATCAAAAGATCCCTTATCAGTCTAGTCAATACCTGCAACTTTGTAAAAAATTTCATCTATTACCACTCGTAAAACGTCGTGACTTTTTTTTTTTTTTTTTTTTTTTGTGTGTGTACAGCTGTTGGCCGCAGATGGCCTTGACAGCTTGACGCGGACTATGGGTGAGCGCTGAGGGCTCTCAACCCGGAAACGTCGTGACATAGCTGATTACATATTTATACTAAAGATCATACAGAATCTTATAGATAGTCCTGAGCTCCTATATAAAATTAACTTTAATGTACCATTTAAATCTAGTCGTTTCCATCCACCATTACAGATACCACTTGCAGCAACAAACTATAGGCAAAACAGTCTTATGATACGCGCAAGCAGAAGTTTTAATAATTTGAGTAAATAGCCTGATTTTGACCCATTTATGACAAACATCAATGTAGCACCTAGGCTTTTAAGTCTAGATTTTTTTAAATAGTCTAACACAAGTAAAATTTATCTAAAGGGAATGTATTTTATGTAAATTGCGTATAGTCATAATGCTCTCATTCAACTATACAATAACTATAAGTGAAGACTTGTAATTAGCTAACAGAGTTATTAACTAGTAGCCTATTAAGATATAACTAGCTGTAAGTCTTCCATGTTGTACAAAATAAATAAAATAAATAATTAAATTACTCTATGTGAAGGCTCGAGTTACCAACAATTACTTCATGTTCGAGATACACATTCCGCTGACGAGTGACGAAGACTTTTCGCTATATCGAGCTATACCCTTGCCATTAATAATAAATCGAAACATAACCAAATATATATCTACGTCATACGAATACATAGCAGTACACTTTAGGAAAAATACGTAAATACGTACATAAACAGATGAAAATGAATTGATAAAATGCGTACAAAGAAACACTAACCACTACGTATACAATTTAAATCTTCCTGTGAGAAACTTAGAAAGTGATGACGCGCCCTGTGAAGCTAAATTACTCGGTCATGGAACGAGCACACTATGCACTACAGATAATAAACGATGCAAGGACGCGTGGATCGAGTTACATGCTACAAACACGTGGTTGACGATATGTTGTGATGACTCGTGCATATGTCGCACGGTATGCGCCGGAGACCTCGCATCCTATAAGATAAACACTTCCAGTCTTGTTACTGTGAAGCAAGGTTGCGTCATACAAACTAAAGATCTAAGTATATATGCACATACCTAATCTCTACCACAATGACTTTAAGAGTGGTAGGACCACACTGTCGACAGTTATCTGTCTACAGCCGCGGACCGCTCCGTCCAGGGTAGTACCACACTGAGCAGAAAATCGACGTCTGAGTAGTAGCAATTTGTTACTGCGCTTCGTTCGCTGAGCGAGAGAGCCGGAAGCCCAACTTTTTGAGGGTGTTTGTGTGTGGAGGGTTTTGGTGGTGCCCTTCGTATCACTGAGCCTCAATGCACGCATTCACACTCCCTTCACTTTCTTCGCGGTAGGCAGTGACCCTGTAAAGGTCTATGAGCGGCAGCAACACTTACCATCAAGTGTACTGTTTGCTCGTTTGCCACCGTTAGCAATAAAAAAAAAAACAAAAAAATGACTCTCAACTTAATTTATATTTGGCAAAAAGACCAACGCTGAAAAGTCTATTAACCAAATTGTAAGCCAGAGGAGGGACAAGTGTCTGCACCGACGCCAACAGTTCGACAGTGGAGCCATTCCCAGCCTGCGCAGCTCAATGACGTTACATTTACATTTGGCCAAATTTAATAACAATAATAATAGTTATTATGTTATAATTTTTATGTTATTATGCTATTTTTATGCTATTATGTTAATTTTACCTTTTATTATCGTGTATTGAACTTTGTATTATTTACTTAAGTTACTAATTTTTGTGTTTTATATTCTTATTTTTATATCTTTTTTAGGGTTAATAATATGTACGGTTCCACGTACATGTTTTGCTTACTATGTACTTGTAATTGACATGTAACTGACCAGTGCAAAGCTATACGGCAACCGCAACACACGTTGCGTAATACTTACTATACTTTACTTAACTTAAATATAATTTTACTTAAAGCTGTGTAGTTTTTGTGCTCAACATCGGTGTACGGCAGGGATGCACAGACTTATTAAGACTAGGGGCCACTCGAGCAAATCATGAACTGATGGCGGGCCGCCAGAAGTATAGGTAATTAAAGACAATAAAGAATTAATAATAATGTATTAAAATTGAAAAAGAATTTATTAATTTGAAGCGTGGCACTGCATAGTGCTTTTTTTTTATATATTTGGCTCAAATTTACTTGTAGCAACACGTAAAACTGCTTCCAAACTTTCATTTGCAAGGCGGTTTCGATTTTTTGTTTTTTTATTATTTAGTATTGAAAAAGTTTGTTCACATATACAACATGTAACATAATTAACGCACACCCTCAAACACCCCAATTAGAATATAATGATATAAACGCAATGCATACACCAAATATTATTTATATGTACGTTAACATTGTTTATTTGTGAAATTAGTTATTCCCATTTCGTGGAAATAAAATGGTCACCCACTGACCAACTCCGAGTGCCGCCCGACAATAATTACCTACTTGGTAATAATAGATACACGAAATAACTACATTATGCTTTATGATAGTAAATATTTACGATTCTTCTTTCCATCACACTTTTCAGGCTTTGGGTTGTCGACATTGAATAATTTTGTTCAATGTGAAGCCAATATCTCGTAATTATTGATTTGTTAAACTAAAAAATTTGTAAATAAGAATGATTAAACTGCTGATAAAGTGTGATTTTATTAGACGCCAAAATACCTAGGACAAAGTTAAACAAAGTCGGTGTAAAAGGTGTGAATCAAAATATTTACAATAATTTAAATATCATAAACAAACTTAGTTTAATTTGCACTCACATGGCGTTGTCGTTTTAAAACATTTTCAAAATGTCCACCGCCTTGTTCAATGCACTTTAATGACCGTTTTCGTAATTGTTGTTTTATTTTAGATAATACTGCAGTGTCACTTTTCACTTTTTCAAAGGCGGTTATTATCTTCCCACAAAAAAAAGTCGAGTGGCGTCAAATCAGCTGATCTAGGAGGCCACTGGACAGGCTCCCCGCGACCGATCCAGCGTTCTTCGCGCACTCGGCATGAAGATGCTGGCGAACACTCCAGGTGAAATGCGCGGGGGAACCATCGTGTTGGTAAAATAACTCTTGTAAATTAACAAGAGGTATTTCCTCTAATAGAGAAGGTAAAGTTTCTCGCAAAAACAGTAAATATGATTCTCCTGTTAGACGTTGTAAAAATACGGGTCCCAGTATGTGTGTACCGATCATACCCGCCCAGACATTGATTGAAAATCGATGTTGGAAGGAGTCTACGCTGCATGCGTGTGGATTTTCATGCATCCATAAATGTGTGTTATGTTGATTATACATTCCCACACGAGTGAATGTACTTTCGTCAGTCCAAATAATGTTTCGCTGCCAATTTTGTAATAACCAGCGGCAGAACTCTAAGCGTGATAAGTAGTCACTTGGCGTCAACTCCTGGCATCGCCTGAGGTGGAATGGATGCTCGCCATCACCACGAAGCGTGCGCCATATGTGCATATGACTACACCCAAAGCGTGGCGCTACTTCCCGGGTACTACTATGCGGATTTTCGTTGAAATAATCGACAATTTCGTTTTGAAGACGAGTACACACGTACGCATATTGTCTCCCCTGTCGATAGCCGTATTTGGACGAAAAGTTCCGTGGTCTCGAAGCCGTTGTGTTGCTGATAACATAGTCCGGCTGTCTACACTAGTACCGTATCTCGCGTTAAATGTTCTACACGCTAGTGCCACATTATTATCACACCGTGCCAAAGTTCTCACCATTTCCGTGTATTGAACGTTGGTATACCGAAAAGACATAGCGAAATGCGGGATTACGATATTTTATTTGCACTTTAAAATTGACCTCTTATCGATAAGGTGCACACGGCGTGACTGATGGCTTGTCCCAAACATATTTTGTTGATTTCGTTGTTTAGGCTTTTTTGATCGGCGCCGGCGCAGTCGTCTCGCTCTATTGTAAGGTAATAGCCGCCGAAAGAAAGAGAAAGTAATTATTTTTGTATTAGGTACTTGGCTTTCTTTTATGTAGGTACTGTAGTGTTGCTGTGCACCGGCTGTCATTGTAGGTATTTGTAAAAGACTATTAGCCTTGAAATAAGTATCAGATTTCTTTAATTGAATGATGAAGTTTGCTTACTAATTTAATATTTCATTTTAAAAAGTCTTAATACACTGATTTACGTTCTATTTTCATTTCTATGAACTGTTTAGCTAGCTGTTTAGGATGACTGTAATGTACTTAGTTCTAACTTTTGAGAAAAAACATAAACAACAATCAAAATCGATCCAGATACCGATTCTGAACAAATTACTTTCAGGGTGTGCGTTAATTATGTTACTAGTTGTATAGGTAGAACCAAATAAGCTGGCACATTTCAAAGCGTTTATGCGCAACTCTTTGTACATATTTTTATCAATGCAGCGGTAAAAGTTCAGCAAGTCTCCTTCGTTGAATTTGTTGCGTAAATCTTGGTCGTTTTGAATGTCGATAATTTCTAACTGCATTGACCCTGGCGCATTTTCAACTGAAATCGTGAAAGGATTGCTGAATATGTCCAACAGAGGTTTCACTTTTTTAAACTCCGAAAATCTGTCTTGAAAAGATTGAATCAAAATATCTAGCTTTTCTACATAACTGAAATTAATCGCAGTTTTGTTGAATTTTTCAGCCATTTTCTTATAATTCGGAAAATGATTGTAATTTCCAGAATTCAATTGCGATCTGAAAAGTGTCGGCTTACGTTGAAAGGATGATACATGAGCGTAGAGCTGGGATATCAGTTGATTTTTGCCTTGAAGCCGTGTGTTCAAGACATTCAAATGATATGTAATGTCAACTAAAAAAGCCAAAGCACACAACCAATCAGGATTTTTAAGTTCCGGGACATCCCTTTGCTTTTCCGCCAGAAATATTCCAATTTCTTCTATTAAATTTAGAAATCGTTCCAGTGTCAATCCACGACTTAGCCACCTTACTTCTGTATAATACAGTAAATCTCCATATTCGCTTTCGATGTCATCAAGGAATTGTTTGAATTGCCTGTGATTGAGTCCTCGTGATTTTATGCAATTTACAGTTGAAACAACCACTTTCATGACATTTTGAAATTCAATTTTTATAGAACAGAGGGCTTCTTGGTGTATAATGCAGTGAAACTGCATGAGATCTTCAGCATTTATGTTCTTTTCTTGCAGATGCTTTTTCAGCAAAGTAATTGACATTGACAGCCCGGAATTGACACCAATCATCGAAGGAGCACCGTCAGTCGCAACTCCCGATAATTTTGATAAGTCCAAATCAGTTTTTTGTTTATTAAAAGACATTTATTCGCAGTAGCGTTACCCAAAAAAGTCTTGGTCTTGCGGTCTTGGTCTTGGTCTTGCGAGAAATGCGAGACCGAGACCAAGACCAAGACCGCTTAATTTTTGCAAGACCAAGACAAAGACTGGCCCTGCAAGACTTGAGCAAGACCAAGACTGGGCCTGCAAGAGTCTCGCGGTCTTGCATTTAATTCAAATCACCATTTCAGCTTATATACGGTTGAGCTCGTGTCTTCTACATTACAGGAGGGAAATCGGCCGTGGCCGGAGGGGAATCGCCACGGTGATCGGCCGTGTTGTTACAGGTCATACATGTCAAGTTTTCCTTCTCTTGCATCGATGTTATATATTATAGCCCTTAGTCGTGGTTTCGCAGTCGCGGGTAAAATAGGGGGTGATGAATTATATTCTTACTCCGTCACTACACGGCAAGTCAAATCAGTCTTGAGATATCTATCTATTGGCCAATCGATTCCCAATATTGGTGTTGGCTTTTCAGAATTACTCTTTGGCAAGGCTTAAGGCCAAAAATACCATAATCACGAGAGTGCTCTTGGCCATTATACATATTTATATGACGGGGCGGCGAGCAGTGGAGAGGTTAACTCCAAAGGCGGGACGTCAGTATGGTGACCTTGATCCTCCATTATGGGCGTGCGTATGTCGGAGATGTTTAAATGACAATGCAACCGTCTCAATAACACAGTACTTTAACATTACATTAACACTGAATAGTAATATTCAAACAGCACAACGATTTTAATGCGGTTAAGAGCAAATGGGTTTGCATGTGCGCACAGCTTGATCGTGTCCTGACAACTGCCAGTTGATTGCCGCTATAGCACTTACGAGCCCATTCGGGGTTACCCGCTCTTACCATTAAAATGCCGATAATACCAGACTCAATTATAAAATTTACCAAGACATTAACTATTTGACACAATTTAGTTGAAATAATTGTTTGTTTAGTTAAAAATCTATCCACGCCGTTATATATATCCGTTTATTCATTAGCCCAACGACTTTCACTGTTGGACATAGAAATATCCCTACAATTAATCTACATAAATGTTCATGTAGGGACAGAGTACGATCACCATCAGGCAGTACATGAAGCGTTGCTCCCAGCGCTATTTTGACTCTGCCACGACTCACCCCAATCCACTAGTGGTTGGGGCGGTAAACTACGTCCCCTCAAAAATATCCGCGATCCGACGTCCTCGTCATCTTCTTGAAGAAGAGGATGACGCTATTACGATCGCTCAAGAAAGGGCCTACACAGCTTGCGCAGCGATAACAAATAAAACTCCGCGGTTACGGCCTTAACGTGGCCACGCCCACTTTGCTCTCAGCGACGCCCCGAGCCGAGGTCCGTTCCCCACAGGGGGAGCCCTCGGGCGATGTTTGCTTAACTTATTTACCGGGTTGTGAGCCATCAGCGCTCACCCATTGACCGCGTTAAGCTGTCAAGGTCATCTGCGACCAACACCTACACACACAACAAAAAAAAAAGGAGAGTACGAATATAATTCACCACTCCCTTACCCGTGGATGTCGTATCAAATCGGATCGGGCAATGGTGTTAGGAACCCAAGAAAAAAAATCGAAATAAAAATATCGATTCGTTAATAAATTGAGAGACATGTAAGTTCTCAATTTTGTCATCGTTTTTTCGTGTAAATTGATTAAAATGTATAAAGCAATGATACTTAATCTACAACATATTCGTATTATGTTAAATGTTCATTAGAATTTGAATAAATCAATGATTACGTTTGCATAAGCAAGACAAACTTGGCTTTAACATAAATCAGCTGATCGGCCGATGACCGTTGATGAGTCGCCTTTTACCTACGTAACCATTGAAAGGTTCGCGCAAATCTAATACCTATTTATACTGTCGAAATTTTACATGCTTACATATATCCTGTCTGTAAATACCTACGTAATGCATAAAATTTAAGGCATAAACTCTTAGTCACACATTTTTGTAATCACTATAACTTTTACGTTATATTGTTTTTGTGTAAATTGTAATTCTAATTATGATCTATGACTGTTAAACTACAACATACTCGAACAGTTGCCCCATAACCTGATACACCCTGTGTATATAACATATGTGCAAGAGAAGTGAAACTAGAAATAAAACCCTATAACAACATGTCTGACCAGCGTGGTATAGTAGATCAATTTTCCTCTTACTGGAAGGAAGCTTAAGCCCAGCAGTGGCACTTTTATGAGCTGTGGCGATGACGACGAATATCATGCATTTTACAAGTATTAAAACCATAAAATTTTAAATCAGTTTTATATGTTCTTGAATAAATAGTATATTAAGAGCTACATGGATCCAGCGGCCAAAGTATTTATATAGGCAATAGAGCAACAGGTTTTTTCAAGTATCCAGAGTATCAGTAAGTAAACTGGAAATACAATAGATACATACCACTTAACTTGAAGGGGAATATAAACAATCGCATTAATTGTAAAAATATCGCATTGATTATAAAATTACATAAAATTTATTATATCAACTGCCTCGTGTGGTGACGTCTTAAGAAAATAGGGTCGAAAGTCCTGTCATAAGAGTAGTAACGCTGTCTAATGGAACACCAGGGGAATAGAAGAGTAATTTTCTCCAGTGGTAAGTATTGTATTCAATAGTGAACTATAGGCTAGCAGATGGATAGATAGGATAGGATGCTATTTGATTAATTTAGTTGGATTTTTTATTGCCATGATAAATGACTGTTACGTTATTCCAACTGCAAGACTTGCAAGACTTTGCGAGACTCTTGCTGCAATACCAAGACTAAGACCAAGACTCGGGTGCGCAAGACCAAGACCAAGACGAGACCAGGTGTGAAGCTGCAAAACCAAGACCGGTCTAAGTCTCGTCTTGGTCTTACATTTGGGCAACACTAATTCGCAGAACGTACGTATTGGACTGAGATCGCTAGTGACGAGCGCCGGCCGGTGCGCGAGCTACTCACTCTTTACAATACATACAACACCTCCACCCTTATTATATACAACATAACATTTCTACACACTAAATAAAGTTACAATATTCTACCTCAGATACAATATTATTGACATTATACTGACTAACATATAATTAAAAATAGCAATATTAATTACAACTATACTTGCTAAAACATATCTTCGATACCATATCATAAAACAGGTTTGCGTATACGCTTTATATTAGTATCTGTCTGTTGGTCTGTCTCAAGCATAGGCTTTGGGGTGTCGTCGGGCTCGGCTGCCTCTGTGTGCGATTCGGACAATCGGGGGCCTTTGGATGAACGCCCAGGTGAGCGTGTGTCCGTCACCGTTATCCCTACCACCACACTCTCATCTGGCGCCATCACCACCGGCGTGGCGTGCTCTGGGCACACTAGCGAAGGGCGAGATCGCTTAACGAGTTCGGTTGGTCGGTAATTACAACCGTTCCCGTCCACCGTTGGCTGAGTAGCCTCTCTGCTGTTTACTGCTCTCGGTTTTATTTGGTCGACATGCCTATATACCTCGGTTCCATTGGTAGCTTCTATAATATAAACGGTAGACCCTAGTATGCTTAAAACCGTCCCTGGGACCCATTTGTCTGCGCCGCGATAGTCTCTGAACCAGACCGCCTCACCTGTATTGAAGTGTCTATGCGAGCCACCCACTGTTTCCTCGATTCGAGTTTGACGTGCTTTAACTAAATCCCTTTGGTCAGGTTTCAAGCAATCTAACCGCATACGTAGATTTCGCCCTAATAACATTTTCGCAGGACTTTCCCCTGTTGAATAATGTTCTGTATTTCTGTAAGTGAGTAAAAATCGACATAACGCTGTATGGATATCAGTCTTTGTTTTGATTGCTTTTTTAATGACCCGCTTACAGATTTTTACAGCGCTTTCTGCAGCGCCATTTGAGGCCAGATGGTACGGGGCCGAAAAAATATGTTCAACTCCATTGTTGCCCAGAAAATTATTAAATTCTGAACCACAAAATGGGGGACCATTATCACTTACTACCTGCTTGGGTATGCCTGATCTTGACCACATGTCGCGTAACTCCTTTACTACCGCATTTGTGTTGGTACTACCCATTTTAATTGCTTCTATCCATCTTGAATGAGCATCGATCACGATTAAAAATGTATGTCCTGCTATGGGCCCTAGAAAATCTACGTGTATTCTTGCCCAGGGCCTGTCAGGCCACGGCCAAGAGCGCGGCGCGTCACCGAGCGCAGCAAGCCGTCTCGACAGCCTCGTCGATACCCGGCCACCACACGTAACTTCGCGCCAAACATTTTGTTTTTACAACTCCCATATGAGTGTCGTGAAGCTCTGTTACTACCTTATTCCTTCATACGGAAGGAATAATGACGCGATGTCCCCACATTATACAACCTAATTCGATATACAATTCATTTTTTCTATTAAAATATGGTTTTAATGTTTTAATATCTACCTGAGATGGCCAATCGTCATTAATATATCTTGCGACTCGATTTAATATTGGATCTAACGAAGTCTCTTTCCTTAGTGTTTTATAATCGAGAAGAAGTGATTCCATGGCAAAATGTAAGTAAGTTTGTTCCGGTGTCTCTAATCGTTCTTCCCTAACCGCGCACTCTTTATGCCTACTGATCAACCTAGATAACGCGTCAGCTGTATTTTTATCGGTGCGAACATATTCTATATGAAAGTCGTAGGCCGACAGTTTGATCGCCCATCGTTGTAAACGACTCGCTGCGGTATTTGGGACTCCTGAATTAGAACCAAAAATTGTAACCAACGGTTTATGATCAGTACGTAGTGTAAATTTTCTGCCGTATAAATATTGGTGAAACTTATCAATCGCGAATACAATGGCTAACGCGTCTTTATGTATCTGAGTGCAGTGCGACTCGGCCGCTGTGAGCGAGCGCGACGCATACGCCACCACTCGCTCGGCGCCGTCGCGTCCGCGCTGGACTAGCACTGCGCCCAGGCCGCGCGCGCTCGCCGAGCAAGTCGCGACACTCTCCGCTGTCATGTCGAAATGTGTCAGCACGCACGCACTACACAATCATTTTTTAATTTTTGATGTGAAACATCTATAGGCGAGGGTGACCGCGATCGTCGCGTGGCGATTTGACGCCACGCCTTGCGGTCCCCTCTTAATTTACTGTAAAATAAATATCTGGATATACATATCTAAATTTGTAACGAAACCATGGTGCGATTTAAAATTTTGTACTACGCCATCTAGTGAACCCAAAGTAAATTGTTACCTATAATGAAAATAAATGTTTATTGAATAAAAATTATCTTTTACTGGAAAAAATCGCCATGTTTTATTAATACTTTATGCCATACTAGTTCCTGACGTAATTTGTTCTTTTATGCATATTTACTTGTTTTATAAATTAATGTATAATAACTTCATAATATAAATATACCAGTAGGTATGGGATTTAGTTTACTTTCAGCTACGAAAAATGGGTAACCGTTTTTATAGGCTTTTATTAGTTTCAGCTGTATTTTTATATATTTATTTCCTTGTATGTCACCGATTTCTTAGGAATTGGATTTTGACTCACTTAAAACAGTCAGATTTCATTTTAAAAATTTGTAAACTTTGCAATTTGTAAAATTGCAAGGACCAATAACGCTAAAATAATTTAAATAGCTTGTCTTATTATCATTACAGGATTAAAGGTTTCTTTATTAAATATTCAATATATTGGTCTGAGAGTTGGTCGTTAGCTCGATAGATGCCACTATTTATGTTACCTAAATCGCGCACTTCGTGCTCGATGCTGCATAGCTCGATAGATGCCGCTATTTCTGGTTTATAAATTGGACCTATCGTGCAAAAGAACGTTTGTGAACGGATGAAAGTATTTCAAGCTACATTTTGGAAGGTTAATTACTTTTGTACTAAATAACGTTACCATAAATATAAGCAGTAAAGTCAATTTTAAAATGGATAATTTATTCGATACGATACCTGCTAAAAAGTACTTAATGACTAAAAGTATCCAATGCAATGTATCGGTATTGAAAGAAAAGTACTCGATACCTAAAGATAAAGTAAGTAAAAGTAATAAATACTTTAATCAGTACGTTACTTATCTTTCGATACTACTCATGAGTTCAGTATCAATACTTTATATTCGATACCGTGTCTCTACTCGTACAAAATAGTTTCGATGTTTCACATCTGCCAGGCGTCCTGAGCGACGGCTTACTTTTTTTCCAAAAGTGTATGTGTGCGTTTTATTCCAGTTCCACACTCTGCCCTTTTTAAGTAGCTCATATAAGGGCGTCAATTGGCTCTCTAAATTTTTAATAAATTTACCATAAAAGTTAAACATACCCAAAATGACCATAACTCGTGTACGTTAGTCGGGTGAGCCATAGATAGTACGGGTTTTAACTTTTCTTTGTCCACCCGTACACCATTTCTATCAATTATAAATCCTAAATATTTTACTTCGTCCGCCATGAACTTGCATTTATCTTTCCTAATTTTCAATCCATTTTGTTCTAAGATATGAAATACTTGTTCAATACTAGCTAAATGTGTATCCAAACATTTATTTTTAATCAAAATATCATCATAGAATATAACAACGTAGCGTCCAAAAAAAGTTCAGTATTAAGTATCGATATTTTTAAATAATAATATCTATATTTTGACATATCGATATTTTATCAACAGCCCTCCTTGTACCTTGGATAGGAGGAGTACCTTGTGATATCAAATTGCTATTTGTATGTTTCTAGTGATTATTTTTAGGGATGTGAAAAATAATCGATTTTTATAAAAATCGATTTTTACAAAAAAATAATCTTTTAATAATTGATTTTTACAATCGATTATCAAAATAATAAAAGTCGATTATTAATCGATTTTTATTATTCGAAATTCGATCAAAATTCATCATACTATGTTAGAAAATAAAGCCCACATTTCCTAAAAAAAAGTCATCATAATCGTGTTAGGAGAAAAAATCGATTATTTTAGAATCGAGTTTTTTAATTAATCGATTATTTTATAATATATTTAATTTAATTAATCGATTATTTTATAATCATTTTTTTTAAATTAATCGATTATTTTATCATCGGTTTATTTATAGAACAAAAAATCGATTTTTTTAATTAATCGATTATTTTACAATAGATTTTTTTAATTAATCGATTATTTTAAAATCGATTTTTTTAATTAATCGATTATTTTACAATCGATTTTTTTAATTAATCGATTATTTTACAATCGATTTTTTTAATAAATCGATTATTTTATAATCGATTATTTTATAATCGATTTATTTTAAAGCACAAAAAATCGATAATTACAAAATCAATTTTTTCCCTCCAAGTCACATCCCTAATTATTTTGTATTGTTACCCAGTTATTTCATAATAAGTTGTTAGTTTTCTGTGTTCAAGTATTAATCTTGTGAATAAGTCTTATTACAATGACTGAAACCGGTTTCGTCAAAGTATAGTCAGATAATCTTCCTAAAATAGACGTGTATATGATGACAACATATTTCGTGTCTAATTCAGATTTAATGTCTGTTAAACTCGGAGGAATAAAAGCTGCAAGGTAAATAAGATATAATATATTTAATAATCGTAAGAATAATAAAGAAAAACGATATTTTTATCGATATATCGATATTTTTCCGATATAGCGAACCCCGATATTGATACATTGTAAAATATCGATATGTCGAAAAACGATATTTATAAAAATATCAACAGCCCTAGTTGGCAGCCCTAGCAACTTGTACGAGTGTCGAGTACTCTGACGTCACAGAATACGCGCGCCAAACTAGTCGCGTTTACATCGCCCATAAATAATGGCAATTTTTAAAAAAATTTTTTAGCGTAATGGTTTATATTTTGGATGTGTTATATTTATTTCTAGTAATATAATAACTAGTAGAAACGTTTAAAAAAATAAAAAAATATCATGCATATTCCCTATTACCAGTGGTGTAGCCCAGTCTGACCGGTCGACAGGCTCGACGACACCAGCACGCAGCATCGCGTCCAGTTCCGCGTCTACTGGCGCTAGCAAGGCGTACGGCACGGGTCGCGCGCGACAGTATACCGGTTCGACGCCGTCCCGCACACAGAGCTCCACCGGTTCGACGCCGTCCCGCACACAGAGCTCCACCGGTGCGACGCCGTCCCGCACACAGAGCTCCACCGGTTCGACGCCGTCCCGCACACAGAGCTCCACCGGTTCGACGCCGTCCCGCACACAGAGCTCCACCGGTTCGACGCCGTCCCGCACACAGAGCTCCACCGGTTCGACGCCGTCCCGCACACAGAGCTCCACCGGTTCGACGCCGTCCCGCACACAGAGCTCCACTGGTTCGACGCCGTCCCGCACACAGAGCTCCACCGGTTCGACGCCGTCCCGCACACAGAGCTCCACCGGTTCGACGCCGTCCCGCACACAGAGCTGCACCGGTTCGCCGCGCGCCGGTATAGCGACCCAACGTACCGTCGAACAGGCTTTTACGTCTGGAAATGATATCGTTAAGATTTTTATTTTTCCGCACATAATTATTATTCACTCGAATATTATTTATATGGCATGATCTAAGTTTAGGTATTTCTATATTTAGTTCTGACAGCCACTGTCTCCCTAATAAACTAGTAGTAGCCTTGTCTATTACATACAAATCTAATATTTTGGTACTGTTATGATATGTAACACTAGTTTCAAAATATCCCAACGGTTGTATGTGTGAGCCGTTGATAAATTTTAATTTCAACTGACATGGTTTCAAAACTAAATGATTGAACAGTTCTGTAGAAGTCCTTTTACTGATACAGGACGGCGCACTTCCCGTATCTACTTCCATATTCAACACAGTGTTATTTACTACAATATGCACAGTGCACACACACCGGTCTATATTTGCTGAACGACATTTGATAGATAGGTTCCTCACAGCGCTCGTCGTCGGCGCTGTGGGACGTGGTCGCCTCATCGAGCTCGTGTAGATAGGTGTGCGCTCGGCTTCCTCCGGGCGTTCGTCGTGCTGCGCCGCCTCGCCGACCGTTATCGCTGCTCGGTCTGTCGCTGCACCCCTTACGCGGTTTGAAACGACCGCGAAGACTACCCTGCGTTGCGTTAACGGTCATGGCCCCCTGGCCAGCCTCCCGCTCGGGGCAGACTCTTTGTAAATGGCCCATAGCGCCGCAATAATCACATTAGAATTCTTTATACCTGCATGTGAACACTCTGTGACTGCTACTACCACACGCCGAACATTTGCTTACTGCTATCTTAAGTACCGTCGATTCTGGGGCCGGTACACGAACGTTGTCCACAGCATTGGCATCACGCTCGGCCGCTTCTAACGTATTAGCCAATATTATTGCATTGCTATAGTTTACGTTCTCCTCTGCGAACGGTCTTTGTCGTGTAAATTCACTCCGTAAACCACAAACGAATTGATCTCCTAAATTTTCTTCCAGATTACATTTAAAGTCACAGTATCGTGAAAGCTTTTTTAATTTTGCTATATAATCGGGTATTGTTTCTCCAGGTAACTGACGGCACTGCCTAAATTTGTATCGCTCTGCCAAAATTGACGGTTTCGGTTGTAATTGTCGTTGCAATAAATCCACCGCCTCCGCATAGGTTAAGCCGGACGGCCTCCTGAGGCTCGCCAATGTGGACAACAATTCGTACGCTTGTTCTCCAATCAACGCTATTAATGTTGGTAATCTTAAATCTTCCGTTATCTTGTTTGCTTTCAAATACATTTCCAAACGGTCAATATATGTAGTCCAGTTTCCATTTTTAATGTCAAATTCGCGCACTTTTCCTACTGACATCATTATTATAGTTTATTTTGTCTTATATCACAATATATTATAATATTTAAATTGATTTTTAATCCTCGTCGCCACTGTTTAATAAAAGACATGTATTCGCAGAACTTATGTATTCGACTAAGATCGCTAGTGACGAGCGCCGGCCGGTGCGCGAGCTATCCACTCTTTACAATACATACAACATTTTTGAACACTCATCCAAAAGTACATTGAGTATATCAACTCCTTTGGTTTGACCTTTCAATGAACACATTCCTAATAACTCTTCTAAGACTTTAAAATCTTGAGTAACACCTCGTATGAATATGAGAAGTTGAGCTGTGGAACTAATATCAGTGGATTCTTCGAGTGCTAATGAAAAAAATTCAATGATCTTAGTTTTTCAGTTAATTGTTCCGCAATATTACCTGACAAAGACATAATTCGTCTTTGGATAGTCATACGATTCAGTTGAATTTTCTCAAACTTTTTTGCTGCTTCTGGACACATTTTCTTAGCGGCAATTTCTATGCATTTTTTTACAAAATCCCTATCACTGAAGGGGCGACTTCGCTTTGCTATCATTCGAGAAATTTCATAAATAACTTCTGTAGCTGTTTCTGAATCTTGAATGGGTTTTGTAAACATAGCTTGCTGACCAATAAGCTCCCGTTTTAAAGACAACATTTTTTGCTTTCTTAATTCGCTTGTAAACTTTGTAAAAGTAGGATGCTGCGTTTCATAGTGCCTTTTTACATTATATTCCTTTGCAATCTTAACAGAATTCTTGCAAATTAAACAAACGACTTTGTTATGCGACCATACAAAAAAGTATTTCTCAGTCCAAATTTCTTGAAATTGCCGATTTTCATCTTTAACCTTACGTTTTTTACTAGGTCCTGGCTTGTCCATGTTGCGTTCTAATCCTGGCTAGGATTAACACAGCACCTAAAAACAATTACAGTACCTACTTAAATTACCCATCCTTTTTTAAATTATCAAAAATAATTGATTAAATAGGTAGGGAAACACTTATTAATAACAGAGTTTTACTTACGATTTCATAACACAATTATACACGGCACTTGACGGGTTAACACTGCAACAGGAAATCTACGTTGAATGTGGATCAAAATATATGACACCGGCTAGTCTAGTTAAAATCTACACTAGAACTATTGCCTTCCAAAAACACTATTAAACTGCACTTATTCTCAATCACTTATTACTTCGCTTTGTATTTTCGTGCTTATTTCTTTCTGTTGATACTTCACTCAAATTAAAACCGAACTGTCGGTCGCTTTTTTTTTTTTTTTTTGTGTGTGCAGCTGTTGGTCGCAGATGGCCTTAACAGCTTGACGCGGACTATGGGTGAGCGCTGAGGGCTCTCAACCCGGAGAAAAGTAAGCTAAGCGACATCGCCCAAGGGCTCCCCCTGTGGGGAACGGACCTCGGCTTGGGGCGTCGCTGGAGGCAAAGTGGGCGTGCCCACGTTTTGATTAATGATTTTTGCGCGGCGCGGTTTAGCACCTCGAAGGCGAGGGCGGAACCGCGCATATTTATGTGTTAAGGCCTCGCGGGCCGTGTAGGCTCTACGTTGAGCGAGTGTGATGTTGTCGTCCTCTTCGTCGAGGACGTGACGAGGACGTCGGATGGAACTGTCGGTCGCTGCGGTTAGCGTGGCTTTTATATCGCGCATATAGAGTCGAAAACTGTCTGGAGAAATCTCGAAACCGATTCTGGAAGCTTCGTGTATCTACCTACATCAATCGGGAATATTGCTGTCTCACTTGCTCACACCGCGCTAGAAAATTCTTGATTTGTCTACTATTTTGAACTTTATATAAAGGCGGCAAGCGATGTTACTTGACTTAGTATTTTTGGGCGCTTGAGGCGGCGCGGCCACGGTGTCGTTTTATTCATGAACTGGCGCGATATTTGAATGATTTTCATAAGTTTTATGGACTTCGCTCGCAATATCAAAAGAAACAAAGTACTTTAATATTTATTATTTTGTAATAATCTTAGTAATTATAATAAAACAGTTTCAAATTAACACCAACAATATAACCCATGGATAAGCCGTCACCGCGCTGCCGTCGCCGCCGCGCTTCCTCAAGAAAACGAATTTAACCGAGATCAGCACGAACATTACCGACCGCTGTTACCGACGCACGCACGGCGCACCGACAAGCGCACTTAATAGCGCGCGCGAGATTCAAATTACTTTTCGAACATATTTTTTTTGGTTTTATTCTGGAATAGAATTCAATATTTTTCGAATGTACGAGAGTATTATTTTTGCTGTCGGTGGGCCACCAGTACTCGACCGGCGGGCCGCGGTCTGCGCATCCACGGTGTACGGGATCAACTAGAACCGTACAGATACAGTCAGCTGCTCTTGACAGTTGTATCGCTGTATTTCGTATGATCAATTCTTACGTCTTAATTGTCTTTATTAAATTAATAGTTATAATTGATACGTAATGATAATTATTATTTTAACAACTATCTGTTTTACATTGTGAGGTTAGTGTGTGTATTTAGCGGTTTGGTAATATTGAAATAATAATATATATTGAAAAAAAAATTATATACACCGTTACACAGACAATAATGATTGTTATTGATATTATATAAAGTGATTCGATTGTACAGATAAGTCACCTCATGTTTATATTATATGCGTATATATAAATGTATGTATGTGTAATATAATTAAAAGTTAACGTAACTTTTTTATTTTGAAACACTACTATTATTATTATTTAATTGATTGGGATTGGCCAATGAAGTTTTCACTTCTGCCGTTCGGTTTTAAGCGAACACTCTTTTTTTTTAAGGACAACACCCAGCACGAAGTATAAAAACGTGCGGCACTCGGGGACTGCCGCGGTAAAGCTATTGCATAGCATGTTTTATCAACTTATGCAATTATAATTATTTTTTGACGTGACAACGTCTTATAATTCGATGGAGCCGGCTGCACACACGAAAAAACATAACGTGTGCGGCGTTACCTCACTCTGAGGCGTTCCATTTAAGGCTTGATCCATACAAAATATCTATTAAACAAATAAAATTTAAATTTTCTTTTGAAAAATGAAACTGTGCGAGACAACGCAATCTTAGAATAAGTCTTAGAATGTAATTAAAATAAATACCGATTAGATATAAGTTGTAAATAATTGATTTAATAAAAGTTTTAAATATAGTTATAGAATCCAATAGTATAAGGTCAGGCAACACATGTAAAGTCAGACAATCGACCAACTGACTAAACTAATACAGCGCTCTGATTGGCTGAGCCAAATAATTTACAGTCCGCGAACCGCAACATATTGAAAGGGGGGTCGCTCGTCACATAAACCGCACCGATCAGTGGGATTGTCACTGCATTCGGGAGCTTCATGAAAACAACAGCAAAAAGGAAAATAAAAACAAGAACTCTGAACACTCAAGAAAATATTTTATTTTTTCATCTTCACCAATCCAGCATCCCGTACAATTTTGGTCCTTCAAGAGCCGGATCAAGTGAAGATAGAAGAAATTCATCGAATACAGAAGAAATTTATCTATCATAGTAGAAAAGTTAAACAGCAAGTATGCCGGTCACACGCTCCGAGGGAAGAGGTCGCAAGCCGCCAACAGAACATCAGTCGTCGTCCGAAAATACGGCAACTACGTCGGCAACCGTATGCAGCGAGGAAACAAGCGTCGCCACGGAAACTACAGAACAGACAGAAACCTCCGCCGTGACGGCCGCCGCTTCCGCCGTCTCCGCTGCCGCAACCGCCGAGTCTACCACGAAACCTGCGACCCCGCCCCCCACTGACGCCGTCGCCTACTCGACCGCTAATACACTGCCAGTGGAATCGAACATGAAACCGCCCGCTACAGTCATCGAAAACCGCAGAGAAGTTCGTCAAGAAACCGACACAGTAAAACGAGCGAAGAGCCACGTTGGTCAGCCAGTGCCGAGCCGACCTACGAATCTCCAACTTTCCGACAAGAAGAGGGGAGGGGGGTAATCTATTCACAGCAGGACTAAGACGTACAAAATAGCGAAAGCTAAGAAAGAATTATTGCGTCTACAAGTCGAATTAGCCACCGCACGCCTCACCGCGCTAGAAACCGAAGATACCGATGAAGAAGAAGATGACGTCTCAATCTGCTCCAAGACGAACGCGAACGAACGAGTGGACAATTGGCTGGACAACCAGGCGAAACACACCCACCACGTGGAAGAACCGGTGATCGCCGACACTGAAGTACAGAGCCCAGCGAAACCTACTGAAGAGCGTCATCACACACAGCAGCCACTACAGTCACCGGCGGGAGTATCGTCCGACGTCAAGATGATGACCGACGCCATCACCCTCCCCATCAGAGCTGCTCACCGATCGAAATTCATCGAGCTACCAACATTCAACGAATCTCACCACGAGTGGTTACCGTTCCGCGCCGCATACTACGAAACAGAAGGTATATTCACTACGATTGAAAATACGAACCGCCTAAGAAGAAACCTCAAGGGCAAAGCGAAGGAAGCCGTCGACGAGTTACTCATCACCAACGCACATCCGACGGAAGTTTTGGAGTCTTTGGAGAAGACTTTGGAGTCCCGATTTGGAAGACCAGAAGCGATCGCCATGATGAACATGGAAGCGCTCCGTGGGTTACCGCGCCTGACAGAATCGCTACGAGACATCTGCATATACGCAACGAAGATCTCCAACATCGTAGCGACGTTGAAGACTCTGAACTGCACTAACTACCTATACAACCCGGAAGTTGCGAATGCCGTCATAGACAAACTCACCCCGACGCTACGCTACAGATATTACGACTTCTCCGCTAAACAACCGCAAGACAGCCCAGACCTTATGAAAATAGAGAATTTCTTCAAACAAGAAGGCGAACTGTGCGCGCCCAGAAACAATAACAACATATACGCCTGCCACTATACAGGAAAAAGTACAGAAGGTCAACAATATAAAGGACAAGACGACCACTACACAGAAAAGATCGCAGAAGGTCAACAACGTTATATACACATCGAAATGTCCGGTTTGCGACGAAGAGGGACACTAGATATAGTTTCGATGTACCTGTGACGAGTTAAATATGGTTTGTTTACATTAATTGTTTTGTTTATTTTGGTCTTACTTCTATTTTATACTGCGTATACAGTGGGCCAAAATGAGTATAAATATAGACTATATTAAAGACAACAAAACTTTTTAAAATAAAGTTGATATAAATTGGCGGGACCGCCAAGGCCCTCTTTTATACATATTTTTTGAAGTGTGAAAAACAAACCAAATACCTATTTTTCTTCGTAAGTACACCTACAAAATGTAATGCGTTCAAAAATAATAAAAAAAAGTGAGCCGTTGCTCAGGACGCCTGACAGATGTGAAACATCGAAACTATTTTATACGAGTAGAGACACAGTATCGAATATAAAGTATCGATACTGAACTCATGAATAGTATCGAAATATAAGTAACGTACTGTTTAAAGTATCGAGTACTTTTATTTACTTTTTCTTAGGTTTCGAGTACTTTTCTTTCGATACCGATGCTTTTGTATTCGATATTTTAGTCAATAAGTACTTTTTGGTAGGTATCGTATCGAATAAATTATCCATTTTAAAATTGACTTTACGACTCGTACGCTTGAAATAATTTGCGATTTATAAACCAGAAATAGCGGCATCTATCGAGCAAACGACCAACTCTAAGCTACAATATATTTTATAAAGAACTCTCTAATCCTGTAATGATAATAAGACAAGCTGTTTAAAGTGAGTCAAAATCCAATTCTTAAGGAGTTGGTGACATACAAACAAATAAATACACAGCTGAAACTAATAAAAGCCTATAAAAAATGTAATGCTTTCATCCGTTCACAGACATTCTTTTTGCACGAAGAGTGTGATTTAGGAAACAGAAATGGCGGCATTTATCGAGTTAACGACCAACTCTCAGCTTCAATATATTTAATAAAGAAATTTTTAATCCTGTAATGATAATAAGACAAGGTATCTAAATAATTTTAACGTCATTGGTCCTCCTTAAATTTTCAACTTTTAAATGCAATTTGACTGTTTAAAGTGAGTCAAAATCCAATTCCTATGAAGTCGGTAATATACAAACAAATAAATATATATACACTTGAAACTAATAAAAGCCTATAAAAAAACGGTTCTCCAGTTTTCGTAGCTGAAAGTAAACTAAATACCATACCTACTGGTATATTTATATTAATAAGTTAGAGAATTTTACATTAATTTATAAAACAAGTATTTATGCATAAAAGAACATTAGATTACGACAGGAACTAATACGAAAAAACTAAGGCATAAAGTATTAATAAAATATCGCGATTTTTTTCCAAAAAAAGATGATTTATATTCAATAAACATTAATTTTCATTAATATACATTATAAGTAACAATTTACTTTGAGTTCACTAGATGGCGTTGTACAAAATTTTAAATCGCACCATGGTTTCGTTACAAAAATGTGGGTATATGCATCCAAATATTTATTTAATATATGATTATTAGGGGACCGCGAGGCGTGGCGTTAAACGCCACGCGACAATCATGGTCACCCTCGCCTATAGATGTTTCACATCAAAAAAAATTACGTAAATTGTTGTTCCATTGCAATTTCTGATCTTAATACTTAATGAGGAAGTAAAGTGCACTACCACTTTGATGACCCACCAACCGCCACTGCTATAGACCCTCCAAAATCTCCTCCATCCGTCATCGTCACGTCGTCGACGAAGAGGACGACAACATCACACTCGCTCAACGTAGAGCCTACACGGCCCGCGAGGCCTTAACACATAAATATCCGCGGTTCCGCCCTCGCCGCCGAGGTGCGAAACCACGCCGCGCAAAAATCATTAATCAAAACGTGGGTACGCCCACTTTGCCTCCAGCGACGCCCCAAGCCGAGGTCCGTTCCCCACAGGGGGGAGCCCTTGGGCGATGTCGCTTAGCATACTTTTCTCCGGGTTGAGAGCCATCAGCGCTCACCCATAGTCCGCGTTAAGCTGTCAAGGCCGTCTGCGGGCAATAGCTGAACACACACAAATAAAAAAAAAAATCGTGATCCCACATTAAAGAAGAAATATACAGAACAGATGGAAGCCTTGATCAGGAAGGGATATGCTGAGATAGCACCTTCACAGAAAACACCCAATAGAACGTGGTACCTACCACACTTCGGAGTAGTCAACCCAATGAAGCCGGACAAGCTAAGAGTAGTCCACGATGCTGCTGCCAAGACCAAGGACGTCTCGCTTAACGACACGCTGCTGAAGGGACCGGACCTATTACAATCGCTGCCAGGCGTCACCACGAGATTCAGACAACACGAAATCGCGGTCACGGCGGACATCAGTGAAATGTTCATGCAAGTTAAATTACGACCGGCCGACCGAGACTCGCTACGATACCTATGGCGTAAAAATCGACGTGACGACCGACCGCCGGAGGAGTATAGGATGACGTCACTAATATTCGGAGCGTCATGTTCACCGTCAACAGCAATATATGTGAAGGACCTGAACGTCACACAGCACAAGGACACACATCCTGAAGCCGCAGCAGCCATCATTCACAAGCATTACGTCGACGACTACCTAGACAGCTTTATGAATATAGACGACGCGGAAAGAATTACCAAGCAGGTACGAAGGATTCATCGCAAGGCCAACTTCGAACTGAAACAATGGAAATCAATCTCGTCAACACTATTAGAAACACTCGGTGAAAACAAACACGTAGAAGATATGGAACTCTACAAATCCGAAGAACAGACAGAACGAGTACTAGGAGTAATATGGAAGGTCGACTCAGACGCGTTCACCTTCAACTTAAATCTCACCAGACTACCATCGACGTTGATAGAAGGGAAAAATCCGCCGCAGAGAGAAGCCCTCCGAATAGTAATGTCACTCTTCGACCCACTCGGACTAGCATCGCCCGTCACCATAAGAGCGAAGAACTCCTCAAGCGCTCCTCGCAAGAAGACTCCTTTCACGCTGAAATAGAAGACCTGAAAAATAAGAAACCCCCCAATATCTTTTTGAACCTTCTAATTGTACGAATGTATAGTAGATACTGGATACTTTAATTGAGCTGCTTTTGTAAGACGACATAAATGTCACCGTGTGTATATCTATATGCTATTATTATATAACTATATACGTTCATTAAATAATTAGTCGAAGCTGTGGCGACGTCTATTTCAACGTCCGTAGTGTTTCAGTGCACGATGAACACTGACCGAGGCCAACGTGTGGACAGCTCTACAAACTATTGCAAAATGGGTAGTAATGATAGTAGTGTTGTTATGCTATTAAAATAAACTACATATTTAAATTATTTTATCGTCCCTGGTATCTGACAGACGTCCCGAGCTCACTTTTTTTTTTGGTTTGTTTATTTGTGTAGTTATTTTCTAATCACTATTATGTACTTGTGCTAATATAAATAAACTTTAAATAAAATAAAATATTCATGGGTCATTAAATTTAGTAATTACTACTGTTCGGTACCAAACATTTTTATATTAGTTTAATAATTAAATCCATGTAGGGTAGTTCTGTTTTTTGTGGTTCGCGGTTGGCTCGGAGCCGGCCGCCACTTTCACTTTCACTTTCACTTTGGTGCGCGGATGGCACGGGGCCGGCGCGTCGGCCGGCCCCGGGGTCGTTTTGTTTCCGCCCTTTTGGGACTAAAGCTGGACTTTTGGTTCGCGGATGACACGGGGCCGTCGCGTCGGCCGGCCCCGGGGTCATTTTGTTTCCGCCTTTTTGGTTACTCCACTTTCACTTTCGCTTTGTTCGCGGATCGACTTGCGTTGGAAGTAACGGTCGCGTACGCACATATTTTGTAATTGCTATGTCTTTTGTGGACTAAAGCCGTGAAATCGTGGTATTTGTAATATTGCGCGCCACCCTTTGTTTTGTGTACCGCTTATGTACGCGAGTTAATTAGAATTAAGTATATATTTGTGAACATTAAATTGTGTGTACGAGTAGCAAGCCTGGGTCCTTGAAGTGTACGAGGCCGTTGTCATCACCGCGCTTTTGGATACAAGCTAAGTAACCCCTCAGTTAGTTTCTATTTGTCTGGCCAGACCGAACGCTGAGTTAGGTTACGTTATAGCTACCTCCGCGGTATCTACTCGTAAGTGTTAAAATCTGTTCTTGTACTATCATTTAGGAGAACTTAAAATAGCCTTGCGTAATCGCAAGCCAATGTTATTACCCATTTGGTATCCCTCACTGGCCTGGTGTTCCCTTCCACTGCGCATCCTAGGTCAGTAGGGAACGGTAATGAACATACTTTCTGGTAGCAGAGCGTGGTTCTAGTGAATCTAGTAATTTTGTTTGGTATTGATATCTACAAGTGCCCGTGTTGAAAAATAAATCGATATATAATTACTTGAATTTTACGTATTACGGCCCAGTTTAATAAATAGTCTGGTGTATAAAGATACACATTAAATATTTGTGTGATTGATCATTTGTGTACTTATTGTTATTAGTTATTAAAAATATCATATAAATAAGTTCACTGCAACATTTGAAATTTTGAATATCATTGTTTACTTAATGTGCCACAGAGTAATAAAATAATTTGCGTAGTACATTGTGCCACAGAGTAGTGCAGTCTCGTGATTGAATGAACGAATGAATTGAACTGTATAGACAATTAGTTTAATATTATTTTGCGTTTTGTTTATGGTACTTATACAGACAAATATTAACGTTTCCCTTTGCGCAATAATTTAATTGTTGTTCAATTTTGTAATTTGTATTTTTTGATTGTTGTTTCAATTGGTTGATTTATTTAGTTGATTATATATATATTTTTTTTTGTTGTTGGAATTTAATTATTTTATTCGATTATTATGGCTGCTTTTGCTAGCGCTAAGGACTCGGCAGGTAAGCTGCGCTCTGAGTTGAGATGGTTCTCGACTGCAACCGCCTTGGTTGATAGGTCTGATCGAAATGAGTCTCTCCTGGATAGGTACAGCAAATTGGATACGCGCTTACAATTTGTTGATGATGTGTACCGTAACTTCAACACAAAAATTTTAGATATTTCTGATGAAGATTACCCACAAACGTATCGTGACTTGGTACACGCGGATTATGACCAGATCATGGATTATGCAGATCGAATCTCACAGCGTGCTAGGGAAATTTCCGCGTCGAAAAGGGGTGAGTCTCCCGCGTCTAGGGATGTGAAACCTTCTACGTCGGGCTTATTGAGTAAACTGCCCACTTTGGACCTGCCGCGTTTTGATGGTCGTTTGGACCAATGGCTAGGTTTCATAAACTTGTTTGAGAGCTTAGTCCACGCGCGTTCTGACTTAGGTTCCGCTCAAAAATTGGCCTACCTGTTCTCCGTGTTGGAAGGTGAGGCGAGAGGTTTAGTTCAGCACCTGGAGATCAATGATGGAAACTACCTAGTGGCACGTAACCTTCTCATAAAGCGTTACCAAAATAAGCGTTGCCTGGCAGATACACACATTGGTCAGCTCTTGGGTCTGCCAGTGGTATCTAGGGTCTCGGCTTTAAGGTCCGACTTATTGAACCCATTGATGATTGCGATCAACGCACTGGAAAGGTTAGACCTTCCGGTGAGCACTTGGTCATATATGCTGGTGCATATTGTTTTGAAAAAGCTTCCTGCGGAACTTAGGGCTCGTTTCGAGCAAAAATATGGAGGTGATGATGCAACTCACTTGCCTGCTTTTGATGACCTTAAGAAGTTTTTGGAAGACGAGTGTAGGATGGTAGACATGACGGTCGTTGACAGGTCATTTGGTCAACAGTTGCCGCGGTCATCGGCTCCGACCCGCAATCACGCCTTTAGAAGGCCAGAGGTTCGTCACCCACCACGTTTTGCTGCTGTACAGTCGCGACCTGAGTGCACCTATTGCAAGTCCCCGAGTCATAAAGTTGCCAGTTGCTCAGATTTTACTGCGCTGCACGTGGCCTCGCGTAGGCGTTTGGCTAAGGCTCGAGGTTGGTGCTTTTCTTGCTTGGGAAACCATTTCCAGCGCGATTGCCCTAATCCTCGCCCATGTACATACTGCGGAGGCCAGCATTTGAAACTTCTTTGTGCGAATAATAATGGGATTGGTCGTGAACATGAACGTCAAGGCTCACCTACGGGTAGTTATGAGCGAAGGCACCGGTATGAAAACCGCAGTTCGAGACCTAGTCGCTCACCCCCGCGCGTCGTAGATTCTGCCGCAGCGAGGCGCCCACAAGGTCAATGCTCGCCGTCATCGGAAGCCCGTGGCAAGAGTGATAACCACGATTCGCGCCCGTATCGTCACGGGCGGGTACCTACCTTTGATGACGCTTCCCGTGAACATGAGAATCACCCGCTGCCTAGACGACATTAGGAACACGGCGCCTCCCCCCGTCATGCACCACCCCCGTTTGAAACCGTACTCCTACCCACTGCTTCTGTAAGGGTCTGGGGACGGACAGGTGCCTCTGTTGTGGTCCGGGCAATTCTGGACACAGGCTCTCAGGGGTGTATAGCGTCTTCTTGGTTGGTGGGGCAGGTACGCCTAAGTATGCGTGATTTTCCTCATGTCACTAGAGGTGTTGGCAACGCAGTTGTGGCCAATGTTGAAGGCCAAGTATTATGTGCGTTCTCTCCTATAAACTCGTCAAGCCCATTGTTTGAGTGTTCAGCCATTGTCATGAACAATATTTTGGGCACCCATCCGGAGAAGCAGTTGTCTCCGTATGCTATTGGTTTAGCGTCGGGTTTGAACTTGGCAGACCCCAAATTTGGTATACCTGGATCGGTCGATTTGTTGCTAGGCGCCGATGTTCTGGGAAACATATTCTTGGGTAGCATTCAGGTCATGCAACCAGGAGGCATGGTAGCCATCCCGACCATATTTGGCTCTGCACTGATGGGACCAGTCCTCACGGATACCCGTCTTGACATTGGCTTGATGGTAGGCTCTGCTCTCTCTGATGCGGTTCAGAGGTTTGGGAAGTGGAAGAACCACCACAGGCTCCGCGCACTGATCCGGAGCATGAGGAGTGCGAATTGTTTTACCAAAACAATACGAGTCGCCTACGTACTGGTCAGATTATGACTCGATTGCCGTTTCTCGCCGTACGGCCACCACTTGGCACCTCGCGGCCTGCTGCTGAGAAACGACTATTGGCTATGGAGCGCCGAATGGCTCGAGATGCTCTCCTAAAGGAGAAATACATTGATTTTATGCGTGAATATGAGGAGTTGGGACACATGTCTGTGTCGAAATTAGATTGGCAAACAGTGGATCACTTCTTTCTACCGCATCATGCTGTAATTAAGGCATCAAATGGCAAATTGCGTACAGTATTCGATGGTTCTGCGCAAACTTCAACGCGTGTATCGTTGAACAATTGTTTGTATGCTGGTCCTAAATTGATCAAGGATCTCTGTGACGTCATCACTCGGTTTCGTCGACATCAGGTTGTATTTGTGGCTGACATAAGGATGATGTTCAGACAGACGATTATTCACCCGGATGACCGTCGGTATCAGTTGATTCTATGGCGTGAAAGCCCCCAGGATCCCATGGTTGTTTATGAGCTCAATACAAACACGTACGGGTTAAAGTCAAGCCCCTATTTGGCTATACGGTCTCTGTGGGAGCTCGCGGACCTGGAGCGCTTAAAGTTTCCTCGCGCAGCCGCGATTTTGAAAGAGGATTTGTATGTCGATGACATTTGTACTGGTGGACCCTCTGAGAAAGAGGCCATCCTTCTACGGGATGAATTGATAGGCATCTTAGCCACCGCGGGCTATGAGTTACGGAAGTGGATATCCAACTCACCTGCGCTTTTGAAGGGACTTCCGGATGAACATCAGCAAGATCCGCATTTGTTCGAGAATATCGAGAACCCTGCTATGATGACTGTTCTCGGCATTCAGTATAAACCAGCCCCAGACATATTCACTTACAATGTTGACTTAGAGTTGCCGCGCATTTGGACTAAGCGTTTGGTGCTTTCCACGGTTGCAAGAACATTTGATCCAAATGGTTGGATATGTCCCGTCATATTTTGGGCTAAATGCTTTTTGCAAAGGCTTTGGATGGCAGGACTAGGCTGGGACGAACCTCTTCGGGGAGCTTTGATGGAAGACTGGACCAAATTTGTATCCTCACTTCCTGCGATCAATGAGGTATCGATCCCTCGTTCTATGCTTCCTCCAGGAAAGTACCAGGCAACTCTGCATGGTTTCTCGGACGCCTCTGAACGGGGTTACGCCACTTGTGTATATTTGCGTACGGTGGGTTCTGACAGCCAAGTGAAGATCTCACTGGTCATGGCGAAGAGCAAGGTGGCACCCCTACGGACTGCTTTGACAATCCCTAAACTTGAATTGGCAGGGGCTACTCTGCTTGTGCGTCTTCTTAATCACGTGTCGAATTTGTTGCGTCATACTGTGAACATTAGCACCACTTACGCGTGGACTGACAGCCAAATTGTTTTGTGCTGGTTAAAGGCTTCAGTTCACACCTTAGAGGTATTTGTAGCGAACCGAGTCTCCCAAATTCAGAAATCTGAGACTCCCTTGATTTGGAGGCATGTGCCTGGTGAGCTTAACCCAGCTGATTGTGCATCTCGGGGTTGTACATCCCCCGCCTTGGTAACGCACTCCCTTTGGTGGGGACCGGAATGGTTATTACGCTCAGAGTCTGAATGGCCACTGACGCCGGTTTTGGACGTAGGTCCGTTGCCTGGATTGCGACTGCTCGCTGTTGAGAGGCGTGCTTGCGTATTCGATCCAAATGTCTTATTGAATCGGTATAGCTCCCTCGATAAATTAGTAAGTGTAACAGCTTGGATTAAGCGCTTCTATTACAACTGTAAGCACTTACGGAACAAAAAATTAGAGGCTTTTCTATCACCACAAGAACGACAGGAGGCTTTTTGCCATTGGATACGTGTGGTACAGGATACATATTTTGAAAGGGAGATTGAAATTTTGAAAGCTGGTAAGGCTAAACTAACAGGAACCTTGCGTATGTTGAGCCCCTTTTTGGACAACACGGGTGTCTTACGTGTTGGAGGTCGCCTCAGAAACTCTAGTCTACCCTACGGTAGTCGGCACCCTATATTGTTACCCAAGCAAGGTCATTTTGTGCAATTGTTGGTGACGGACCGTCACATTAGAAATTCTCACGCTGGCTGTAACGCCTTATTAGCCATATTGCAGCGAGAATTTTGGATTTTGTCTGCTCGAAGAACGATTCGCAGTGTGGTATTTCGTTGCATGCCTTGTTACAGGCTGAAGGCTAGTACCATGCAACCTTTGATGGGTGACCTCCCTTCTGATCGTGTCAGAGAATCGAGGCCGTTCGCCGGTGTAGGCACCGACTTTGCAGGTCCTTTTTTGGTTAAGACTTCAACTCTACGAAACAGTAAAACAGTCAAGGCCTATTTGTGTGTCTTCGTATGTCTGTCAACTAAAGCGGCGCACCTTGAATTAGTGTCATCCCTCTCCACCGAGGCATTTGTTGCGACACTTGATAGATTTGTTTCAAGGAGAGGACTGCCTTCTTTGATACGTTCGGACTGTGGCACAAATTTTAAGGGAACCAATAATTATTTGAAAGATGTACATGATTTTTTAGCCAGCAATCACACAAATATTGGTAATAAACTAACCAGTCGTAGTATAACCTGGAAATTTAGTCCGGCAGCATGCCCACATTGGGGTGGTATTTTCGAAGCCGCAGTTAAGGTTGCTAAAGCACATTTGCGACGAGTTATTGGTGAGTCTGTACTCACATTTGAAGAACTCGCAACTGTGTTTTGTAAGATAGAGGCCGTAATGAACTCGCGACCGTTGTGTCCGATCTCTTCAGACCCGAGTGACTTGGAGGTTCTCACACCGGGTCATTTTTTGATTGGTCAGCCACTTAATGCTTTGCCTGAGTACCCCTTTGTTGATGTGAGACCAAGTCGTCTCTCGCGGTTTGAGTTGGTCCAACAGCTTACTCAAAGCTTTTGGAAGCGTTGGAGCTTAGAATATCTTCATGTTCTCCAGCAGCGCGTTAAGTGGACTGACAAGACTAATCCACCTCGAGTTGGTGACCTCGTTTTGATAAAAGATACCAATTTGCCGCCACTGTGCTGGCGTCGCGGCCGAATTTTAAATTTAGTATATGGCGCAGATAATGTGCCTCGTTTTGCTGAGGTTCAGGTGGACGGTTCGGTACTGAAGAGAGCGGTAGCAACATTGTCCCGTTTACCAATTGATTAGCGGCCAGGTAGACCTGTCCGAGGCGGGTAGATGTTCGGTACCAAACATTTTTATATTAGTTTAATAATTAAATCCATGTAGGGTAGTTCTGTTTTTTGTGGTTCGCGGTTGGCTCGGAGCCGGCCGCCACTTTCACTTTCACTTTCACTTTGGTGCGCGGATGGCACGGGGCCGGCGCGTCGGCCGGCCCCGGGGTCGTTTTGTTTCCGCCCTTTTGGGACTAAAGCTGGACTTTTGGTTCGCGGATGACACGGGGCCGTCGCGTCGGCCGGCCCCGGGGTCATTTTGTTTCCGCCTTTTTGGTTACTCCACTTTCACTTTCGCTTTGTTCGCGGATCGACTTGCGTTGGAAGTAACGGTCGCGTACGCACATATTTTGTAATTGCTATGTCTTTTGTGGACTAAAGCCGTGAAATCGTGGTATTTGTAATATTGCGCGCCACCCTTTGTTTTGTGTACCGCTTATGTACGCGAGTTAATTAGAATTAAGTATATATTTGTGAACATTAAATTGTGTGTACGAGTAGCAAGCCTGGGTCCTTGAAGTGTACGAGGCCGTTGTCATCACCGCGCTTTTGGATACAAGCTAAGTAACCCCTCAGTTAGTTTCTATTTGTCTGGCCAGACCGAACGCTGAGTTAGGTTACGTTATAGCTACCTCCGCGGTATCTACTCGTAAGTGTTAAAATCTGTTCTTGTACTATCATTTAGGAGAACTTAAAATAGCCTTGCGTAATCGCAAGCCAATGTTATTACCCATTTGGTATCCCTCACTGGCCTGGTGTTCCCTTCCACTGCGCATCCTAGGTCAGTAGGGAACGGTAATGAACAACTACAGTGTTTCATAAATTCATGATTATAATGTTGACCCATGAATATTACCAGTCCTAAATCTGGAAAACCCAATGTTACAGATTTGATGTTCGGTTTTTAAGTACGAAGGGAGATTAAATTTGTTAAATTTAGACATAGATTATGTAAAATAAGGCGCGTTGGGCGGTGACGTATTACTTTGCTTTCACATCAAGTCGCATGTCAACGGGCAGTAACATCACGTCCCCACTTACCTCCATGTTACAATACCTACATGTGCGATAGAACATGTATCTGATTATTGCATAACAATACGAGTGAAAGTTGTAGAGCGCTATCGCATTACGCGACTTGAGATGTCGTGTGCGATGTTTGAAGTGATGGTACAATGTAAAATTACTCGGCAGGTAATATACTGCCATATCACATTACTTCGCGCAGCACTGTTTCGTGCATGTCTACTTGATAAGTCTATAGCGTTTGAATGAAATCTAACCGATTGGGTAAAAATCGAGTTCAAATGAGTCAATTCATAAAAAAATGCAATCTAAAAATACCAAATAGAATTAGCGACATCTATCGAGCTAAGCCATTAAATAAGTACAGATACTTCACTCAGTACAAAATTATCAATACCGATTGTTATAATAGCCTACTTAATCGCGTCAGCGACCGCTGCATGCTAAAATGTGCCTAAACACTCAAGCGTACGATTGTGATTGCTTCGCACCGCGCGATCCCACAGCAATCGAAGGGCTGCCTCTTCGATAAAATTAAATTAACAGAAATAACTATTTGTGTCTATTTGATTGAGAACTGTGAATATTATGTTTTGACTATAAGTGGTAGTTCCGTGTGGTGACGGAGTAAGAATACAATTCACCACCGCCTATCTTACCCGTGGGTGATCGTACGAGACGACTAAGGGATATAAAACGCATATAACATATAGATGTCTCGCATAGGCGAGAGAAGGAAAAATCGAAATAAAACCCTATACTACCAACACGTCTGACCAGCGTGGTATAGTAGGTCAATTAGCCTTTCATTGTGGAGGAGGCCCGAGCCCAACAGTGGGACGTATATGGCCTGAGATGATGACGATGATAGGTGGTAGTTTAAAATTGTATCGCTTATAATACAGTAGAAACCGTTTAATACGATTACGTTTAATACGATTTCCCGCATAATACGCCATTTTGCGACAGTCCTAGCAACTTGAGACATGTTTTCATACATTTCTTGACGGTTTATACGATCGTCATCCCGTTTAATACGCCAACACGTGGCACTCAAATACACATATTACCCCTTGCAACAGCGGCCAGCGACAGACGCAGTGGCGACTGACGAGCGACCCTATTTGTTAAGGCGTTTTCAGTTGCCAAGTCGAAGTGGTAATCATTTTCATCTTTTAAATTCAAAAGCGAAGGTATATTGCGGCGTGAGCTATCTGCATGTCTCTGTGGTCTCAAAGATCCATCGTAAAAAAATGTATCATTATGAATAAACAATACCTACTAATAAATACAATGATTATTAACGGTTATCAATTTACTATTAACTATATAATTATAATTATTTTTTACAATTTCAAACATCTTTTCATTAATTTTAATTTACATAAACATTTACTTATGTATTTTTTACAAATCGCATAAAACCGAATGACCCGTGTTTGTTTGTTTACGTTAACAGCACAACAAGATAGCGATGAGACGAATTGCTTTTTTTCAATTCGAATCAATCGAATTAAAATTACTATTGATTTTAATCGCAATTCGAATTGATTCGAATCGTCACATTCGTCACGTCAGCATTATAGTCAAATTCGTACTCGTATGTCAAGTCATCCGCCTATGAAACCGAGTTGGAAAGTTATAATTCGTTTACATTATTATTCGAGTGAGTTTTTTTTTTTTTTTTTTTTTGGATCAGTTTGCATTACGAATGAGTCGAAATTTTGAGTTACAGCAGTGTGCTCGGTATTTGGTTACGGAAAGGGGACTTATAGGTATATTGACTTTTAAACACGTAGGTAATGACAATATTCTTTTATTATTATGATTAAAATCAGCATACTAAATAACAAAAAGTAATAATAAAATCATATACAAAAAATACTTTTTTTTTTTTTTTTTTTTTTTTTTTTTTTAAATAAAGTCTGATTCTAATTAGTAATTACCCGATAAATCAACTTTAAAAAAATAAATACGTTTTTATACGTCTCAGGTATACTCATAATTAATAACTAGTATTTTTAATTACGTAAACGAGCAGTCAACAAAAGCAAGAAAACATTAAATGGCGCCAGGGACAGAAAACGAATCAACGAATAGAAAACGAATCAACGAATGTCAGTTATTCGAATTAAATGATTCGAATTACGCAACGCTACAACAAGTTAAGACAGATCACTGTGCCGCGCGACTTGTGTTGGAAGTTTCGTAGGTATTTTGCGCGACTGTCCGTCAAATATTATCACAATTTAATTCTAATAAAAATAGATTTTAATTGTTGTTAAAATAATGTTTAAGGTGAGTATGACGTTTCTATGTAACAAAAATATGTAAATCTGTCTCTGAAAGGCAAGCTAATGCTTATTATACCTACTTATTAAAAGTAATATAGAAACGACAAAAATAGTAATAGTTTATCTTAGGTACGCGTACAAACGAATGGAACAAATAAAATTGATCAACACGCACTTCGCTTGTGAAAACCGCTATGCATTTGGTCCGCAAACGCCCCGAGACCGCTTGGCCGGGCCGTAGGTAATTATACCGTATAAGTACATAAAGTGAAGTAGGCCTGACCTAAGTCTCAGCTAGGAAATATGTTTTATAAATAAATCTCTAATCCTGTAATGATAATGAGACAAGCTATTTAACTTATTTTATCGTCATTGGGCCTTGTTGTAGTCTACAAATTTTTTAATGAAATCTGACTGATTAAATTGGGTCAAAATCTAATTCCTAGAAGTCAGTGTCATACAATCAAATAACTGTACAACTGAAACTAACAAAAAGCCATAAAAGCTGTTATCTAGTTTTCGTACCTGGAAGTAATGTATGTATTGTATATGTCGGCGTTGCGCCAGGAATTAGGTTGTCCATATTAAAATATCGAGTATGTAATCACTGTATTTATTAGGAGTTATTGCTGGAGAAGTGAGTGAAGTAAAACTGTCCTCTATTCTAATCTTACAATGTTTTTATAACCTCCGCTTTACAATGAAACGGTCTAGTCTTAGCAACTACAATTACTTTTTATAACAAACACAAAACAACTATTAAATAACTATCGGCATATAGCTAAATAATAATGATAAATATTCTAATGCATTTAACATAATTCCAAATAGTCAATTTTACACAATTTTCATTAATGTAATTAAAGGAAATATTGTTCTCATATATTGTTCAACAGACGGCGCTGTAACTAGAAATAAATTGCAATATTTATTGTGTAAAAACAACTAAATATGGTTACAAATAATTACATTAATTCTAATCGATTTTAATTTAATCAACTATATAAATATTTAAACAACTAAATCAAATATATCTAGAAATACATTCAAAAAGTGTCTTTTAAATATCATAGCATGATAAATAGCAGTGTTGTTACTACAAATAATTATTTAAATATTAGTTGTAAATATTTCAAACACGTTTATAACTATAATTGATAACACACACATCAACAATTTACAAATATTGCCGATAGAGGGCGATATGCGCCCATATATACTTATCAAAGGCAGTTAGAGAATTATACATTATTTTATAGAACAAGTATATATCCAAAAAAGAAAAGCTTACGACAAGAGCTGAAATAGCATAAAGTATTAATAAAAACAATATAACGATTTTTTTTTTTTTTGCTTGTAAATGATGTATTTTATTTAATTAACATTTATTTTTATTAGTATACATTATAATGTATACTATATAAATAAATTTAGCTAGTTAGTTAAATAATAACTACTTTATATTTGCCGTTCACTAGATGGCGGTGTACAAAATTTTAAATCGCACTATGGTTTAATTACAAAAATTTAGATATATGTATCCGAATCTGCATTTTTGGTTGGTTAAGGGAGGTCGATCGGGTTCAAGGTAGGTAGGTAGATAGGTAGGTAGATAGGTAGGTAGATAGGTAGGTAGATAGGTAGGTAGATAGGTAGGTAGATAGGTAGGTAGATAGGTAGGTAGATAGGTAGGTAGGTAGGTAGGTAGGTAGGTTAGGTTAGGTTAGGTTAGGTTAGGTTAGGTTAGGTTAGGTTAGGTTAGGTTAGGTTAGGTTAGGTTAGGTTAGGTTAGGTTAGGTTAGGTTAGGTTAGGTTAGGTTAGGTTAGGTTAGGTTAGGTTAGGTTAGGTTAGGTTCCCGGACGGAGTCCCGGGCCTCGTGTACGGCATCGCTGCGGCTGTCTGTAGGAACATGCTACGGGAACTGCTCGACGAATGTCTGAGGTCTGGGCAGTTCCCGTCGATTTGGAAAGAGGGCAGGTTGTGCCTTTTGCGGAAGGAGGGTCGTCCTTTGGACTCTCCCTCTGCATATAGACCCCTGGTGCTGCTGGACGAGGCGGCCAAATTGTTTGAGAAGGTCGTCGCGGATCGCCTCGTTCAGCACCTCGAGGATGTCGGGCCGGGGCTGTCAGCAAATCAGTACGGATTCAGGCGCGGCCGGTCAACTATTGATGCACTGGCCGCCCTGAAAATTCAGGCCACCGAAGCGGTGGCCAATAGGGACGTGATGCTGGCAGTCTCGCTTGACATCAAAAACGCTTTCAACAGCCTCCCACATGAGACATTAAGGGAGGCGCTCCGGTTCCATGGAGTGCCCCCATACCTCCGGAGGCTGTTGGAAGCGTACCTTGAGGAAAGGCACGTGCTCTGGGAGGGGGACGACGGGCGCTTACATCGCCGCCGGGTGGAATGCGGCGTCCCGCAGGGCTCGGTCCTCGGTCCGACCCTGTGGAACGTCGGGTTCGACTGGCTTCTGCGAGGCCGGCTCCTTCCTGGGATGGGGGTCATCTGTTATGCAGATGATACCCTCGTTACTGTGAGGGGGGCTGACTTCGGGGAGGCCGCTCGGCTGGCGAGGGCTGGAGTTGCGCTCGTCGTGGGCCGGATAAATGACCTGGGTCTGAGGGTCTCTTTAGACAAAACAGAGGCCCTCCTGTTTCATGGCCCGGGTCAGGGTGTCCCCCGAGGAGCACAGATCAGGGTGTCTAACGTTGTCGTGCCGGTGCGGGCCCAGATGAAATATCTGGGTCTGCACCTTGATAGCAGGTGGAGTTTTGGGCCGCATTTTGCCCAACTTGTGCCCAGGCTTACCAAAGCCGCCGCGGCTCTGGGTAGACTTCTGCCGAATACTGGAAGTCCTGGGTCGTCCTGCCGACGATTATATGCCGGAATTTTGCGGTCTATGGCGCTGTATGGGGCCCCTATCTGGGCGGAGTCCCTCACCGCCCATAATAAGACTTTGCTGCGTAAGCCGCAGCGGGTCATGGCGGTGAGGTCTATCAGGGGCTACCGTACTGTGTCATGGGCCGCGGCAACACTGTTGGCGGGCGACCCGCCTTGGCCTCTCCAGGCTGGGGCACAGGCGGAGGTCTACCGGGTTTGCGCTGCGGCGCGTGCAAGGGGCACAAGTATTTCCCCTAGGGAATTACGTAGGGCAAAGCAGGCGGCTCAAAGGAACGTCATCCGGCGGTGGAGGGAGGAACTGGAGGTACCCAGAGTAGCTGGTCGAGCGACTGTTCAGGCGGTCGCTCCCCTTCTCCACCGCTGGATGACAAGGAGGTACGGCAACGTTACGTTTAGGATGTCGCAGGTGCTTACCGGACACGGTGTCTTCGGTAAGTACCTGCACAGGATTGGGAAGGAGGAGACTCCCGGGTGCCACGAGTGTGGCGCGCTAGTTGATGATGCGCGTCACACCCTGGAGGAGTGCCCCGCCTGGGGGTCTGAGCGCCGCATCCTGTCCGGGGTAATTGGAGACGACCTGTCGCTGTCGAGCATCGTTTCGGTGATGCTTGATAGCGACAAGGGTTGGACGTCGATGGCCTCCTTCTGCGAAGAGGTCATTGCGCAGAAGGAGGCCAAGGAGCGGGAGCGTGAGACTGCAGCGCCCGCAAACTCGCTCCGACGGCGGCGGCTGGGGGGCAGACGGCGCTTATACGCGCATCTGCTCCCGCCACCTTGAGGGGTTATTGGATGCGGCCAGAGAGCCAAGCGTTGGGGTGTCGGGGATCGAATGTCGTAAGACGATCTCTCCGGCACCCCGTAAAAGCGCGGAAGAGGCACCGCAGTGGATTTTAGTGGGTATTCCAGTCGCAGGACTGGCGAGTCCCACACAACCTCCTGTCTGTAACTGGCGGGGGGCGGTGCGTAAATAGCATTTTGCCACTGCGTGAACAAAAAAAAAAAAAAAAAAGGTTAGGTTAGGTTGAGTCGTGAGCCAGACGTCGTGCGGTTAAGACGTGCTCCTACGCGCTCTGCGTTGTGGTGTTGTCGTCATGCCGGTAGAGTCAGTGTTCACTGTATACACTCGTACATCGCATCGTCCGCGTATAGTGTGGTGATCACGGTGTGCGCTCCCACGACGCGTCGTGCGCTGAGAGCTGCACTTGCGCGCTCTGTCCGTGTCGTCGTGACGTCAGTAACGTGTAGTGGAGTTCACTGTATGTACTCCTACATCGCGTCGTCCGACTGCAGTATGCAAATTTTGAGAGTGATGGGAATGTGTATAGAATTTGTTCAGATTTTATACATTAAGTCGTCCGGACTACACCATTCAATTTTGTGAATTTGTGTGTTTAGTGACAGTGACCATAGAACCAGGTGGTAAGGATAATTATATTTTTTATACGCTAACGGAGCAGAGACTCTAGAAGATAAAAAGAAGGAAGAGAAGGAGTTAGAAGGAAGTTGGTTATGGACTTTAGTACCTAGGGTTTAAGTTAGGTTAATTTAGGTTAAGTTACTTTAGGATAAGTTAGGATAGGCCAGGATAATTTAGGATTGTTTAGGACAAGTTAGGATAGGATAGGAATAGGTTAGGATCAGTTAGAATACGGTAGGATAGGCTAGGATAAGCTAGGAATAGGTTAGGATTGTTTAGGATAAGTGAGAATAAGTTAGGATAGGTGTAAGGTAGGGTAAGCTAGGGTAGAATAGGCTACATTAGAGTAAGATAGGTTTAGATAGGCTAGGTTTAGATAGGCTATGTTAGGGTAGGTCAAGTTAGATAAGAGCACTAAAGTCCATATGATGGAGACGCGTGGCCCAACAACGACAGTAATGAGTGGGAGTGAAAGCGAGGCATCTGGGGCAGTTATGCCCCCGCCTGCATCGCCTATTATGTTCACGAAACCGTGTTCGGTCAGTCTCAAGCGTTCTGCTGGGGACATAGAGCAGTACCGCAAGGAGGTATCCGGGGCTAGTGCAGCTTCTGCTGCCAAAGTTAGTGCGGCCCGCAGAGGCAAAACACCGGTTAGAGGACATTCTGCTGGACTTGCATGTGCTCGTTCTCTACATGATATGTTGGAGCAACGAGCCATGGATGGGGATTCAGATGACAGTACATGCTCGGAGGTAATGGAATTTTCGGATGGGACGCTGAACCTCTGTTCAACCCAGGAAGTAAAAAAATACAGTATGAGCGTACTTGCTGAGGTTCAGCAAAGCATCCGAAAATCAAAAAATCTCAAGGGGACTACTATTAAAGTACTTAATCAAGGGACGGAAAACCTGATGAAATGCATTAACGTATTGTTAAAAACGGTAGAAGAAGACAGTCTTGAGTCCTTTAGGAGGGATATTGCTAAACTCCGTAAGGAAAACGAGACCCTCAAGATGGAACTCAAATCTTATAGGAGACAGTTTGACGAATTTAAGTCCCCTAAAGCGGTGGCCCAAAGGTCGACACCAGATGCGGATGTGCTTAAGCACATGTTTGAGGACATGGAGACCTCTCTCCGAAATTCCTTCGGTGAGATGATGGCGGCTCGATTTGACGGGATTGAGGATCGTCTCCTCCCCGCCCAGAGAGTCCGTCCACCCTTGGCAGCGGATAAGAAGAGAGGTATGACTGCTGTACCTGCTGCACCCAAGACTGCAACGACACCTGCTGCAGTAACAACGACGTCCAAGGATGTTCCAGTGACCCCATCCGCGCCTGTAGAGAGTTGGGTCACTGTTGTTAAAAAGGGCAAGAAAAAGGCCACCTCTTCTGCGGCACTCTCTTCAACCACCCCAGCGAAGGCTGTGCCCCCCGTCGCTCCCAGTGCAGCAGAAGTGGCACGGAGGAAAGTAAAGTCGGCGTTGACTGCTCCTCGCTCTTCGGCTGTAATTTTGAAATTGCAGCCCGGGGCCGAAAGCAGGGGGCTAACATACGCCGATGCTATGCTCCGTGCTGAACAGGAGGTGGACCTTAAGGAGCTTGGAATTGAGGGGGGTCTAAAGGTCAGACGCTCTGTGACTGGGGCAAGGGTGCTCCAGTTACCTAAGGACCAGACTAGGGAGACCGCCGATAAACTAGCCACTAGCCTTCGCACAGCGCTCGCTGGAATGGCGGACGTTGTCTGCCCGGTTAAACGGGCGGACATTCGGGTGACCGGTCTTGATGATTCTGTCACCCAAGAGAGGATCCAACAGGCCGTGGTCCGCGTAGGAGGATGTGCTGCAACGGAGGTGCAGGTTGGGGAGATCCAGCGTGGGGCACGTGGCATGGGCGTAGCCAAGGTAAGGTGCCCCGTCGCCACTGCGAAGACTCTGGCGGATGCGGGGAGGCTCTTAGTCGGTTGGAGCTCCGCCGGAGTCCAGGTGCTAGAAAACCTACCTCTTAGGTGTTTTAGGTGCCTAGGGTTGGGGCATACAACCTCTTTGTGCACCTCAGAAGTCGACCGCTCCAGTCTTTGTTACCGGTGTGGCCTTGAAGGGCACAAGGCAGCCTCGTGCATGGCGGAGTACCGCTGTGCAGTCTGTGCTGACGCCGGTCGAGCATCATCGCATATTATGGGAGGGAGGTTGTGTAAACCTCCCTCCTCGAAAGGCAAGGTGGTCCAAGGACCTCAGACCACCACAACGACTTTAAGCCGTCAGGTTCAGGAGGAAATTGAAATGTCTCCTTAATGGGAGACAAAGTAGATTTCCTCCAGGCGAACATCAACCACACTGCCGCTGCCCAAGATCTGCTCTTGCAATCTATGGCGGAGTGGGGCGTGGACCTGGCGGTGGCCTGCGAGCCATATTTCGTCCCTCCCTCACCCAACTGGGTGGGAGACATTAATGGTGACGTCGCTGTCCTCGTCAGAGTAGATATCGGCCCCCCCCTTTCCGTACTCGAGAGGGGTAATGGGTATGCCGTGGCGGGATGGAGAGACTTTGCAGTTGTAGGGGTCTATTTCTCTCCCAACCGCGCGCTGGCGGAGTTTGAGATCTTCTTGGACTCTGTCGGCGCTGCGGTTCGACGACAGTCGCCGAGGAAAGTAGTGGTCCTCGGCGATTTCAACGCAAAGTCTCAGGCGTGGGGAAACCCTGCCACGGATCCCAGAGGAAGGGCCGTAGAACAGTGGACCATTCTTTCTGACTTGTCCCTCCTCAATACGGGGAGGGTACTCACGTGCGTGCGGGACTGGGGTGGGTCTGTGGTGGACCTTTCGTTTGCCAGCCCCAGTGTCGCTAGCATGGTGAGAGGTTGGAGAGTGGTGGAAGGGGTGGAGACTCTATCAGACCACCGCTACATACGGTTTGAGGTCTCTGCCCCTCCGGGTCCACTGCAGCCCCGGCGCAGAGTAAGGGGTGGACTCCCGAAATGGGCCATCGGGCAAATTGACCTAGACATGGTCCGGGAGTCCGCAATAGTCCAGCGTTGGGGCTCAGCGGGACAGCGAGTCACGGGGGTGAATGAGCTCGCGGGCCATTTTAGAAGTTGCCTGCAGACGGTCTGCGATGCGGCGATGCCAAGGGCGCGGTGGCGGCCTCCGCGACGACAGGTATACTGGTGGTCACCTGAGATTGCCGGTCTTCGGGTGGCCTCCAACCGGTCGCGGCGGGCGTACATTCGCTGCCGCCAGAGGACGGTCCGGGATGAAGTCCTTGAGGGCCAGCTGCGTATGGAGTACCAAAGAAGAAAGAAAACCCTGCAGCTGGCCATCAGCCGGGCGAAAGAGAGGGCGCGGGAGGAGCTGCTTGCGATCCTCGATAGAGATCCATGGGGGCGCCCCTATCAACGGGCACGGAACAAGCTCCGAGCCTGCGGCGCCCCCATCATCGAAACCCTGGATGCTGATCTCTTATCGGGACTGTTGGGGGAGCTTTTTCCGAACTCAGCGGGGCATGCTCCCCCAAGAATGGCTCCTCCGTCAGCGATAGAGGCGGAAGTTCCCATTCCGCCCATCGCTGACCGAGAATTGGATGTAGCCCTCTTCCGTCTTCGCGGAAAGAAGAAAGCGCCCGGCCCGGACGGAGTTCCGGGCCTCGTGTACGGCATCGCTGCGGCTGTCTGTAGGAACATGCTACGGGAACTGCTCGACGAATGTCTGAGGTCTGGGCAGTTCCCGTCGATTTGGAAAGAGGGCAGGTTGTGCCTTTTGCGGAAGGAGGGTCGTCCTTTGGACTCTCCCTCTGCATATAGACCCCTGGTGCTGCTGGACGAGGCGGCCAAATTGTTTGAGAAGGTCGTCGCGGACCGCCTCGTTCAGCACCTCGAGGATGTCGGGCCGGGGCTGTCAGCAAATCAGTACGGATTCAGGCGCGGCCGGTCAACTATTGATGCACTGGCCGCCCTGAAAATTCAGGCCACCGAAGCGGTGGCCAATAGGGACGTGATGCTGGCAGTCTCGCTTGACATCAAAAACGCTTTCAACAGCCTCCCGCATGAGACATTAAGGGAGGCGCTCCGGTTCCATGGAGTGCCCCCATACCTCCGGAGGCTGTTGGAAGCGTACCTTGAGGAAAGGCACGTGCTCTGGGAGGGGGACGACGGGCGCTTACATCGCCGCCGGGTGGAATGCGGCGTCCCGCAGGGCTCGGTCCTCGGTCCGACCCTGTGGAACGTCGGGTTCGACTGGCTTCTGCGAGGCCGGCTTCTTCCTGGGATGGGGGTCATCTGTTATGCAGATGATACCCTCGTCACTGTGAGGGGGGCTGACTTCGGGGAGGCCGCTCGGCTGGCGAGGGCTGGAGTTGCGCTCGTCGTGGGCCGGATAAATGATCTGGGTCTGAGGGTCTCTTTAGACAAAACAGAGGCCCTCCTGTTTCATGGCCCGGGTCAGGGTGTCCCCCGAGGAGCACAGATCAGGGTGTCTAACGTTGTCGTGCCGGTGCGGGCCCAGATGAAATATCTGGGTCTGCACCTTGATAGCAGGTGGAGTTTTGGGCCGCATTTTGCCCAACTTGTGCCCAGGCTTACCAAAGCCGCCGCGGCGTTGGGTAGACTTCTGCCGAATACTGGAAGTCCTGGGTCGTCCTGCCGACGATTATATGCCGGAATTTTGCGGTCTATGGCGCTGTATGGGGCCCCTATCTGGGCGGAGTCCCTCACCGCCCATAATAAGACTTTGCTGCGTAAGCCGCAGCGGGTCATGGCGGTGAGGTCTATCAGGGGCTACCGTACTGTGTCATGGGCCGCGGCAACACTGTTGGCGGGCGACCCGCCTTGGCCTCTCCAGGCTGGGGCACAGGCGGAGGTCTACCGGGTTTGCGCTGCGGCGCGTGCAAGGGGCGCAAGTATTTCCCCTAGGGAATTACGTAGGGCAAAGCAGGCGGCTCAAAGGAACGTCATCCGGCGGTGGAGGGAGGAACTGGAGGTACCCAGAGTAGCTGGTCGAGCGACTGTTCAGGCGGTCGCTCCCCTTCTCCACCGCTGGATGACAAGGAGGTACGGCAACGTTACGTTTAGGATGTCGCAGGTGCTTACCGGACACGGTGTCTTCGGTAAGTACCTGCACAGGATTGGGAAGGAGGAGACTCCCGGGTGCCACGAGTGTGGCGCGCTAGTTGATGATGCGCGTCACACCCTGGAGGAGTGCCCCGCCTGGGGGTCTGAGCGCCGCATCCTGTCCGGGGTAATTGGAGACGACCTGTCGCTGTCGAGCATCGTTACGGTGATGCTTGATAGCGACAGGGGTTGGACGTCGATGGCCTCCTTCTGCGAAGAGGTCATTGCACAGAAGGAGGCCAAGGAGCGGGAACGTGAGACTGCAGCGCCCGCAAACTCGCTCCGACGGCGGCGGCTGGGGGGCAGACGGCGCTTATACGCGCATCTGCTCCCACCACCTTGAGGGGTTATTGGATGCGGCCAGAGAGCCAAGCGTTGGGGTGTCGGGGATCGAATGTCGTAAGACGACCTCTCCGGCACCCCGTAAAAGCGCGGAAGAGGCACCGCAGTGGATTTTAGTGGGTATTCCAGTCGCAGGACTGGCGAGTCCCACACAACCCCCTGTCTGTAACTGGCGGGGGGCGGTGCGTAAATAGCATTTTGCCACTGCGTGAACAAAAAAAAAAAAAAAAAAAAAAAAAAGGTTAGGTTAGGTTAGGTTCCGGCGCAGAGTAAGGGGTGGACTCCCGAAATGGGCCATCGGGCAAATTGACCTAGACATGGTCCGGGAGTCCGCAATAGTCCAGCGTTGGGGCTCAGCGGGACAGCGAGTCACGGGGGTGAATGAGCTCGCGGGCCATTTTAGAAGTTGCCTGCAGACGGTCTGCGATGCGGCGATGCCAAGGGCGCGGCGGCGGCCTCCGCGACGACAGGTATACTGGTGGTCACCTGAGATTGCCGGTCTTCGGGTGGCCTCCAACCGGTCGCGGCGGGCGTACATTCGCTGCCGCCAGAGGACGGTCCGGGATGAAGTCCTTGAGGGCCAGCTGCGTATGGAGTACCAAAGAAGAAAGAAAACCCTGCAGCTGGCCATCAGCCGGGCGAAGGAGAGGGCGCGGGAGGAGCTGCTTGCGGTCCTCGATAGAGATCCGTGGGGGCGCCCCTATCAACGGGCACGGAACAAGCTCCGAGCCTGCGGCGCCCCCATCATCGAAACCCTGGATGCTGATCTCTTATCGGGACTGTTGGGGGAGCTTTTTCCGAACTCAGCGGGGCATGCTCCCCCAAGGATGGCTCCTCCGTCAGCGATAGAGGCGGAAGTTCCCATTCCGCCCATCGCTGACCGAGAATTGGATGCAGCCCTCTTCCGTCTTCGCGGAAAGAAGAAAGCGCCCGGCCCGGACGGAGTCCCGGGCCTCGTGTACGGCATCGCTGCGGCTGTCTGTAGGAACATGCTACGGGAACTGCTCGACGAATGTCTGAGGTCTGGGCAGTTCCCGTCGATTTGGAAAGAGGGCAGGTTGTGCCTTTTGCGGAAGGAGGGTCGTCCTTTGGACTCTCCCTCTGCATATAGACCCCTGGTGCTGCTGGACGAGGCGGCCAAATTGTTTGAGAAGGTCGTCGCGGACCGCCTCGTTCAGCACCTCGAGGATGTCGGGCCGGGGCTGTCAGCAAATCAGTACGGATTCAGGCGCGGCCGGTCAACTATTGATGCACTGGCCGCCCTGAAAATTCAGGCCACCGAAGCGGTGGCCAATAGGGACGTGATGCTGGCAGTCTCGCTTGACATCAAAAACGCTTTCAACAGCCTCCCGCATGAGACATTAAGGGAGGCGCTCCGGTTCCATGGAGTGCCCCCATACCTCCGGAGGCTGTTGGAAGCGTACCTTGAGGAAAGGCACGTGCTCTGGGAGGGGGACGACGGGCGCTTACATCGCCGCCGGGTGGAATGCGGCGTCCCGCAGGGCTCGGTCCTCGGTCCGACCCTGTGGAACGTCGGGTTCGACTGGCTTCTGCGAGGCCGGCTCCTTCCTGGGATGGGGGTCATCTGTTATGCAGATGATACCCTCGTCACTGTGAGGGGGGCTGACTTCGGGGAGGCCGCTCGGCTGGCGAGGGCTGGAGTTGCGCTCGTCGTGGGCCGGATAAATGACCTGGGTCTGAGGGTCTCTTTAGACAAAACAGAGGCCCTCCTGTTTCATGGCCCGGGTCAGGGTGTCCCCCGAGGAGCACAGATCAGGGTGTCTAACGTTGTCGTGCCGGTGCGGGCCCAGATGAAATATCTGGGTCTGCACCTTGATAGCAGGTGGAGTTTTGGGCCGCATTTTGCCCAACTTGTGCCCAGGCTTACCAAAGCCGCCGCGGCGCTGGGTAGACTTCTGCCGAATACTGGAAGTCCTGGGTCGTCCTGCCGACGATTATATGCCGGAATTTTGCGGTCTATGGCGCTGTATGGGGCCCCTATCTGGGCGGAGTCCCTCACCGCCCATAATAAGACTTTGCTGCGTAAGCCGCAGCGGGTCATGGCGGTGAGGTCTATCAGGGGCTACCGTACTGTGTCATGGGCCGCGGCAACACTGTTGGCGGGCGACCCGCCTTGGCCTCTCCAGGCTGGGGCACAGGCGGAGGTCTACCGGGTTTGCGCTGCGGCGCGTGCAAGGGGCACAAGTATTTCCCCTAGGGAATTACGTAGGGCAAAGCAGGCGGCTCAAAGGAACGTCATCCGGCGGTGGAGGGAGGAACTGGAGGTACCCAGAGTTGCTGGTCGAGCGACTGTTCAGGCGGTCGCTCCCCTTCTCCACCGCTGGATGACAAGGAGGTACGGCAACGTTACGTTTAGGATGTCGCAGGTGCTTACCGGACACGGTGTCTTCGGTAAGTACCTGCACAGGATTGGGAAGGAGGAGACTCCCGGGTGCCACGAGTGTGGCGCGCTAGTTGATGATGCGCGTCACACCCTGGAGGAGTGCCCCGCCTGGGGGTCTGAGCGCCGCATCCTGTCCGGGGTAATTGGAGACGACCTGTCGCTGTCGAGCATCGTTTCGGTGATGCTTGATAGCGACAGGGGTTGGACGTCGATGGCCTCCTTCTGCGAAGAGGTCATTGCACAGAAGGAGGCCAAGGAGCGGGAGCGTGAGACTGCAGCGCCCGCAAACTCGCTCCGACGGCGGCGGCTGGGGGGCAGACGGCGCTTATACGCGCATCTGCTCCCACCACCTTGAGGGGTTATTGGATGCGGCCAGAGAGCCAAGCGTTGGGGTGTCGGGGATCGAATGTCGTAAGACGATCTCTCCGGCACCCCGTAAAAGCGCGGAAGAGGCACCGCAGTGGATTTTAGTGGGTATTCCAGTCGCAGGACTGGCGAGTCCCACACAACCCCCTGTCTGTAACTGGCGGGGGGCGGTGCGTAAATAGCATTTTGCCACTGCGTGAACAAAAAAAAAAAAAAAAAAAAAAAAAAAAAGGTTAGGTTAGGTTAGGTTAGGTTAGGTTAGGTTAGGTTAGGTTAGGTTAGGTTAGGTTCTTCGGGGAGGCCGCTCGGCTGGCGAGGGCTGGAGTTGCGCTCGTCGTGGGCCGGATAAATGACCTGGGTCTGAGGGTCTCTTTAGACAAAACAGAGGCCCTCCTGTTTCATGGCCCGGGTCAGGGTGTCCCCCGAGGAGCACAGATCAGGGTGTCTAACGTTGTCGTGCCGGTGCGGGCCCAGATGAAATATCTGGGTCTGCACCTTGATAGCAGGTGGAGTTTTGGGCCGCATTTTGCCCAACTTGTGCCCAGGCTTACCAAAGCCGCCGCGGCGCTGGGTAGACTTCTGCCGAATACTGGAAGTCCTGGGTCGTCCTGCCGACGATTATATGCCGGAATTTTGCGGTCTATGGCGCTGTATGGGGCCCCTATCTGGGCGGAGTCCCTCACCGCCCATAATAAGACTTTGCTGCGTAAGCCGCAGCGGGTCATGGCGGTGAGGTCTATCAGGGGCTACCGTACTGTGTCATGGGCCGCGGCAACACTGTTGGCGGGCGACCCGCCTTGGCCTCTCCAGGCTGGGGCACAGGCGGAGGTCTACCGGGTTTGCGCTGCGGCGCGTGCAAGGGGCACAAGTATTTCCCCTAGGGAATTACGTAGGGCAAAGCAGGCGGCTCAAAGGAACGTCATCCGGCGGTGGAGGGAGGAACTGGAGGTACCCAGAGTAGCTGGTCGAGCGACTGTTCAGGCGGTCGCTCCCCTTCTCCACCGCTGGATGACAAGGAGGTACGGCAACGTTACGTTTAGGATGTCGCAGGTACTTACCGGACACGGTGTCTTCGGTAAGTACCTGCACAGGATTGGGAAGGAGGAGACTCCCGGGTGCCACGAGTGTGGCGCGCTAGTTGATGATGCGCGTCACACCCTGGAGGAGTGCCCCGCCTGGGGGTCTGAGCGCCGCATCCTGTCCGGGGTAATTGGAGACGACCTGTCGCTGTCGAGCATCGTTTCGGTGATGCTTGATAGCGACAGGGGTTGGACGTCGATGGCCTCCTTCTGCGAAGAGGTCATTGCACAGAAGGAGGCCAAGGAGCGGGAGCGTGAGACTGCAGCGCCCGCAAACTCGCTCCGACGGCGGCGGCTGGGGGGCAGACGGCGCTTATACGCGCATCTGCTCCCGCCACCTTGAGGGGTTATTGGATGCGGCCAGAGAGCCAAGCGTTGGGGTGTCGGGGATCGAATGTCGTAAGACGATCTCTCCGGCACCCCGTAAAAGCGCGGAAGAGGCACCGCAGTGGATTTTAGTGGGTATTCCAGTCGCAGGACTGGCGAGTCCCACACAACCTCCTGTCTGTAACTGGCGGGGGGCGGTGCGTAAATAGCATTTTGCCACTGCGTGAACAAAAAAAAAAAAAAAAAGGTTAGGTTAGGTTAGGTTAGGTTAGGTTAGGTTAGGTTAGGTTAGGTTAGGTTTTTTTTTTTTTTTTTTTTTTTTTTTTTTTTTTTGGTTTGTGTCTGGGTTCCTGACCCAGCCCGCAAAAAGCCCCTAACATTATCAGGGATTGCATATGTCCGAAATGAAAGCTGGGATTTTTGTTAAAAAAGAAAAAAGTTATACATCTTTGATTATGCTTTTTCGTGCTAGTTTCTATGCTTTGGCACGTGTGTATAGTGCGCGCACTCTTGTAGCGTCATTTTATTTCCTTGTAATTGTTTCGATTAGATTTTTAGATTTTACAATTTGTTCCCTTTTCTATCTTTTTACGGTTTTTAATTTGTTTATTATTATGATTTAGATTTATGGAGGTCGCATAAGGGGTTTACGCATTAGCTTTGTCGCGCGTAAGTCACGCATTGTTGTCTGGAATGTACTTCTTGATTATTCACAAAATTATTTAGTATATGGTATTGGAAGTCAATTTTATATTATATTTAATGTTTTAGTTATGTTGTTTATAAATTTGGTTATTTTATCTATGTTTATATTTGTATTGTATGGTTATTATTTATTAAATTATTATACTATTTGGTTTAATGCTGCTACGATGTTTGGTTTTAATTTTATGATTTATTTTAGTTTTGTTGTTCGCGCATATTTTGTGCTTGAGTGAGTTAAACTGTTGTGTTGTTTTGGATAATGTTTGTTTGTGTGTTAAACTTTGTTTGTGTTATTATAGTTTTTGTTGGCAGAATATATAATTTATGCTAATAGTACATTAAATTATAGTTGCGTGTTAATATTGAGTAGTAGTTTTATGTTTATTTTATTTGTGCTTTGTACGTATATAGTTTTTTATTATTCAAGTATATAATTTATGTTATACATTAAATTATATTAATGTGTGTAATTGGTGTTTGTGTATTATGTAATTTTTTGTTCTGTGTGTTGTGGTGTTCGTTTTTTGTTATTTTCCAAATATATTTAATATGCCTTATGCAATTAAATTATTTTATTGTGTTACATGTGAGGTGTTACTTCCATGATAATTGCTTGTTTGTTCTAATGTTGTGGTCATTCGTTGTGTATTAATGTACTGTGAATGTGGTGTTGTTACTGTTAAGTAGTAACTAGCTTTTATGTAGTGTTACATGTCATGACTGTGTTATGTAGTGTTGATTGGATAATGTTGTGATTGTATGGTTGTTTAATATAGTTTTTTATTGCCTTATATAATCTGTTATGTGACAGCATAGCAGATTATTATTGTGTTATATGTGAAGTAGTTAGAGTATGTTAATGTGTTCTTGTTTTGTGTTGTGATAACATGTGCGTTGGTACAATCATTGCACCAGCGCTCATGTTCACATGTCTGTGCTGTATGTGTATTTGCTACTGTAGTTAGTGATTTGTTTGTGAGTGAATAATTCTTGGTTAGTGTAGTTGTGTATGATTGTGACTGTGTTATTGTAGTGGAGTTGTGTTCTGTAGCGTTGATTAGTGTTGTATGAAATTGGTGTGTTAATGTGTGTTTGTGCGCTGTCGTGTATTTAGTATGAGTGATGTGTATTTGTTTAATGTTAGTGTTTAATATTTTGCGAGTGTTAATTGTAGTGTGTGGTCGTGTGGCGCCAATTGGTTGTTGTGTAGTGTGTGACGCACTGCGACGAAGAACGCTAATTATATGCGACAGCCTCTCTCGCGAGTGTGTCCGCCCTAGCTCTTATCGGGCACTCCATGTCGAACACATCGTGATTGGTGTGAGGCATTTTGGCTTTCGCGCAATTATGGCAATTGGTTTGGTGGTTACAATTTTTCCTGACGTGACCCGTTTCCCCACATTTAGTGCAGCGGTCCTCTTCTTCCACGGAGCAACTCTTCCGGCCGTGGCCATAGCCCAGGCACCGCATGCACTGAATCAGGGGCGTTTGGTCTTGGACTTTAACGCATTGCACGTCGACGAATAGTCTGCCGGCCGCGGTAAGCCTCTGCCAGAGATTTGGAGACACCTGGAGGACGACGTGACACTCATCCGGGTGTCTAGCCCTCCTCCGGTATCTCTCCACAACAGTCGCCTCCTCGGCCGACAGACCCCTCGTCAATTCTGTGTTTTGTTGTGCTAACGCGGTCGCGATGTCTGCCTCTGTGATGTGCCGACATAGGTTCTTAAGGACGACCAGGGGATTTAGAAACTTGGCTTCCTCAACTACCAGGTGTTTATTAGTAGTGAGTTTATTGGCAACTTGTTCCATCTCCGTCTTTGTGGCGCACGACAGGACGATTTTTGGCCCTCTCACGCGTTTCATCCTCTGAATCTTAATCCCGCTTTCTTTTGCTTTGAGCGTGTCTTTAATTTCTGTCACTAATATGTCACAAGGGCAGATGTCAACGCTTGATATCATTAACGCATGTGATTTGGTGTTGGTTTGCGACGCAGGTTGGGCCGCCATTTGTGCGTATGTTCGCGGTCCGCAGTTAGCCTCGCCTACCCGTTTGCTGAGCTCCTGCGTGGTGCTTTTCAGCTCCTTCATCTCTTGCAGGAGCTCAGTGCCGGTATTAACTGCGGAGATGTTGGTAGTTTCCCTTAGCTTATCAAGGGCGACTGCGTGATATCTTACCGCGCCTTCAAGACACCGCATGCTACTTGCGCTCTTTTCTATTTCTTTCTTGTGTAGTTCTACACCGTCAAGGAGAGTGGCGTGATTTTTCAAAACCTCCTCGAGCCTCTCATTTTGTTCTTTATTGGCGCTTAGCATTTCGCTATGCGCCATGATCATTCTCTGCCACCTGTCTATCAGCGGTGGCTCTTCCTCTTTTGATTGTTCAGGGTCTTGTTCAGAGTCTTCATCTGGGGATCTAGTGACCGGCTCTTGCTTATATTTTGTAAGTTCTTTTTCTCCCTCTTGGATATGCCGGTATAGTTTATCGAGATGATCAATGACGCCATTTTTTACCTCTGTTTTCAAGTTGCGGGACATCCCCAAGAGGATTTTTGCCGCTTTGAGACTCGCCCTTGCCTGTTCAAGCCTAGATTTCGGCCCGTCACCCGCACCTATCTTGACCGTAATAGTCTTATTGAGCGCGGATGGCGAGCTCGCCTTTCCTACTCCAGTGCTTGTCAGAGGAGAGGGGTGGTGAGGTGACGTTGTGGGGTCCACCGCTGGGCGATCGAACACTGCCCTTTTAGACTCAAAGGTCCCCGTTTTTGTTGCCGTTGAGGTCGTAGCCTTTGGGGTGTTTTCAATGTACATCACAGTTGGTTTTAATGTACGCAGTGTTTCTTGTGGTGGTGAGCGGTACATGTTGGGGTTGCGGGTTGTCAAAGTTGAGGCAAACCGAGTGTATAGTTTTCGGTGCCGTAAATGACTTAATAATTATAAATAATGATTACTTTAAAATTAAATTTGGTCAATATGATTGTATAAAGAGTAAATGATTATAAAACAAATTGTTTATTAGTCAATAAAATTTTTATAGTTTGTTGGGTGTAAAAAGCCCTGGTCTTATGTACAATAAAAGTAGGTCGTATATTAGCAATAATTTCTATACCTCACAGGCCAGATTCTTCCCCGTGGGCCCACCGGCTGCGGCGCAAGATGGTGTGTTATATTAATAACGGCCAATTGTCACCGCCGGCCGCCGGAACACACTCGGGTCCGATTCTGCGGAGGGTATTCAGGTTTACTTGTGTAAGGATGGTCCTACTTATAGTTACGTTTTATAGTCTTATGAGTATACTAATGTATTTCTATCAATGGTTGTAAAGGGACCTGTTGATAAGTACGGTCGCTCTAAATTATGTCAAAGATATATCTAAAATTGTCAATGGCAAATTAATTAAAATTGGTCAATTAAAGTATATAATTTCAATATAATGAGAACAAAGTAATCATATAATAGCTACTTATATTTAAATTTTTATTATCTTGTGAATATCTAATAATATATTTCTATTAGGGGTTGTAAAGGGACCCGTTAATAGGTTCGTTCGCCTTATATTGGGTCAAGATTATGCGTTTTTATTAGTCAAGAACAATTATGTTTTATAATAATGTTTGTTTATAATTTGATTTGCAAATAGTTGCAGTTACAGGTGTCGTAATTAAACTTGGATAACTGTTTTAGAATCCTCAAATTATTTGAAAATTTATTGGCGAATAAAAAATTTTTAAAATTTTTCCAACCTCTGTCCCGTCTTTTATATATACACTATGCGTTGATTGCCTCGTCTAGTAAATGAATAAAGGGTGGGCTTGGGCGGGCAAAAAATCCGGGAGCGACGCGCCGTATGCCCGCGTGTGGGGTGTCTAAAAATCCGCCTCGTCACGGGCTACGCGGTCAGCTAAAAAACCGGACCTGGTTCGGTACAAAAATCTCCGGAAAACCGCTGAAAACTGTTAAGATTTCGAAAAAATTCCCGATTTTTCAAAGGGATAAGCTTAAAATAAGGAAACTGTGCGGCCGATCGGGATGCTGTTGGTGGCGTTTGAAAGAGGGATAAATTCCGCACCCTGGATGGATGTCAGCACCGCCGTCAGTTGGGGGTTCACTTCACCAGGTGAGTATGAAAACTATTGTAACTATACTTTTTATTAAATACTAGTAATGTTTCTTTTATAGGTGTTCCTGACTCGCAGGTCGTCCGGAAATGTCAAAATATTGTGTAAACTAAATGGCTATATCGATTTTGATAAAATTCAATTGAAAAACAGTCGAGTTTAGTGAAAAATTTAAAAAATTGCGTATGAATGTATTGAAAAATGCAGGGGTATAGGTGGATTTAGTATGAACAATTATATGGAGGGGGTATATATTTATCGACTTGGCGTGAGGAGATGAATTCCCTTATCGTTCCCGAGCCTGGATGACCCCGAAATGTTATATTGCGGGATTCGTATTTAAACAGGCTATCGGATGGTGAAAAAAGATTAGGAGAATGTTACGAATCGGGGACGTTGCACGCAGAAGAAACTGAAAGAAGAGTAAAAAAGTCGATAAAATAGGGACTCGGGCGGCCAAAATCCGGGAGCGACGCGCCGTATGCCCGCGTGTGGGGTGTCTAAAAATCCGCCTCGTCACGGGCTACGCGGTCAGCTAAAAAACCGGACCTGGTTCGGTACAAAAATCTCCGGAAAACCGCTGAAAACTGTTAAGATTTCGAAAAAATTCCCGATTTTTCAAAGGGATAAGCTTAAAATAAGGAAACTGTGCGGCCGATCGGGATGCTGTTGGTGGCGTTTGAAAGAGGGATAAATTCCGCACCCTGGATGGATGTCAGCACCGCCGTCAGTTGGGGGTTCACTTCACCAGGTGAGTATGAAAACTATTGTAACTATACTTTTTATTAAATACTAGTAATGTTTCTTTTATAGGTGTTCCTGACTCGCAGGTCGTCCGGAAATGTCAAAATATTGTGTAAACTAAATGGCTATATCGATTTTGATAAAATTCAATTGAAAAACAGTCGAGTTTAGTGAAAAATTTAAAAAATTGCGTATGAATGTATTGAAAAATGCAGGGGTATAGGTGGATTTAGTATGAACAATTATATGGAGGGGGTATATATTTATCGACTTGGCGTGAGGAGATGAATTCCCTTATCGTTCCCGAGCCTGGATGACCCCGAAATGTTATATTGCGGGATTCGTATTTAAACAGGCTATCGGATGGTGAAAAAAGATTAGGAGAATGTTACGAATCGGGGACGTTGCACGCAGAAGAAACTGAAAGAAGAGTAAAAAAGTCGATAAAATAGGGACTCGGGCGGCCAAAATCCGGGAGCGACGCGCCGTATGCCCGCGTGTGGGGTGTCTAAAAATCCGCCTCGTCACGGGCTACGCGGTCAGCTAAAAAACCGGACCTGGTTCGGTACAAAAATCTCCGGAAAACCGCTGAAAACTGTTAAGATTTCGAAAAAATTCCCGATTTTTCAAAGGGATAAGCTTAAAATAAGGAAACTGTGCGGCCGATCGGGATGCTGTTGGTGGCGTTTGAAAGAGGGATAAATTCCGCACCCTGGATGGATGTCAGCACCGCCGTCAGTTGGGGGTTCACTTCACCAGGTGAGTATGAAAACTATTGTAACTATACTTTTTATTAAATACTAGTAATGTTTCTTTTATAGGTGTTCCTGACTCGCAGGTCGTCCGGAAATGTCAAAATATTGTGTAAACTAAATGGCTATATCGATTTTGATAAAATTCAATTGAAAAACAGTCGAGTTTAGTGAAAAATTTAAAAAATTGCGTATGAATGTATTGAAAAATGCAGGGGTATAGGTGGATTTAGTATGAACAATTATATGGAGGGGGTATATATTTATCGACTTGGCGTGAGGAGATGAATTCCCTTATCGTTCCCGAGCCTGGATGACCCCGAAATGTTATATTGCGGGATTCGTATTTAAACAGGCTATCGGATGGTGAAAAAAGATTAGGAGAATGTTACGAATCGGGGACGTTGCACGCAGAAGAAACTGAAAGAAGAGTAAAAAAGTCGATAAAATAGGGACTCGGGCGGCCAAAATCCGGGAGCGACGCGCCGTATGCCCGCGTGTGGGGTGTCTAAAAATCCGCCTCGTCACGGGCTACGCGGTCAGCTAAAAAACCGGACCTGGTTCGGTACAAAAATCTCCGGAAAACCGCTGAAAACTGTTAAGATTTCGAAAAAATTCCCGATTTTTCAAAGGGATAAGCTTAAAATAAGGAAACTGTGCGGCCGATCGGGATGCTGTTGGTGGCGTTTGAAAGAGGGATAAATTCCGCACCCTGGATGGATGTCAGCACCGCCGTCAGTTGGGGGTTCACTTCACCAGGTGAGTATGAAAACTATTGTAACTATACTTTTTATTAAATACTAGTAATGTTTCTTTTATAGGTGTTCCTGACTCGCAGGTCGTCCGGAAATGTCAAAATATTGTGTAAACTAAATGGCTATATCGATTTTGATAAAATTCAATTGAAAAACAGTCGAGTTTAGTGAAAAATTTAAAAAATTGCGTATGAATGTATTGAAAAATGCAGGGGTATAGGTGGATTTAGTATGAACAATTATATGGAGGGGGTATATATTTATCGACTTGGCGTGAGGAGATGAATTCCCTTATCGTTCCCGAGCCTGGATGACCCCGAAATGTTATATTGCGGGATTCGTATTTAAACAGGCTATCGGATGGTGAAAAAAGATTAGGAGAATGTTACGAATCGGGGACGTTGCACGCAGAAGAAACTGAAAGAAGAGTAAAAAAGTCGATAAAATAGGGACTCGGGCGGCCAAAATCCGGGAGCGACGCGCCGTATGCCCGCGTGTGGGGTGTCTAAAAATCCGCCTCGTCACGGGCTACGCGGTCAGCTAAAAAACCGGACCTGGTTCGGTACAAAAATCTCCGGAAAACCGCTGAAAACTGTTAAGATTTCGAAAAAATTCCCGATTTTTCAAAGGGATAAGCTTAAAATAAGGAAACTGTGCGGCCGATCGGGATGCTGTTGGTGGCGTTTGAAAGAGGGATAAATTCCGCACCCTGGATGGATGTCAGCACCGCCGTCAGTTGGGGGTTCACTTCACCAGGTGAGTATGAAAACTATTGTAACTATACTTTTTATTAAATACTAGTAATGTTTCTTTTATAGGTGTTCCTGACTCGCAGGTCGTCCGGAAATGTCAAAATATTGTGTAAACTAAATGGCTATATCGATTTTGATAAAATTCAATTGAAAAACAGTCGAGTTTAGTGAAAAATTTAAAAAATTGCGTATGAATGTATTGAAAAATGCAGGGGTATAGGTGGATTTAGTATGAACAATTATATGGAGGGGGTATATATTTATCGACTTGGCGTGAGGAGATGAATTCCCTTATCGTTCCCGAGCCTGGATGACCCCGAAATGTTATATTGCGGGATTCGTATTTAAACAGGCTATCGGATGGTGAAAAAAGATTAGGAGAATGTTACGAATCGGGGACGTTGCACGCAGAAGAAACTGAAAGAAGAGTAAAAAAGTCGATAAAATAGGGACTCGGGCGGCCAAAATCCGGGAGCGACGCGCCGTATGCCCGCGTGTGGGGTGTCTAAAAATCCGCCTCGTCACGGGCTACGCGGTCAGCTAAAAAACCGGACCTGGTTCGGTACAAAAATCTCCGGAAAACCGCTGAAAACTGTTAAGATTTCGAAAAAATTCCCGATTTTTCAAAGGGATAAGCTTAAAATAAGGAAACTGTGCGGCCGATCGGGATGCTGTTGGTGGCGTTTGAAAGAGGGATAAATTCCGCACCCTGGATGGATGTCAGCACCGCCGTCAGTTGGGGGTTCACTTCACCAGGTGAGTATGAAAACTATTGTAACTATACTTTTTATTAAATACTAGTAATGTTTCTTTTATAGGTGTTCCTGACTCGCAGGTCGTCCGGAAATGTCAAAATATTGTGTAAACTAAATGGCTATATCGATTTTGATAAAATTCAATTGAAAAACAGTCGAGTTTAGTGAAAAATTTAAAAAATTGCGTATGAATGTATTGAAAAATGCAGGGGTATAGGTGGATTTAGTATGAACAATTATATGGAGGGGGTATATATTTATCGACTTGGCGTGAGGAGATGAATTCCCTTATCGTTCCCGAGCCTGGATGACCCCGAAATGTTATATTGCGGGATTCGTATTTAAACAGGCTATCGGATGGTGAAAAAAGATTAGGAGAATGTTACGAATCGGGGACGTTGCACGCAGAAGAAACTGAAAGAAGAGTAAAAAAGTCGATAAAATAGGGACTCGGGCGGCCAAAATCCGGGAGCGACGCGCCGTATGCCCGCGTGTGGGGTGTCTAAAAATCCGCCTCGTCACGGGCTACGCGGTCAGCTAAAAAACCGGACCTGGTTCGGTACAAAAATCTCCGGAAAACCGCTGAAAACTGTTAAGATTTCGAAAAAATTCCCGATTTTTCAAAGGGATAAGCTTAAAATAAGGAAACTGTGCGGCCGATCGGGATGCTGTTGGTGGCGTTTGAAAGAGGGATAAATTCCGCACCCTGGATGGATGTCAGCACCGCCGTCAGTTGGGGGTTCACTTCACCAGGTGAGTATGAAAACTATTGTAACTATACTTTTTATTAAATACTAGTAATGTTTCTTTTATAGGTGTTCCTGACTCGCAGGTCGTCCGGAAATGTCAAAATATTGTGTAAACTAAATGGCTATATCGATTTTGATAAAATTCAATTGAAAAACAGTCGAGTTTAGTGAAAAATTTAAAAAATTGCGTATGAATGTATTGAAAAATGCAGGGGTATAGGTGGATTTAGTATGAACAATTATATGGAGGGGGTATATATTTATCGACTTGGCGTGAGGAGATGAATTCCCTTATCGTTCCCGAGCCTGGATGACCCCGAAATGTTATATTGCGGGATTCGTATTTAAACAGGCTATCGGATGGTGAAAAAAGATTAGGAGAATGTTACGAATCGGGGACGTTGCACGCAGAAGAAACTGAAAGAAGAGTAAAAAAGTCGATAAAATAGGGACTCGGGCGGCCAAAATCCGGGAGCGACGCGCCGTATGCCCGCGTGTGGGGTGTCTAAAAATCCGCCTCGTCACGGGCTACGCGGTCAGCTAAAAAACCGGACCTGGTTCGGTACAAAAATCTCCGGAAAACCGCTGAAAACTGTTAAGATTTCGAAAAAATTCCCGATTTTTCAAAGGGATAAGCTTAAAATAAGGAAACTGTGCGGCCGATCGGGATGCTGTTGGTGGCGTTTGAAAGAGGGATAAATTCCGCACCCTGGATGGATGTCAGCACCGCCGTCAGTTGGGGGTTCACTTCACCAGGTGAGTATGAAAACTATTGTAACTATACTTTTTATTAAATACTAGTAATGTTTCTTTTATAGGTGTTCCTGACTCGCAGGTCGTCCGGAAATGTCAAAATATTGTGTAAACTAAATGGCTATATCGATTTTGATAAAATTCAATTGAAAAACAGTCGAGTTTAGTGAAAAATTTAAAAAATTGCGTATGAATGTATTGAAAAATGCAGGGGTATAGGTGGATTTAGTATGAACAATTATATGGAGGGGGTATATATTTATCGACTTGGCGTGAGGAGATGAATTCCCTTATCGTTCCCGAGCCTGGATGACCCCGAAATGTTATATTGCGGGATTCGTATTTAAACAGGCTATCGGATGGTGAAAAAAGATTAGGAGAATGTTACGAATCGGGGACGTTGCACGCAGAAGAAACTGAAAGAAGAGTAAAAAAGTCGATAAAATAGGGACTCGGGCGGCCAAAATCCGGGAGCGACGCGCCGTATGCCCGCGTGTGGGGTGTCTAAAAATCCGCCTCGTCACGGGCTACGCGGTCAGCTAAAAAACCGGACCTGGTTCGGTACAAAAATCTCCGGAAAACCGCTGAAAACTGTTAAGATTTCGAAAAAATTCCCGATTTTTCAAAGGGATAAGCTTAAAATAAGGAAACTGTGCGGCCGATCGGGATGCTGTTGGTGGCGTTTGAAAGAGGGATAAATTCCGCACCCTGGATGGATGTCAGCACCGCCGTCAGTTGGGGGTTCACTTCACCAGGTGAGTATGAAAACTATTGTAACTATACTTTTTATTAAATACTAGTAATGTTTCTTTTATAGGTGTTCCTGACTCGCAGGTCGTCCGGAAATGTCAAAATATTGTGTAAACTAAATGGCTATATCGATTTTGATAAAATTCAATTGAAAAACAGTCGAGTTTAGTGAAAAATTTAAAAAATTGCGTATGAATGTATTGAAAAATGCAGGGGTATAGGTGGATTTAGTATGAACAATTATATGGAGGGGGTATATATTTATCGACTTGGCGTGAGGAGATGAATTCCCTTATCGTTCCCGAGCCTGGATGACCCCGAAATGTTATATTGCGGGATTCGTATTTAAACAGGCTATCGGATGGTGAAAAAAGATTAGGAGAATGTTACGAATCGGGGACGTTGCACGCAGAAGAAACTGAAAGAAGAGTAAAAAAGTCGATAAAATAGGGACTCGGGCGGCCAAAATCCGGGAGCGACGCGCCGTATGCCCGCGTGTGGGGTGTCTAAAAATCCGCCTCGTCACGGGCTACGCGGTCAGCTAAAAAACCGGACCTGGTTCGGTACAAAAATCTCCGGAAAACCGCTGAAAACTGTTAAGATTTCGAAAAAATTCCCGATTTTTCAAAGGGATAAGCTTAAAATAAGGAAACTGTGCGGCCGATCGGGATGCTGTTGGTGGCGTTTGAAAGAGGGATAAATTCCGCACCCTGGATGGATGTCAGCACCGCCGTCAGTTGGGGGTTCACTTCACCAGGTGAGTATGAAAACTATTGTAACTATACTTTTTATTAAATACTAGTAATGTTTCTTTTATAGGTGTTCCTGACTCGCAGGTCGTCCGGAAATGTCAAAATATTGTGTAAACTAAATGGCTATATCGATTTTGATAAAATTCAATTGAAAAACAGTCGAGTTTAGTGAAAAATTTAAAAAATTGCGTATGAATGTATTGAAAAATGCAGGGGTATAGGTGGATTTAGTATGAACAATTATATGGAGGGGGTATATATTTATCGACTTGGCGTGAGGAGATGAATTCCCTTATCGTTCCCGAGCCTGGATGACCCCGAAATGTTATATTGCGGGATTCGTATTTAAACAGGCTATCGGATGGTGAAAAAAGATTAGGAGAATGTTACGAATCGGGGACGTTGCACGCAGAAGAAACTGAAAGAAGAGTAAAAAAGTCGATAAAATAGGGACTCGGGCGGCCAAAATCCGGGAGCGACGCGCCGTATGCCCGCGTGTGGGGTGTCTAAAAATCCGCCTCGTCACGGGCTACGCGGTCAGCTAAAAAACCGGACCTGGTTCGGTACAAAAATCTCCGGAAAACCGCTGAAAACTGTTAAGATTTCGAAAAAATTCCCGATTTTTCAAAGGGATAAGCTTAAAATAAGGAAACTGTGCGGCCGATCGGGATGCTGTTGGTGGCGTTTGAAAGAGGGATAAATTCCGCACCCTGGATGGATGTCAGCACCGCCGTCAGTTGGGGGTTCACTTCACCAGGTGAGTATGAAAACTATTGTAACTATACTTTTTATTAAATACTAGTAATGTTTCTTTTATAGGTGTTCCTGACTCGCAGGTCGTCCGGAAATGTCAAAATATTGTGTAAACTAAATGGCTATATCGATTTTGATAAAATTCAATTGAAAAACAGTCGAGTTTAGTGAAAAATTTAAAAAATTGCGTATGAATGTATTGAAAAATGCAGGGGTATAGGTGGATTTAGTATGAACAATTATATGGAGGGGGTATATATTTATCGACTTGGCGTGAGGAGATGAATTCCCTTATCGTTCCCGAGCCTGGATGACCCCGAAATGTTATATTGCGGGATTCGTATTTAAACAGGCTATCGGATGGTGAAAAAAGATTAGGAGAATGTTACGAATCGGGGACGTTGCACGCAGAAGAAACTGAAAGAAGAGTAAAAAAGTCGATAAAATAGGGACTCGGGCGGCCAAAATCCGGGAGCGACGCGCCGTATGCCCGCGTGTGGGGTGTCTAAAAATCCGCCTCGTCACGGGCTACGCGGTCAGCTAAAAAACCGGACCTGGTTCGGTACAAAAATCTCCGGAAAACCGCTGAAAACTGTTAAGATTTCGAAAAAATTCCCGATTTTTCAAAGGGATAAGCTTAAAATAAGGAAACTGTGCGGCCGATCGGGATGCTGTTGGTGGCGTTTGAAAGAGGGATAAATTCCGCACCCTGGATGGATGTCAGCACCGCCGTCAGTTGGGGGTTCACTTCACCAGGTGAGTATGAAAACTATTGTAACTATACTTTTTATTAAATACTAGTAATGTTTCTTTTATAGGTGTTCCTGACTCGCAGGTCGTCCGGAAATGTCAAAATATTGTGTAAACTAAATGGCTATATCGATTTTGATAAAATTCAATTGAAAAACAGTCGAGTTTAGTGAAAAATTTAAAAAATTGCGTATGAATGTATTGAAAAATGCAGGGGTATAGGTGGATTTAGTATGAACAATTATATGGAGGGGGTATATATTTATCGACTTGGCGTGAGGAGATGAATTCCCTTATCGTTCCCGAGCCTGGATGACCCCGAAATGTTATATTGCGGGATTCGTATTTAAACAGGCTATCGGATGGTGAAAAAAGATTAGGAGAATGTTACGAATCGGGGACGTTGCACGCAGAAGAAACTGAAAGAAGAGTAAAAAAGTCGATAAAATAGGGACTCGGGCGGCCAAAATCCGGGAGCGACGCGCCGTATGCCCGCGTGTGGGGTGTCTAAAAATCCGCCTCGTCACGGGCTACGCGGTCAGCTAAAAAACCGGACCTGGTTCGGTACAAAAATCTCCGGAAAACCGCTGAAAACTGTTAAGATTTCGAAAAAATTCCCGATTTTTCAAAGGGATAAGCTTAAAATAAGGAAACTGTGCGGCCGATCGGGATGCTGTTGGTGGCGTTTGAAAGAGGGATAAATTCCGCACCCTGGATGGATGTCAGCACCGCCGTCAGTTGGGGGTTCACTTCACCAGGTGAGTATGAAAACTATTGTAACTATACTTTTTATTAAATACTAGTAATGTTTCTTTTATAGGTGTTCCTGACTCGCAGGTCGTCCGGAAATGTCAAAATATTGTGTAAACTAAATGGCTATATCGATTTTGATAAAATTCAATTGAAAAACAGTCGAGTTTAGTGAAAAATTTAAAAAATTGCGTATGAATGTATTGAAAAATGCAGGGGTATAGGTGGATTTAGTATGAACAATTATATGGAGGGGGTATATATTTATCGACTTGGCGTGAGGAGATGAATTCCCTTATCGTTCCCGAGCCTGGATGACCCCGAAATGTTATATTGCGGGATTCGTATTTAAACAGGCTATCGGATGGTGAAAAAAGATTAGGAGAATGTTACGAATCGGGGACGTTGCACGCAGAAGAAACTGAAAGAAGAGTAAAAAAGTCGATAAAATAGGGACTCGGGCGGCCAAAATCCGGGAGCGACGCGCCGTATGCCCGCGTGTGGGGTGTCTAAAAATCCGCCTCGTCACGGGCTACGCGGTCAGCTAAAAAACCGGACCTGGTTCGGTACAAAAATCTCCGGAAAACCGCTGAAAACTGTTAAGATTTCGAAAAAATTCCCGATTTTTCAAAGGGATAAGCTTAAAATAAGGAAACTGTGCGGCCGATCGGGATGCTGTTGGTGGCGTTTGAAAGAGGGATAAATTCCGCACCCTGGATGGATGTCAGCACCGCCGTCAGTTGGGGGTTCACTTCACCAGGTGAGTATGAAAACTATTGTAACTATACTTTTTATTAAATACTAGTAATGTTTCTTTTATAGGTGTTCCTGACTCGCAGGTCGTCCGGAAATGTCAAAATATTGTGTAAACTAAATGGCTATATCGATTTTGATAAAATTCAATTGAAAAACAGTCGAGTTTAGTGAAAAATTTAAAAAATTGCGTATGAATGTATTGAAAAATGCAGGGGTATAGGTGGATTTAGTATGAACAATTATATGGAGGGGGTATATATTTATCGACTTGGCGTGAGGAGATGAATTCCCTTATCGTTCCCGAGCCTGGATGACCCCGAAATGTTATATTGCGGGATTCGTATTTAAACAGGCTATCGGATGGTGAAAAAAGATTAGGAGAATGTTACGAATCGGGGACGTTGCACGCAGAAGAAACTGAAAGAAGAGTAAAAAAGTCGATAAAATAGGGACTCGGGCGGCCAAAATCCGGGAGCGACGCGCCGTATGCCCGCGTGTGGGGTGTCTAAAAATCCGCCTCGTCACGGGCTACGCGGTCAGCTAAAAAACCGGACCTGGTTCGGTACAAAAATCTCCGGAAAACCGCTGAAAACTGTTAAGATTTCGAAAAAATTCCCGATTTTTCAAAGGGATAAGCTTAAAATAAGGAAACTGTGCGGCCGATCGGGATGCTGTTGGTGGCGTTTGAAAGAGGGATAAATTCCGCACCCTGGATGGATGTCAGCACCGCCGTCAGTTGGGGGTTCACTTCACCAGGTGAGTATGAAAACTATTGTAACTATACTTTTTATTAAATACTAGTAATGTTTCTTTTATAGGTGTTCCTGACTCGCAGGTCGTCCGGAAATGTCAAAATATTGTGTAAACTAAATGGCTATATCGATTTTGATAAAATTCAATTGAAAAACAGTCGAGTTTAGTGAAAAATTTAAAAAATTGCGTATGAATGTATTGAAAAATGCAGGGGTATAGGTGGATTTAGTATGAACAATTATATGGAGGGGGTATATATTTATCGACTTGGCGTGAGGAGATGAATTCCCTTATCGTTCCCGAGCCTGGATGACCCCGAAATGTTATATTGCGGGATTCGTATTTAAACAGGCTATCGGATGGTGAAAAAAGATTAGGAGAATGTTACGAATCGGGGACGTTGCACGCAGAAGAAACTGAAAGAAGAGTAAAAAAGTCGATAAAATAGGGACTCGGGCGGCCAAAATCCGGGAGCGACGCGCCGTATGCCCGCGTGTGGGGTGTCTAAAAATCCGCCTCGTCACGGGCTACGCGGTCAGCTAAAAAACCGGACCTGGTTCGGTACAAAAATCTCCGGAAAACCGCTGAAAACTGTTAAGATTTCGAAAAAATTCCCGATTTTTCAAAGGGATAAGCTTAAAATAAGGAAACTGTGCGGCCGATCGGGATGCTGTTGGTGGCGTTTGAAAGAGGGATAAATTCCGCACCCTGGATGGATGTCAGCACCGCCGTCAGTTGGGGGTTCACTTCACCAGGTGAGTATGAAAACTATTGTAACTATACTTTTTATTAAATACTAGTAATGTTTCTTTTATAGGTGTTCCTGACTCGCAGGTCGTCCGGAAATGTCAAAATATTGTGTAAACTAAATGGCTATATCGATTTTGATAAAATTCAATTGAAAAACAGTCGAGTTTAGTGAAAAATTTAAAAAATTGCGTATGAATGTATTGAAAAATGCAGGGGTATAGGTGGATTTAGTATGAACAATTATATGGAGGGGGTATATATTTATCGACTTGGCGTGAGGAGATGAATTCCCTTATCGTTCCCGAGCCTGGATGACCCCGAAATGTTATATTGCGGGATTCGTATTTAAACAGGCTATCGGATGGTGAAAAAAGATTAGGAGAATGTTACGAATCGGGGACGTTGCACGCAGAAGAAACTGAAAGAAGAGTAAAAAAGTCGATAAAATAGGGACTCGGGCGGCCAAAATCCGGGAGCGACGCGCCGTATGCCCGCGTGTGGGGTGTCTAAAAATCCGCCTCGTCACGGGCTACGCGGTCAGCTAAAAAACCGGACCTGGTTCGGTACAAAAATCTCCGGAAAACCGCTGAAAACTGTTAAGATTTCGAAAAAATTCCCGATTTTTCAAAGGGATAAGCTTAAAATAAGGAAACTGTGCGGCCGATCGGGATGCTGTTGGTGGCGTTTGAAAGAGGGATAAATTCCGCACCCTGGATGGATGTCAGCACCGCCGTCAGTTGGGGGTTCACTTCACCAGGTGAGTATGAAAACTATTGTAACTATACTTTTTATTAAATACTAGTAATGTTTCTTTTATAGGTGTTCCTGACTCGCAGGTCGTCCGGAAATGTCAAAATATTGTGTAAACTAAATGGCTATATCGATTTTGATAAAATTCAATTGAAAAACAGTCGAGTTTAGTGAAAAATTTAAAAAATTGCGTATGAATGTATTGAAAAATGCAGGGGTATAGGTGGATTTAGTATGAACAATTATATGGAGGGGGTATATATTTATCGACTTGGCGTGAGGAGATGAATTCCCTTATCGTTCCCGAGCCTGGATGACCCCGAAATGTTATATTGCGGGATTCGTATTTAAACAGGCTATCGGATGGTGAAAAAAGATTAGGAGAATGTTACGAATCGGGGACGTTGCACGCAGAAGAAACTGAAAGAAGAGTAAAAAAGTCGATAAAATAGGGACTCGGGCGGCCAAAATCCGGGAGCGACGCGCCGTATGCCCGCGTGTGGGGTGTCTAAAAATCCGCCTCGTCACGGGCTACGCGGTCAGCTAAAAAACCGGACCTGGTTCGGTACAAAAATCTCCGGAAAACCGCTGAAAACTGTTAAGATTTCGAAAAAATTCCCGATTTTTCAAAGGGATAAGCTTAAAATAAGGAAACTGTGCGGCCGATCGGGATGCTGTTGGTGGCGTTTGAAAGAGGGATAAATTCCGCACCCTGGATGGATGTCAGCACCGCCGTCAGTTGGGGGTTCACTTCACCAGGTGAGTATGAAAACTATTGTAACTATACTTTTTATTAAATACTAGTAATGTTTCTTTTATAGGTGTTCCTGACTCGCAGGTCGTCCGGAAATGTCAAAATATTGTGTAAACTAAATGGCTATATCGATTTTGATAAAATTCAATTGAAAAACAGTCGAGTTTAGTGAAAAATTTAAAAAATTGCGTATGAATGTATTGAAAAATGCAGGGGTATAGGTGGATTTAGTATGAACAATTATATGGAGGGGGTATATATTTATCGACTTGGCGTGAGGAGATGAATTCCCTTATCGTTCCCGAGCCTGGATGACCCCGAAATGTTATATTGCGGGATTCGTATTTAAACAGGCTATCGGATGGTGAAAAAAGATTAGGAGAATGTTACGAATCGGGGACGTTGCACGCAGAAGAAACTGAAAGAAGAGTAAAAAAGTCGATAAAATAGGGACTCGGGCGGCCAAAATCCGGGAGCGACGCGCCGTATGCCCGCGTGTGGGGTGTCTAAAAATCCGCCTCGTCACGGGCTACGCGGTCAGCTAAAAAACCGGACCTGGTTCGGTACAAAAATCTCCGGAAAACCGCTGAAAACTGTTAAGATTTCGAAAAAATTCCCGATTTTTCAAAGGGATAAGCTTAAAATAAGGAAACTGTGCGGCCGATCGGGATGCTGTTGGTGGCGTTTGAAAGAGGGATAAATTCCGCACCCTGGATGGATGTCAGCACCGCCGTCAGTTGGGGGTTCACTTCACCAGGTGAGTATGAAAACTATTGTAACTATACTTTTTATTAAATACTAGTAATGTTTCTTTTATAGGTGTTCCTGACTCGCAGGTCGTCCGGAAATGTCAAAATATTGTGTAAACTAAATGGCTATATCGATTTTGATAAAATTCAATTGAAAAACAGTCGAGTTTAGTGAAAAATTTAAAAAATTGCGTATGAATGTATTGAAAAATGCAGGGGTATAGGTGGATTTAGTATGAACAATTATATGGAGGGGGTATATATTTATCGACTTGGCGTGAGGAGATGAATTCCCTTATCGTTCCCGAGCCTGGATGACCCCGAAATGTTATATTGCGGGATTCGTATTTAAACAGGCTATCGGATGGTGAAAAAAGATTAGGAGAATGTTACGAATCGGGGACGTTGCACGCAGAAGAAACTGAAAGAAGAGTAAAAAAGTCGATAAAATAGGGACTCGGGCGGCCAAAATCCGGGAGCGACGCGCCGTATGCCCGCGTGTGGGGTGTCTAAAAATCCGCCTCGTCACGGGCTACGCGGTCAGCTAAAAAACCGGACCTGGTTCGGTACAAAAATCTCCGGAAAACCGCTGAAAACTGTTAAGATTTCGAAAAAATTCCCGATTTTTCAAAGGGATAAGCTTAAAATAAGGAAACTGTGCGGCCGATCGGGATGCTGTTGGTGGCGTTTGAAAGAGGGATAAATTCCGCACCCTGGATGGATGTCAGCACCGCCGTCAGTTGGGGGTTCACTTCACCAGGTGAGTATGAAAACTATTGTAACTATACTTTTTATTAAATACTAGTAATGTTTCTTTTATAGGTGTTCCTGACTCGCAGGTCGTCCGGAAATGTCAAAATATTGTGTAAACTAAATGGCTATATCGATTTTGATAAAATTCAATTGAAAAACAGTCGAGTTTAGTGAAAAATTTAAAAAATTGCGTATGAATGTATTGAAAAATGCAGGGGTTTTTTTTTTTTTTTTTTTTTTGTGTGGGTGGGCCGCGGTCGGCGCGCCTCCGCACCACTCCGTCCGGGGCGACAGAGGGGCTTGAGCACGCAACTCCCGCGACCCACCCGAAAACCACGTCGCCTTCGTCGTTGGGCCGACCACTGGAGCAGCGTTAACTTGTCGTCAGTGGTCGGCCCGACGGAATACCCCCTGTTGGGGTACCCTCCCATCGACCGACGTCCCCCCCTCGGGGAGGACGTCGGTCTTTCCTCACGCGGTCGGCCTCTCGGCGGGTGACGGACTAATCCCCGGTCACGTCACCCGCGGCCTCGGCTAGGGCGGCATGAGGCGCAGATAGTTGCGCCTGCGCCGCCCCAGTCGCCGGCGGCGGATCTCCTCATCGAGGCTGCGCTCCTCGCGCAGGCGATCCGCCGCCTCCTTCCGCGAGATCACTGTCTCGCAGAAGGCTGCGACCGCGTCCCAATTCCCGACGCTGTCGACCATCGCCCTAGCGATAGCCGGCAGCGTCAGGTCCGTACCGATGATTGCGACGAGTTCACAGCGCTGCACTGCCCAAGCCCCGCAGGCCTCGAGCGTATGGCGCGCCGTGTCCTCGCCGCAATCGCAGTGGTGGCAGGACGGTGTACTCTCCCTCCTAACGACCTTGTGCAGGTATTTGGCGAAGCACCCATGCCCCGTCAAAACCTGCACCAGTCGGAAGGAGAGCACCCCGTGCCGCCTCTCCAACCACTGCATCAGCACCGGCCGGAAGGCCTCCACGGTTCGCACCCCGAACCGAGGCCTCTCCAGCCGGACTGCCCAACGGGCGATGACGTCTCGGCGGGCGTCGACGCGCCAGGCGGTGAGATCCCTCAACGAGACCACACCGCCCTCCGCTCGCACCCCCGTCACCCGCCGATATAGTTCGGCGAGCATCTCCGCCTCCAGGTCCCACGGGGGAGTCCCGGCCAATAGGCACGCTGCCTCCGTCGCCACCGTGCGGTATCCGCGGATGGCCCTGACCGCCATGACCCTCTGTGGTCGCCACAGAAGGGCCCTGAGTCGGGCGGTCATGGACCCCGCCCACACCGGTGCGCCGTACAGGGCCATCGACCGGATGACCCCCGCATACAGCCGTCGGCACGCAGCGCTCGGTCCGCCCACGTTCGGCATAAGCCACGATAGGGCGGACGCCGTGCCGACGAGCCGCGGAGCGAGCCTACGGAAATGCTCCCGGAACCACCATCGCCCGTCGAGCACCAGGCCCAAGTACCTCATATGGGCCCGGATGCTGATGTCGACCGAGTGGACGGTGATCGAGACGCCGATGGGAGGGCTCATAGTGCGCCCATGGAACAAGAGGGCCTCCGTCTTGTCCAGGGCGACCCTCAACCCCAGCGCCCCGATCCGTCTGACGACCTCCTCGGTACCCGAGGTCGCCAGGCTTACCGCCTCTTCTAGCGTCCCACCGCGGGCTGTGACGAGCGTGTCGTCGGCGTAACAAATCACGCCCAGCCCGGGCGGGAGGCTCCCCCTCAACGCCCAGTCGTAGCCGATGTTCCACAGGGTGGGTCCGAGGACCGACCCCTGTGGGACACCGCACGTCATGGGCGTCCGCACAACGTCCCCTGCCCGGTCGGTGCAGAGGACGCTGCGCCCCTCCAAATAGTCTGCCACTAGCCGCCTCAGGTAAACTGGCACCCCGTGATACCGGAGCGCCTCCCTGATGCAGCTGAATGGCAGACTATTGAATGCGTTGGCGATGTCTAGGGACACCACCAACAGCACTCCCCCGCCGGTGACGGCCTCAGTCGCCACGGCCCTCAGGCGCAACAGAGCCGCGATCGTCGAACGACCCCTCCTAAACCCAAACTGGGCGTCCGACAGATCGGGCCCCGTGCCGACGAGGTGCCGCTCGATGCGGGCAGCTACCACCCTCTCCAGTAGCTTGCCCGTGTCATCGAGCAGCACGATAGGCCTGTAGGCCGAAGGCGACTCCGGAGACCGTCCCGGCTTCGGCAGGAGCACCAGCCTTCCCTCCTTCCAGCACCCAGGGAACCGTCCGGACGCTAAACACGCGTCGAACAGCTCCCTGAGGCGGGGTCCCAGGTGTTCGAGGACCAGGGCCAGCACGCGGTTAGGAACACCGTCGGGCCCGGGGGCGGTAGACTTTGCGCGCATGCGCGTCACCGCCACCCCCATCTCGGGTTCCGTGATGGGCGGAACACTGTCGTCGTCGGCCTCCCGGTCAGTGTCTGGCGGAGCCATGACCGGGGGCGTGTGTTCCGCCCGCCGCGGGAACAGGTCCTCGATGACCCGGGTGAGAAGGCCGGGCTGGAGAGTCTCGGTGAGGGGAGGGCCCCGCGCGCGTAGCCTATTCAGCACCGCGCGATAGGGGCGTCCCCAGGGGTCACGGTCGAGACCGTCCAGCATCTCCTGCCGACTGACGTCCTTGGCGGAGCGGACGGCCAGCCTGAAGGCCGACCGCGCATTGCGGTAGCCCTCGTAAAGCACGGCCTCCCGCTCCGCGTCGCGATGGCGCCGCCGGCTGCGGGTGTAGGCCCTCCGGGCGCGGATACACGCAGCCCGGAGATCCGCCAGCTCCCGGGACCACCAGTGGACACCCCTCCTCGGGGGCAGACGCCGTACCCGGGGCATGGCCGCATCGCAGATCTGCGTCAACGCACTGCGGATGCGGCCAGCCTCGGCGTCCACCCCGTCCGACTGGTGGGCAGAGGACAGCCACGAGTATACGATGGCTGTCTCCGCCAGCTGGTCCCGGTCTAAGCGACCCACAGCCCATCGCGGGAACGCAGGACGCCCATCCGCCCCGTGACCCCTGCTGGGCGTCGGGATTGCAGGGGAGACCTCCATCCGGATATACCGGTGGTCCGACAAGGTCTCCACCTCCTCCACGACGCGCCAGCTCCCCACGCGTGCGGCGACCTCGGGGCTAGCGAACGAAAGGTCCACTATCGACCCGCCCCGTTGTCGCACGCACGTATGCACCGAGCCCCTGTTCAGCAAACAGAGGCCCAGTGCCGCCGCCCACTCCTCGATCGCCCGTCCTCGGTCATCCGTCCTAGGGGACCCCCACGCCACGGACTTGGCGTTAAAGTCCCCCAGGACGAAGACCTGGCGCGATGCCAGTCGCCGTAACGAGGCCTCCATGATGGTGAGGAAGGCCTCGAAATCGGTCACACTCCAGTTAGGGGAGAGATAAACTCCGAAGAGCGTAATCTCCCCCCAGTCCGCCGCGACGTATCCGACGCCCCTGTCCCTAAGGGTCAGAGACGACGAAGGCCACGACGTGGAGGCGACGATTGCCACGGTGCCATCAGCGCTACCCAACCAGTTAATCCGGTCGGGCACCACGTACGGCTCCGCGACTACGGCTACTCCTATCAACCACTCCGCCATGGCTTGCAGGAACACGTCCTGCGCACCGGCGGAGTGGTTGAGATTGGCCTGGAGGAGACGAATGGATACGGGGTCCATTAACGGTCCGTATCCATCGTCACCTCCTCCGCGCTAACGGGCGATCGGGCCGCGCTCGGAGCGGGGGCTGGCCCGGTCGATGGGCCGCCCCGCCCCTTCGGGGCCGATGCCGGGGGTCTGCAGTCCCCAGAGCCCATGCGGTGTTTGGCAGGCCTATTGCCCGCCGCACACGCGGGGCAGTGGGGCACCGCAGAGCACGATGCCGCCTGGTGCCCAGCCTGACCGCAACGGAAACATAGCCCGCTGCAGTCAAAGCAGTTTCTGCATGTCGGTCGGGTATGCCCGACCGCCATGCATTTATAACACCTCGCAGGCCGGGGCTCCAGCACGGTTACCCGCGCCGAACTCCAGCCCACGAGGAGCCTGCCTGAGTCGGCCAATTGCTTGACCGACTCCACTGGGCACTGCACCCAGACAGCACCGACGCCGCCCGGACCAGGGCGGATGGTGCCAATCCGGACGGTGTCCGAGGCACACCCGGTACGCGCCATAATGGCCTCCCGGATGTCCTCCACCGCCACGGAGTCGTCCAGACCCGTGAGGCGCATATCTGCGCACTTGACGGGCCTGGCGATTCGGACTCCATCCTCTGGCCCGAACAGCCCCCTCAGCATCGTGGCCAAACTATCGGCCGTCTTCGCGCCCTCGGCCCCAGGGAACTCGAGTATTCGAGCCCCTGTCCGGGCTTTGCGGGTCCTCGCCTCGACGCCCCCGATGTCGGAGACGTCCAGCTCCCGCCGGGCGCGTCTTAGGACGGCCTCATAGTTTAGGCCCCTCTCAGCCGCCTCAGGCAGTACGGTGATTACCACCGCAGCCGTCTTCGGCGACTTGAGGCCCCTACGCGACCTTTTCCCCTTTCCGCCGGCTCCCGCCTGGGGAGCGGCGGCCACAGCGGCACTCTTGGCCGCCGCTCTCCGCTTTTGGCCGCGTGCCTTCCTGCTACGCTCAGCCACCTGCCAGCCCTGTTCGAGCCTGGCAGCAGCGCTGAGCGCAGCAGGCGCAGCCGCGGGTTCGCCGACCGGCGCCTGCGGTGCAGCCGCTGGCGCCGGCCGCGGCCCGGCCTTGGCGGGAGCCGGCACCTTGCCGGCCTTCTTGGCCCCCTTGGGCCCAGCCGCGGCCGCAGCGTAGCCCACCACGCGGCCACCCTGACAGGGCAGCGGCGTGGGAGCCGACGCTTGCGGCCGCCTCGCCTTGTCCGCGGCGAGCGGCGGCCGGAGGGGCGGCTCAGGCGGGAGCCTGGCCGCTACGGCGGCGATACGCGCATCCATCATCACCCCTACTCGGGCCAGGATGACGCGTACCGCCGACTCCGACACGCCGTGCACCTCGTCGGGCGGCGGCTCCTCCCCCTTCCGAGGTCTCCCGCGGCCACGAGCCGGCGGAGGGACGACGACGAGGGGAGGCAGCGGCGAAGCCGCGACGGGCGCAGCCGGCGCAGCGGCCGCGACGGGCGCAGCCGGCGCCACGGGCGCAGACGATGGGCCCGCCCTCGCTGGCGCGACCCTTTTCGGCGGCGGGGCCGGCGCCGACGCCACAGCCGGCACCAGGCGCTCGAATTGAGACCGCAGGTCAGCCACGTCCTTGGCCAACCCGCGGTTCTCTCTCCGCACCGCCGAAAGTTCCGTCTCCAGCCTGCGGTTTCGCTCCCGCAAGCCGGAGACCTCCTCGCTGAGGCGGGCGTTTGCGGCCTGAAGGGCCGCCACCTCGCCTCCCTGGTCGGCCGGACACGGCGTCGCCGGTCTGGCCGCCACCGCACCTCCCCGACCCCTGCGCCCCCGGCGCGCGGTCGCAACCTTGGGGGGAGGCCTGATGGTATCGGTCCCCTCCGAGTCGGACGTGGAGCTGCCTTCCCTTTCCAGGGGGCGCTTCCTATCCCTCGGGGGGGAGCGGGCCCCCTCCCTCTCCCTTCCCCTGACACCTAAAGCCGCCGTCAGAGCCCTCGCCGCAGGATGCGGCTCAGACTCCACGGCGGCCCCTCTATCGCCGGACGACCCATCCCCACCTCTACCGGACGACCCGCCCAGCACCCCGGACAACCTGCCTACCGTGCCGGGCAACCCAACCAGAGCTACGGACGGCCCTGCGGCGAAATCACCACCCTCGTCCCTACTCCGGCCTTTACCATCCTCGGCGGACGGCCCTGCGACACCGCCCTCGTCCGCCGACATCTCCAACCCCGAGACAACATGCCCCGACGGTCCTGCGGCCCTGCCGCCCTCGTCCTGCGACGGCTCTGCGGCACTGCCGCCCTCGTCGCTCGACAGCGTCATACTGGAGCTGCCTCTCCTTCCACCGGAGGCGCTCCGCTCCTCGGAGTCACTACCTCCTCCTGGTTCGGACGGTCCTGCGGCCCCGCCGCCCTCGTCCCGCGACGGCCCTGCGGCTGATCCGCCCTCGTCGCTTGACAGTCCTGAGCTGCCACTCCTCTCTCTCGACGCCCCGGCGATATCGCCGTTTCCGTCCCGCGACGGCTCTGCGGTAGCTGCGGATGCACCGCCCTCGTCGCGCGCGGCCACGGCGGCATCTTTTTGTGCCCGCCGTTCCGCTTCCCGCTTTAGGCGCAACTTGCGTTGATACGCAGTTCCTACGGCGCCTTTCCTCTTCCTATACTTCTTCTTTTGAGCCTCATGTTTCGCCGGGCTCGCGGCTGGAGCAGAAGGTGCCCCCCACCCATACGATTGGGGGCTGACTGTGCCGGAACTTGGGCGCGACTCCTCGTCGCGCGCAAGCCCCGGCACAGCAAGGGATTCCCCGGCCTGGCCGGGACCCTCTGGTGAAGACTTACGTTTTGTTGCTTCTGCCATCGTGGTGTGGAAGTTTAAGTCCTCCTTGACTACTACTCTAACGACTGGACGCTTTTTTTTTTCGCGCGCGCTTCTTAACCCACCAGCCATACATCTCCTCGCCGAGTAGCAAAACTTGAGATTGGGGTGATTTTTTATAGGGGTTTTCTTCCCCGCAGTCCGCAGACCCCCGGTCCTGACCCCCCTACTCAGGATTACGGTTTGGGCCTTCCGGGTCTGGCCGCTCGCGAGCGACCGACCCGTCACGCCCCCGGGCCGTGACGCAACCGTCCCTGGCGACGGAGTGCCATGAGACACATCCGCCCCATTGGCCCCGGGCCAAATCCGCCGTGCGCTCTGCCTTCAGAGTCGGCACGCGGAGACCCCCCCTCCCGCCGGAATCTTGGCCGTCCAAATGGACGTTTCCAGGGTGCACCACGTGGAGGTGCCCCGGCCTCGCACCCCAAAAAAAAAAAATGCAGGGGTATAGGTGGATTTAGTATGAACAATTATATGGAGGGGGTATATATTTATCGACTTGGCGTGAGGAGATGAATTCCCTTATCGTTCCCGAGCCTGGATGACCCCGAAATGTTATATTGCGGGATTCGTATTTAAACAGGCTATCGGATGGTGAAAAAAGATTAGGAGAATGTTACGAATCGGGGACGTTGCACGCAGAAGAAACTGAAAGAAGAGTAAAAAAGTCGATAAAATAGGGACTCGGGCGGCCAAAATCCGGGAGCGACGCGCCGTATGCCCGCGTGTGGGGTGTCTAAAAATCCGCCTCGTCACGGGCTACGCGGTCAGCTAAAAAACCGGACCTGGTTCGGTACAAAAATCTCCGGAAAACCGCTGAAAACTGTTAAGATTTCGAAAAAATTCCCGATTTTTCAAAGGGATAAGCTTAAAATAAGGAAACTGTGCGGCCGATCGGGATGCTGTTGGTGGCGTTTGAAAGAGGGATAAATTCCGCACCCTGGATGGATGTCAGCACCGCCGTCAGTTGGGGGTTCACTTCACCAGGTGAGTATGAAAACTATTGTAACTATACTTTTTATTAAATACTAGTAATGTTTCTTTTATAGGTGTTCCTGACTCGCAGGTCGTCCGGAAATGTCAAAATATTGTGTAAACTAAATGGCTATATCGATTTTGATAAAATTCAATTGAAAAACAGTCGAGTTTAGTGAAAAATTTAAAAAATTGCGTATGAATGTATTGAAAAATGCAGGGGTATAGGTGGATTTAGTATGAACAATTATATGGAGGGGGTATATATTTATCGACTTGGCGTGAGGAGATGAATTCCCTTATCGTTCCCGAGCCTGGATGACCCCGAAATGTTATATTGCGGGATTCGTATTTAAACAGGCTATCGGATGGTGAAAAAAGATTAGGAGAATGTTACGAATCGGGGACGTTGCACGCAGAAGAAACTGAAAGAAGAGTAAAAAAGTCGATAAAATAGGGACTCGGGCGGCCAAAATCCGGGAGCGACGCGCCGTATGCCCGCGTGTGGGGTGTCTAAAAATCCGCCTCGTCACGGGCTACGCGGTCAGCTAAAAAACCGGACCTGGTTCGGTACAAAAATCTCCGGAAAACCGCTGAAAACTGTTAAGATTTCGAAAAAATTCCCGATTTTTCAAAGGGATAAGCTTAAAATAAGGAAACTGTGCGGCCGATCGGGATGCTGTTGGTGGCGTTTGAAAGAGGGATAAATTCCGCACCCTGGATGGATGTCAGCACCGCCGTCAGTTGGGGGTTCACTTCACCAGGTGAGTATGAAAACTATTGTAACTATACTTTTTATTAAATACTAGTAATGTTTCTTTTATAGGTGTTCCTGACTCGCAGGTCGTCCGGAAATGTCAAAATATTGTGTAAACTAAATGGCTATATCGATTTTGATAAAATTCAATTGAAAAACAGTCGAGTTTAGTGAAAAATTTAAAAAATTGCGTATGAATGTATTGAAAAATGCAGGGGTATAGGTGGATTTAGTATGAACAATTATATGGAGGGGGTATATATTTATCGACTTGGCGTGAGGAGATGAATTCCCTTATCGTTCCCGAGCCTGGATGACCCCGAAATGTTATATTGCGGGATTCGTATTTAAACAGGCTATCGGATGGTGAAAAAAGATTAGGAGAATGTTACGAATCGGGGACGTTGCACGCAGAAGAAACTGAAAGAAGAGTAAAAAAGTCGATAAAATAGGGACTCGGGCGGCCAAAATCCGGGAGCGACGCGCCGTATGCCCGCGTGTGGGGTGTCTAAAAATCCGCCTCGTCACGGGCTACGCGGTCAGCTAAAAAACCGGACCTGGTTCGGTACAAAAATCTCCGGAAAACCGCTGAAAACTGTTAAGATTTCGAAAAAATTCCCGATTTTTCAAAGGGATAAGCTTAAAATAAGGAAACTGTGCGGCCGATCGGGATGCTGTTGGTGGCGTTTGAAAGAGGGATAAATTCCGCACCCTGGATGGATGTCAGCACCGCCGTCAGTTGGGGGTTCACTTCACCAGGTGAGTATGAAAACTATTGTAACTATACTTTTTATTAAATACTAGTAATGTTTCTTTTATAGGTGTTCCTGACTCGCAGGTCGTCCGGAAATGTCAAAATATTGTGTAAACTAAATGGCTATATCGATTTTGATAAAATTCAATTGAAAAACAGTCGAGTTTAGTGAAAAATTTAAAAAATTGCGTATGAATGTATTGAAAAATGCAGGGGTATAGGTGGATTTAGTATGAACAATTATATGGAGGGGGTATATATTTATCGACTTGGCGTGAGGAGATGAATTCCCTTATCGTTCCCGAGCCTGGATGACCCCGAAATGTTATATTGCGGGATTCGTATTTAAACAGGCTATCGGATGGTGAAAAAAGATTAGGAGAATGTTACGAATCGGGGACGTTGCACGCAGAAGAAACTGAAAGAAGAGTAAAAAAGTCGATAAAATAGGGACTCGGGCGGCCAAAATCCGGGAGCGACGCGCCGTATGCCCGCGTGTGGGGTGTCTAAAAATCCGCCTCGTCACGGGCTACGCGGTCAGCTAAAAAACCGGACCTGGTTCGGTACAAAAATCTCCGGAAAACCGCTGAAAACTGTTAAGATTTCGAAAAAATTCCCGATTTTTCAAAGGGATAAGCTTAAAATAAGGAAACTGTGCGGCCGATCGGGATGCTGTTGGTGGCGTTTGAAAGAGGGATAAATTCCGCACCCTGGATGGATGTCAGCACCGCCGTCAGTTGGGGGTTCACTTCACCAGGTGAGTATGAAAACTATTGTAACTATACTTTTTATTAAATACTAGTAATGTTTCTTTTATAGGTGTTCCTGACTCGCAGGTCGTCCGGAAATGTCAAAATATTGTGTAAACTAAATGGCTATATCGATTTTGATAAAATTCAATTGAAAAACAGTCGAGTTTAGTGAAAAATTTAAAAAATTGCGTATGAATGTATTGAAAAATGCAGGGGTATAGGTGGATTTAGTATGAACAATTATATGGAGGGGGTATATATTTATCGACTTGGCGTGAGGAGATGAATTCCCTTATCGTTCCCGAGCCTGGATGACCCCGAAATGTTATATTGCGGGATTCGTATTTAAACAGGCTATCGGATGGTGAAAAAAGATTAGGAGAATGTTACGAATCGGGGACGTTGCACGCAGAAGAAACTGAAAGAAGAGTAAAAAAGTCGATAAAATAGGGACTCGGGCGGCCAAAATCCGGGAGCGACGCGCCGTATGCCCGCGTGTGGGGTGTCTAAAAATCCGCCTCGTCACGGGCTACGCGGTCAGCTAAAAAACCGGACCTGGTTCGGTACAAAAATCTCCGGAAAACCGCTGAAAACTGTTAAGATTTCGAAAAAATTCCCGATTTTTCAAAGGGATAAGCTTAAAATAAGGAAACTGTGCGGCCGATCGGGATGCTGTTGGTGGCGTTTGAAAGAGGGATAAATTCCGCACCCTGGATGGATGTCAGCACCGCCGTCAGTTGGGGGTTCACTTCACCAGGTGAGTATGAAAACTATTGTAACTATACTTTTTATTAAATACTAGTAATGTTTCTTTTATAGGTGTTCCTGACTCGCAGGTCGTCCGGAAATGTCAAAATATTGTGTAAACTAAATGGCTATATCGATTTTGATAAAATTCAATTGAAAAACAGTCGAGTTTAGTGAAAAATTTAAAAAATTGCGTATGAATGTATTGAAAAATGCAGGGGTATAGGTGGATTTAGTATGAACAATTATATGGAGGGGGTATATATTTATCGACTTGGCGTGAGGAGATGAATTCCCTTATCGTTCCCGAGCCTGGATGACCCCGAAATGTTATATTGCGGGATTCGTATTTAAACAGGCTATCGGATGGTGAAAAAAGATTAGGAGAATGTTACGAATCGGGGACGTTGCACGCAGAAGAAACTGAAAGAAGAGTAAAAAAGTCGATAAAATAGGGACTCGGGCGGCCAAAATCCGGGAGCGACGCGCCGTATGCCCGCGTGTGGGGTGTCTAAAAATCCGCCTCGTCACGGGCTACGCGGTCAGCTAAAAAACCGGACCTGGTTCGGTACAAAAATCTCCGGAAAACCGCTGAAAACTGTTAAGATTTCGAAAAAATTCCCGATTTTTCAAAGGGATAAGCTTAAAATAAGGAAACTGTGCGGCCGATCGGGATGCTGTTGGTGGCGTTTGAAAGAGGGATAAATTCCGCACCCTGGATGGATGTCAGCACCGCCGTCAGTTGGGGGTTCACTTCACCAGGTGAGTATGAAAACTATTGTAACTATACTTTTTATTAAATACTAGTAATGTTTCTTTTATAGGTGTTCCTGACTCGCAGGTCGTCCGGAAATGTCAAAATATTGTGTAAACTAAATGGCTATATCGATTTTGATAAAATTCAATTGAAAAACAGTCGAGTTTAGTGAAAAATTTAAAAAATTGCGTATGAATGTATTGAAAAATGCAGGGGTTTTTTTTTTTTTTTTTTTTTTGTGGGTGGGCCGCGGTCGGCGCGCCTCCGCACCACTCCGTCCGGGGCGACAGAGGGGCTTGAGCACGCAACTCCCGCGACCCACCCGAAAACCACGTCGCCTTCGTCGTTGGGCCGACCACTGGAGCAGCGTTAACTTGTCGTCAGTGGTCGGCCCGACGGAATACCCCCTGTTGGGGTACCCTCCCGTCGACCGACGTCCCCCCCTCGGGGAGGACGTCGGTCTTTCCTCACGCGGTCGGCCTCTCGGCGGGTGACGGACTAATCCCCGGTCACGTCACCCGCGGCCTCGGCTAGGGCGGCATGAGGCGCAGATAGTTGCGCCTGCGCCGCCCCAGTCGCCGGCGGCGGATCTCCTCATCGAGGCTGCGCTCCTCGCGCAGGCGATCCGCCGCCTCCTTCCGCGAGATCACTGTCTCAAAAATGCAGGGGTATAGGTGGATTTAGTATGAACAATTATATGGAGGGGGTATATATTTATCGACTTGGCGTGAGGAGATGAATTCCCTTATCGTTCCCGAGCCTGGATGACCCCGAAATGTTATATTGCGGGATTCGTATTTAAACAGGCTATCGGATGGTGAAAAAAGATTAGGAGAATGTTACGAATCGGGGACGTTGCACGCAGAAGAAACTGAAAGAAGAGTAAAAAAGTCGATAAAATAGGGACTCGGGCGGCCAAAATCCGGGAGCGACGCGCCGTATGCCCGCGTGTGGGGTGTCTAAAAATCCGCCTCGTCACGGGCTACGCGGTCAGCTAAAAAACCGGACCTGGTTCGGTACAAAAATCTCCGGAAAACCGCTGAAAACTGTTAAGATTTCGAAAAAATTCCCGATTTTTCAAAGGGATAAGCTTAAAATAAGGAAACTGTGCGGCCGATCGGGATGCTGTTGGTGGCGTTTGAAAGAGGGATAAATTCCGCACCCTGGATGGATGTCAGCACCGCCGTCAGTTGGGGGTTCACTTCACCAGGTGAGTATGAAAACTATTGTAACTATACTTTTTATTAAATACTAGTAATGTTTCTTTTATAGGTGTTCCTGACTCGCAGGTCGTCCGGAAATGTCAAAATATTGTGTAAACTAAATGGCTATATCGATTTTGATAAAATTCAATTGAAAAACAGTCGAGTTTAGTGAAAAATTTAAAAAATTGCGTATGAATGTATTGAAAAATGCAGGGGTATAGGTGGATTTAGTATGAACAATTATATGGAGGGGGTATATATTTATCGACTTGGCGTGAGGAGATGAATTCCCTTATCGTTCCCGAGCCTGGATGACCCCGAAATGTTATATTGCGGGATTCGTATTTAAACAGGCTATCGGATGGTGAAAAAAGATTAGGAGAATGTTACGAATCGGGGACGTTGCACGCAGAAGAAACTGAAAGAAGAGTAAAAAAGTCGATAAAATAGGGACTCGGGCGGCCAAAATCCGGGAGCGACGCGCCGTATGCCCGCGTGTGGGGTGTCTAAAAATCCGCCTCGTCACGGGCTACGCGGTCAGCTAAAAAACCGGACCTGGTTCGGTACAAAAATCTCCGGAAAACCGCTGAAAACTGTTAAGATTTCGAAAAAATTCCCGATTTTTCAAAGGGATAAGCTTAAAATAAGGAAACTGTGCGGCCGATCGGGATGCTGTTGGTGGCGTTTGAAAGAGGGATAAATTCCGCACCCTGGATGGATGTCAGCACCGCCGTCAGTTGGGGGTTCACTTCACCAGGTGAGTATGAAAACTATTGTAACTATACTTTTTATTAAATACTAGTAATGTTTCTTTTATAGGTGTTCCTGACTCGCAGGTCGTCCGGAAATGTCAAAATATTGTGTAAACTAAATGGCTATATCGATTTTGATAAAATTCAATTGAAAAACAGTCGAGTTTAGTGAAAAATTTAAAAAATTGCGTATGAATGTATTGAAAAATGCAGGGGTATAGGTGGATTTAGTATGAACAATTATATGGAGGGGGTATATATTTATCGACTTGGCGTGAGGAGATGAATTCCCTTATCGTTCCCGAGCCTGGATGACCCCGAAATGTTATATTGCGGGATTCGTATTTAAACAGGCTATCGGATGGTGAAAAAAGATTAGGAGAATGTTACGAATCGGGGACGTTGCACGCAGAAGAAACTGAAAGAAGAGTAAAAAAGTCGATAAAATAGGGACTCGGGCGGCCAAAATCCGGGAGCGACGCGCCGTATGCCCGCGTGTGGGGTGTCTAAAAATCCGCCTCGTCACGGGCTACGCGGTCAGCTAAAAAACCGGACCTGGTTCGGTACAAAAATCTCCGGAAAACCGCTGAAAACTGTTAAGATTTCGAAAAAATTCCCGATTTTTCAAAGGGATAAGCTTAAAATAAGGAAACTGTGCGGCCGATCGGGATGCTGTTGGTGGCGTTTGAAAGAGGGATAAATTCCGCACCCTGGATGGATGTCAGCACCGCCGTCAGTTGGGGGTTCACTTCACCAGGTGAGTATGAAAACTATTGTAACTATACTTTTTATTAAATACTAGTAATGTTTCTTTTATAGGTGTTCCTGACTCGCAGGTCGTCCGGAAATGTCAAAATATTGTGTAAACTAAATGGCTATATCGATTTTGATAAAATTCAATTGAAAAACAGTCGAGTTTAGTGAAAAATTTAAAAAATTGCGTATGAATGTATTGAAAAATGCAGGGGTATAGGTGGATTTAGTATGAACAATTATATGGAGGGGGTATATATTTATCGACTTGGCGTGAGGAGATGAATTCCCTTATCGTTCCCGAGCCTGGATGACCCCGAAATGTTATATTGCGGGATTCGTATTTAAACAGGCTATCGGATGGTGAAAAAAGATTAGGAGAATGTTACGAATCGGGGACGTTGCACGCAGAAGAAACTGAAAGAAGAGTAAAAAAGTCGATAAAATAGGGACTCGGGCGGCCAAAATCCGGGAGCGACGCGCCGTATGCCCGCGTGTGGGGTGTCTAAAAATCCGCCTCGTCACGGGCTACGCGGTCAGCTAAAAAACCGGACCTGGTTCGGTACAAAAATCTCCGGAAAACCGCTGAAAACTGTTAAGATTTCGAAAAAATTCCCGATTTTTCAAAGGGATAAGCTTAAAATAAGGAAACTGTGCGGCCGATCGGGATGCTGTTGGTGGCGTTTGAAAGAGGGATAAATTCCGCACCCTGGATGGATGTCAGCACCGCCGTCAGTTGGGGGTTCACTTCACCAGGTGAGTATGAAAACTATTGTAACTATACTTTTTATTAAATACTAGTAATGTTTCTTTTATAGGTGTTCCTGACTCGCAGGTCGTCCGGAAATGTCAAAATATTGTGTAAACTAAATGGCTATATCGATTTTGATAAAATTCAATTGAAAAACAGTCGAGTTTAGTGAAAAATTTAAAAAATTGCGTATGAATGTATTGAAAAATGCAGGGGTATAGGTGGATTTAGTATGAACAATTATATGGAGGGGGTATATATTTATCGACTTGGCGTGAGGAGATGAATTCCCTTATCGTTCCCGAGCCTGGATGACCCCGAAATGTTATATTGCGGGATTCGTATTTAAACAGGCTATCGGATGGTGAAAAAAGATTAGGAGAATGTTACGAATCGGGGACGTTGCACGCAGAAGAAACTGAAAGAAGAGTAAAAAAGTCGATAAAATAGGGACTCGGGCGGCCAAAATCCGGGAGCGACGCGCCGTATGCCCGCGTGTGGGGTGTCTAAAAATCCGCCTCGTCACGGGCTACGCGGTCAGCTAAAAAACCGGACCTGGTTCGGTACAAAAATCTCCGGAAAACCGCTGAAAACTGTTAAGATTTCGAAAAAATTCCCGATTTTTCAAAGGGATAAGCTTAAAATAAGGAAACTGTGCGGCCGATCGGGATGCTGTTGGTGGCGTTTGAAAGAGGGATAAATTCCGCACCCTGGATGGATGTCAGCACCGCCGTCAGTTGGGGGTTCACTTCACCAGGTGAGTATGAAAACTATTGTAACTATACTTTTTATTAAATACTAGTAATGTTTCTTTTATAGGTGTTCCTGACTCGCAGGTCGTCCGGAAATGTCAAAATATTGTGTAAACTAAATGGCTATATCGATTTTGATAAAATTCAATTGAAAAACAGTCGAGTTTAGTGAAAAATTTAAAAAATTGCGTATGAATGTATTGAAAAATGCAGGGGTATAGGTGGATTTAGTATGAACAATTATATGGAGGGGGTATATATTTATCGACTTGGCGTGAGGAGATGAATTCCCTTATCGTTCCCGAGCCTGGATGACCCCGAAATGTTATATTGCGGGATTCGTATTTAAACAGGCTATCGGATGGTGAAAAAAGATTAGGAGAATGTTACGAATCGGGGACGTTGCACGCAGAAGAAACTGAAAGAAGAGTAAAAAAGTCGATAAAATAGGGACTCGGGCGGCCAAAATCCGGGAGCGACGCGCCGTATGCCCGCGTGTGGGGTGTCTAAAAATCCGCCTCGTCACGGGCTACGCGGTCAGCTAAAAAACCGGACCTGGTTCGGTACAAAAATCTCCGGAAAACCGCTGAAAACTGTTAAGATTTCGAAAAAATTCCCGATTTTTCAAAGGGATAAGCTTAAAATAAGGAAACTGTGCGGCCGATCGGGATGCTGTTGGTGGCGTTTGAAAGAGGGATAAATTCCGCACCCTGGATGGATGTCAGCACCGCCGTCAGTTGGGGGTTCACTTCACCAGGTGAGTATGAAAACTATTGTAACTATACTTTTTATTAAATACTAGTAATGTTTCTTTTATAGGTGTTCCTGACTCGCAGGTCGTCCGGAAATGTCAAAATATTGTGTAAACTAAATGGCTATATCGATTTTGATAAAATTCAATTGAAAAACAGTCGAGTTTAGTGAAAAATTTAAAAAATTGCGTATGAATGTATTGAAAAATGCAGGGGTATAGGTGGATTTAGTATGAACAATTATATGGAGGGGGTATATATTTATCGACTTGGCGTGAGGAGATGAATTCCCTTATCGTTCCCGAGCCTGGATGACCCCGAAATGTTATATTGCGGGATTCGTATTTAAACAGGCTATCGGATGGTGAAAAAAGATTAGGAGAATGTTACGAATCGGGGACGTTGCACGCAGAAGAAACTGAAAGAAGAGTAAAAAAGTCGATAAAATAGGGACTCGGGCGGCCAAAATCCGGGAGCGACGCGCCGTATGCCCGCGTGTGGGGTGTCTAAAAATCCGCCTCGTCACGGGCTACGCGGTCAGCTAAAAAACCGGACCTGGTTCGGTACAAAAATCTCCGGAAAACCGCTGAAAACTGTTAAGATTTCGAAAAAATTCCCGATTTTTCAAAGGGATAAGCTTAAAATAAGGAAACTGTGCGGCCGATCGGGATGCTGTTGGTGGCGTTTGAAAGAGGGATAAATTCCGCACCCTGGATGGATGTCAGCACCGCCGTCAGTTGGGGGTTCACTTCACCAGGTGAGTATGAAAACTATTGTAACTATACTTTTTATTAAATACTAGTAATGTTTCTTTTATAGGTGTTCCTGACTCGCAGGTCGTCCGGAAATGTCAAAATATTGTGTAAACTAAATGGCTATATCGATTTTGATAAAATTCAATTGAAAAACAGTCGAGTTTAGTGAAAAATTTAAAAAATTGCGTATGAATGTATTGAAAAATGCAGGGGTATAGGTGGATTTAGTATGAACAATTATATGGAGGGGGTATATATTTATCGACTTGGCGTGAGGAGATGAATTCCCTTATCGTTCCCGAGCCTGGATGACCCCGAAATGTTATATTGCGGGATTCGTATTTAAACAGGCTATCGGATGGTGAAAAAAGATTAGGAGAATGTTACGAATCGGGGACGTTGCACGCAGAAGAAACTGAAAGAAGAGTAAAAAAGTCGATAAAATAGGGACTCGGGCGGCCAAAATCCGGGAGCGACGCGCCGTATGCCCGCGTGTGGGGTGTCTAAAAATCCGCCTCGTCACGGGCTACGCGGTCAGCTAAAAAACCGGACCTGGTTCGGTACAAAAATCTCCGGAAAACCGCTGAAAACTGTTAAGATTTCGAAAAAATTCCCGATTTTTCAAAGGGATAAGCTTAAAATAAGGAAACTGTGCGGCCGATCGGGATGCTGTTGGTGGCGTTTGAAAGAGGGATAAATTCCGCACCCTGGATGGATGTCAGCACCGCCGTCAGTTGGGGGTTCACTTCACCAGGTGAGTATGAAAACTATTGTAACTATACTTTTTATTAAATACTAGTAATGTTTCTTTTATAGGTGTTCCTGACTCGCAGGTCGTCCGGAAATGTCAAAATATTGTGTAAACTAAATGGCTATATCGATTTTGATAAAATTCAATTGAAAAACAGTCGAGTTTAGTGAAAAATTTAAAAAATTGCGTATGAATGTATTGAAAAATGCAGGGGTATAGGTGGATTTAGTATGAACAATTATATGGAGGGGGTATATATTTATCGACTTGGCGTGAGGAGATGAATTCCCTTATCGTTCCCGAGCCTGGATGACCCCGAAATGTTATATTGCGGGATTCGTATTTAAACAGGCTATCGGATGGTGAAAAAAGATTAGGAGAATGTTACGAATCGGGGACGTTGCACGCAGAAGAAACTGAAAGAAGAGTAAAAAAGTCGATAAAATAGGGACTCGGGCGGCCAAAATCCGGGAGCGACGCGCCGTATGCCCGCGTGTGGGGTGTCTAAAAATCCGCCTCGTCACGGGCTACGCGGTCAGCTAAAAAACCGGACCTGGTTCGGTACAAAAATCTCCGGAAAACCGCTGAAAACTGTTAAGATTTCGAAAAAATTCCCGATTTTTCAAAGGGATAAGCTTAAAATAAGGAAACTGTGCGGCCGATCGGGATGCTGTTGGTGGCGTTTGAAAGAGGGATAAATTCCGCACCCTGGATGGATGTCAGCACCGCCGTCAGTTGGGGGTTCACTTCACCAGGTGAGTATGAAAACTATTGTAACTATACTTTTTATTAAATACTAGTAATGTTTCTTTTATAGGTGTTCCTGACTCGCAGGTCGTCCGGAAATGTCAAAATATTGTGTAAACTAAATGGCTATATCGATTTTGATAAAATTCAATTGAAAAACAGTCGAGTTTAGTGAAAAATTTAAAAAATTGCGTATGAATGTATTGAAAAATGCAGGGGTTTTTTTTTTTTTTTTTTTTTGTGGGTGGGCCGCGGTCGGCGCGCCTCCGCACCACTCCGTCCGGGGCGACAGAGGGGCTTGAGCACGCAACTCCCGCGACCCACCCGAAAACCACGTCGCCTTCGTCGTTGGGCCGACCACTGGAGCAGCGTTAACTTGTCGTCAGTGGTCGGCCCGACGGAATACCCCCTGTTGGGGTACCCTCCCATCGACCGACGTCCCCCCCTCGGGGAGGACGTCGGTCTTTCCTCACGCGGTCGGCCTCTCGGCGGGTGACGGACTAATCCCCGGTCACGTCACCCGCGGCCTCGGCTAGGGCGGCATGAGGCGCAGATAGTTGCGCCTGCGCCGCCCCAGTCGCCGGCGGCGGATCTCCTCATCGAGGCTGCGCTCCTCGCGCAGGCGATCCGCCGCCTCCTTCCGCGAGATCACTGTCTCGCAGAAGGCTGCGACCGCGTCCCAATTCCCGACGCTGTCGACCATCGCCCTAGCGATAGCCGGCAGCGTCAGGTCCGTACCGATGATTGCGACGAGTTCACAGCGCTGCACTGCCCAAGCCCCGCAGGCCTCGAGCGTATGGCGCGCCGTGTCCTCGTCGCAATCGCAGTGGTGGCAGGACGGTGTACTCTCCCTCCTAACGACCTTGTGCAGGTATTTGGCGAAGCACCCATGCCCCGTCAAAACCTGCACCAGTCGGAAGGAGAGCACCCCGTGCCGCCTCTCCAACCACTGCATCAGCACCGGCCGGAAGGCCTCCACGGTTCGCACCCCGAACCGAGGCCTCTCCAGCCGGACTGCCCAACGGGCGATGACGTCTCGGAAAAATGCAGGGGTATAGGTGGATTTAGTATGAACAATTATATGGAGGGGGTATATATTTATCGACTTGGCGTGAGGAGATGAATTCCCTTATCGTTCCCGAGCCTGGATGACCCCGAAATGTTATATTGCGGGATTCGTATTTAAACAGGCTATCGGATGGTGAAAAAAGATTAGGAGAATGTTACGAATCGGGGACGTTGCACGCAGAAGAAACTGAAAGAAGAGTAAAAAAGTCGATAAAATAGGGACTCGGGCGGCCAAAATCCGGGAGCGACGCGCCGTATGCCCGCGTGTGGGGTGTCTAAAAATCCGCCTCGTCACGGGCTACGCGGTCAGCTAAAAAACCGGACCTGGTTCGGTACAAAAATCTCCGGAAAACCGCTGAAAACTGTTAAGATTTCGAAAAAATTCCCGATTTTTCAAAGGGATAAGCTTAAAATAAGGAAACTGTGCGGCCGATCGGGATGCTGTTGGTGGCGTTTGAAAGAGGGATAAATTCCGCACCCTGGATGGATGTCAGCACCGCCGTCAGTTGGGGGTTCACTTCACCAGGTGAGTATGAAAACTATTGTAACTATACTTTTTATTAAATACTAGTAATGTTTCTTTTATAGGTGTTCCTGACTCGCAGGTCGTCCGGAAATGTCAAAATATTGTGTAAACTAAATGGCTATATCGATTTTGATAAAATTCAATTGAAAAACAGTCGAGTTTAGTGAAAAATTTAAAAAATTGCGTATGAATGTATTGAAAAATGCAGGGGTATAGGTGGATTTAGTATGAACAATTATATGGAGGGGGTATATATTTATCGACTTGGCGTGAGGAGATGAATTCCCTTATCGTTCCCGAGCCTGGATGACCCCGAAATGTTATATTGCGGGATTCGTATTTAAACAGGCTATCGGATGGTGAAAAAAGATTAGGAGAATGTTACGAATCGGGGACGTTGCACGCAGAAGAAACTGAAAGAAGAGTAAAAAAGTCGATAAAATAGGGACTCGGGCGGCCAAAATCCGGGAGCGACGCGCCGTATGCCCGCGTGTGGGGTGTCTAAAAATCCGCCTCGTCACGGGCTACGCGGTCAGCTAAAAAACCGGACCTGGTTCGGTACAAAAATCTCCGGAAAACCGCTGAAAACTGTTAAGATTTCGAAAAAATTCCCGATTTTTCAAAGGGATAAGCTTAAAATAAGGAAACTGTGCGGCCGATCGGGATGCTGTTGGTGGCGTTTGAAAGAGGGATAAATTCCGCACCCTGGATGGATGTCAGCACCGCCGTCAGTTGGGGGTTCACTTCACCAGGTGAGTATGAAAACTATTGTAACTATACTTTTTATTAAATACTAGTAATGTTTCTTTTATAGGTGTTCCTGACTCGCAGGTCGTCCGGAAATGTCAAAATATTGTGTAAACTAAATGGCTATATCGATTTTGATAAAATTCAATTGAAAAACAGTCGAGTTTAGTGAAAAATTTAAAAAATTGCGTATGAATGTATTGAAAAATGCAGGGGTATAGGTGGATTTAGTATGAACAATTATATGGAGGGGGTATATATTTATCGACTTGGCGTGAGGAGATGAATTCCCTTATCGTTCCCGAGCCTGGATGACCCCGAAATGTTATATTGCGGGATTCGTATTTAAACAGGCTATCGGATGGTGAAAAAAGATTAGGAGAATGTTACGAATCGGGGACGTTGCACGCAGAAGAAACTGAAAGAAGAGTAAAAAAGTCGATAAAATAGGGACTCGGGCGGCCAAAATCCGGGAGCGACGCGCCGTATGCCCGCGTGTGGGGTGTCTAAAAATCCGCCTCGTCACGGGCTACGCGGTCAGCTAAAAAACCGGACCTGGTTCGGTACAAAAATCTCCGGAAAACCGCTGAAAACTGTTAAGATTTCGAAAAAATTCCCGATTTTTCAAAGGGATAAGCTTAAAATAAGGAAACTGTGCGGCCGATCGGGATGCTGTTGGTGGCGTTTGAAAGAGGGATAAATTCCGCACCCTGGATGGATGTCAGCACCGCCGTCAGTTGGGGGTTCACTTCACCAGGTGAGTATGAAAACTATTGTAACTATACTTTTTATTAAATACTAGTAATGTTTCTTTTATAGGTGTTCCTGACTCGCAGGTCGTCCGGAAATGTCAAAATATTGTGTAAACTAAATGGCTATATCGATTTTGATAAAATTCAATTGAAAAACAGTCGAGTTTAGTGAAAAATTTAAAAAATTGCGTATGAATGTATTGAAAAATGCAGGGGTTTTTTTTTTTTTTTTTTTTTTTTGTGGGTGGGCCGCGGTCGGCGCGCCTCCGCACCACTCCGTCCGGGGCGACAGAGGGGCTTGAGCACGCAACTCCCGCGACCCACCCGAAAACCACGTCGCCTTCGTCGTTGGGCCGACCACTGGAGCAGCGTTAACTTGTCGTCAGTGGTCGGCCCGACGGAATACCCCCTATTGGGGTACCCTCCCATCGACCGACGTCCCCCCCTCGGGGAGGACGTCGGTCTTTCCTCACGCGGTCGGCCTCTCGGCGGGTGACGGACTAATCCCCGGTCACGTCACCCGCGGCCTCGGCTAGGGCGGCATGAGGCGCAGATAGTTGCGCCTGCGCCGCCCCAGTCGCCGGCGGCGGATCTCCTCATCGAGGCTGCGCTCCTCGCGCAGGCGATCCGCCGCCTCCTTCCGCGAGATCACTGTCTCGCAGAAGGCTGCGACCGCGTCCCAATTCCCGACGCTGTCGACCATCGCCCTAGCGATAGCCGGCAGCGTCAGGTCCGTACCGATGATTGCGACGAGTTCACAGCGCTGCACTGCCCAAGCCCCGCAGGCCTCGAGCGTATGGCGCGCCGTGTCCTCGTCGCAATCGCAGTGGTGGCAGGACGGTGTACTCTCCCTCCTAACGACCTTGTGCAGGTATTTGGCGAAGCACCCATGCCCCGTCAAAACCTGCACCAGTCGGAAGGAGAGCACCCCGTGCCGCCTCTCCAACCACTGCATCAGCACCGGCCGGAAGGCCTCCACGGTTCGCACCCCGAACCGAGGCCTCTCCAGCCGGACTGCCCAACGGGCGATGACGTCTCGGCGGGCGTCGACGCGCCAGGCGGTGAGATCCCTCAACGAGACCACACCGCCCTCCGCTCGCACCCCCGTCACCCGCCGATATAGTTCGGCGAGCATCTCCGCCTCCAGGTCCCACGGGGGAGTCCCGGCCAACAGGCACGCTGCCTCCGTCGCCACCGTGCGGTATCCGCGGATGGCCCTGACCGCCATGACCCTCTGTGGTCGCCACAGGAGGGCCCTAAGTCGGGCGGTCATGGACCCCGCCCACACCGGTGCGCCGTACAGGGCCATCGACCGGATGACCCCCGCGTACAGCCGTCGGCACGCAGCGCTCGGTCCGCCCACGTTCGGCATAAGCCACGATAGGGCGGACGCCGCGCCGACGAGCCGCGGAGCGAGCCTACGGAAATGCTCCCGGAACCACCATCGCCCGTCGAGCACCAGGCCCAAGTACCTCATATGGGCCCGGATGCTGATGTCGACCGAGTGGACGGTGATCGAGACGCCGATGGGAGGGCTCATAGTGCGCCCATGGAACAAGAGGGCCTCCGTCTTGTCCAGGGCGACCCTCAACCCCAGCGCCTCGATCCGTCTGACGACCTCCTCGGTACCCGAGGTCGCCAGGCTTACCGCCTCTTCTAGCGTCCCACCGCGGGCTGTGACGAGCGTGTCGTCGGCGTAACAAATCACGCCCAGCCCGGGCGGGAGGCCCCCCCTCAACGCCCAGTCGTAGCCGATGTTCCACAGGGTGGGTCCGAGGACCGACCCCTGTGGGACACCGCACGTCATGGGCGTCCGCACAACGTCCCCTGCTCGGTCGGTGCAGAGGACGCTGCGCCCCTCCAAATAGTCTGCCACTAGCCGCCTCAGGTAAACTGGCACCCCGTGATACCGGAGCGCCTCCCTGATGCAGCTGAATGGCAGACTATTGAATGCGTTGGCGATGTCTAGGGACACCACCAACAGCACTCCCCCGCCGGTGACGGCCTCAGTCGCCACGGCCCTCAGGCGCAACAGAGCCGCGATCGTCGAACGACCCCTCCTAAACCCAAACTGGGCGTCCGACAGATCGGGCCCCGTGCCGACGAGGTGCCGCTCGATGCGGGCAGCTACCACCCTCTCCAGTAGCTTGCCCGTGTCATCGAGCAGCACGATAGGCCTGTAGGCCGAAGGCGACTCCGGAGACCGTCCCGGCTTCGGCAGGAGCACCAGCCTTCCCTCCTTCCAGCACCCAGGGAACCGTCCGGACGCTAAACACGCGTCGAACAGCTCCCTGAGGCGGGGTCCCAGGTGTTCGAGGACCAGGGCCAGCACACGGTTAGGAACACCGTCGGGCCCGGGGGCGGTAGACTTTGCGCGCATGCGCGTCACCGCCACCCCCATCTCGGGTTCCGTGATGGGCGGAACACTGTCGTCGTCGGCCTCCCGGTCAGTGTCTGGCGGAGCCATGACCGGGGGCGTGTGTTCCGCCCGCCGCGGGAACAGGTCCTCGATGACCCGGGTGAGAAGGCCGGGCTGGAGAGTCTCGGTGAGGGGAGGGCCCCGCGCGCGTAGCCTATTCAGCACCGCGCGATAGGGGCGTCCCCAGGGGTCACGGTCGAGACCGTCCAGCATCTCCTGCCGACTGACGTCCTTGGCGGAGCGGACGGCCAGCCTGAAGGCCGACCGCGCATTGCGGTAGCCCTCGTAAAGCACGGCCTCCCGCTCCGCGTCGCGATGGCGCCGCCGGCTGCGGGTGTAGGCCCTCCGGGCGCGGATACACGCAGCCCGGAGATCCGCCAGCTCCCGGGACCACCAGTGGACACCCCTCCTCGGGGGCAGACGCCGTACCCGGGGCATGGCCGCATCGCAGATCTGCGTCAACGCACTGCGGATGCGGCCAGCCTCGGCGTCCACCCCGTCCGACTGGTGGGCAGAGGACAGCCACGAGTATACGATGGCTGTCTCCGCCAGCTGGTCCCGGTCTAAGCGACCCACAGCCCATCGCGGGAACGCAGGACGCCCATCCGCCCCGTGACCCCTGCTGGGCGTCGGGATTGCAGGGGAGACCTCCATCCGGATATACCGGTGGTCCGACAAGGTCTCCACCTCCTCCACGACGCGCCAGCTCCCCACGCGTGCGGCGACCTCGGGGCTAGCGAACGAAAGGTCCACTATCGACCCGCCCCGTTGTCGCACGCACGTATGCACCGAGCCCCTGTTCAGCAAACAGAGGCCCAGTGCCGCCGCCCACTCCTCGATCGCCCGTCCTCGGTCATCCGTCCTAGGGGACCCCCACGCCACGGACTTGGCGTTAAAGTCCCCCAGGACGAAGACCTGGCGCGATGCCAGTCGCCGTAACGAGGCCTCCATGATGGTGAGGAAGGCCTCGAAATCGGTCACACTCCAGTTAGGGGAGAGATAAACTCCGAAGAGCGTAATCTCCCCCCAGTCCGCCGCGACGTATCCGACGCCCCTGTCCCTAAGGGTCAGAGACGACGAAGGCCACGACGTGGAGGCGACGATTGCCACGGTGCCATCAGCGCTACCCAACCAGTTAATCCGGTCGGGCACCACGTACGGCTCCGCGACTACGGCTACTCCTATCAACCACTCCGCCATGGCTTGCAGGAACACGTCCTGCGCACCGGCGGAGTGGTTGAGATTGGCCTGGAGGAGACGAATGGATACGGGGTCCATTAACGGTCCGTATCCATCGTCACCTCCTCCGCGCTAACGGGCGATCGGGCCGCGCTCGGAGCGGGGGCTGGCCCGGTCGATGGGCCGCCCCGCCCCTTCGGGGCCGATGCCGGGGGTCTGCAGTCCCCAGAGCCCATGCGGTGTTTGGCAGGCCTATTGCCCGCCGCACACGCGGGGCAGTGGGGCACCGCAGAGCACGATGCCGCCTGGTGTCCAGCCTGACCGCAACGGAAACATAGCCCGCTGCAGTCAAAGCAGTTTCTGCATGTCGGTCGGGTATGCCCGACCGCCATGCACTTATAACACCTCGCAGGCCGGGGCTCCAGCACGGTTACCCGCGCCGAACTCCAGCCCACGAGGAGCCTGCCTGAGTCGGCCAATTGCTTGACCGACTCCACTGGGCACTGCACCCAGACAGCACCGACGCCGCCCGGACCAGGGCGGATGGTGCCAATCCGGACGGTGTCCGAGGCACACCCGGTACGCGCCATAATGGCCTCCCGGATGTCCTCCACCGCCACGGAGTCGTCCAGACCCGTGAGGCGCATATCTGCGCACTTGACGGGCCTGGCGATTCGGACTCCATCCTCTGGCCCGAACAGCCCCCTCAGCATCGTGGCCAAACTATCGGCCGTCTTCGCGCCCTCGGCCCCAGGGAACTCGAGTATTCGAGCCCCTGTCCGGGCTTTGCGGGTCCTCGCCTCGACGCCCCCGATGTCGGAGACGTCCAGCTCCCGCCGGGCGCGTCTTAGGACGGCCTCATAGTTTAGGCCCCTCTCAGCCGCCTCAGGCAGTACGGTGATTACCACCGCAGCCGTCTTCGGCGACTTGAGGCCCCTACGCGACCTTTTCCCCTTTCCGCCGGCTCCCGCCTGGGGAGCGGCGGCCACAGCGGCACTCTTGGCCGCCGCTCTCCGCTTTTGGCCGCGTGCCTTCCTGCTACGCTCAGCCACCTGCCAGCCCTGTTCGAGCCTGGCAGCAGCGCTGAGCGCAGCAGGCGCAGCCGCGGGTTCGCCGACCGGCGCCTGCGGTGCAGCCGCTGGCGCCGGCCGCGGCCCGGCCTTGGCGGGAGCCGGCACCTTGCCGGCCTTCTTGGCCCCCTTGGGCCCAGCCGCGGCCGCAGCGTAGCTCACCACGCGGCCACCCTGACAGGGCAGCGGCGTGGGAGCCGACGCTTGCGGCCGCCTCGCCTTGTCCGCGGCGAGCGGCGGCCGGAGGGGCGGCTCAGGCGGGAGCCTGGCCGCTACGGCGGCGATACGCGCATCCATCATCACCCCTACTCGGGCCAGGATGACGCGTACCGCCGACTCCGACACGCCGTGCACCTCGTCGGGCGGCGGCTCCTCCCCCTTCCGAGGTCTCCCGCGGCCACGAGCCGGCGGAGGGACGACGACGAGGGGAGGCAGCGGCGAAGCCGCGACGGGCGCAGCCGGCGCAGCGGCCGCGACGGGCGCAGCCGGCGCCACGGGCGCAGACGATGGGCCCGCCCTCGCTGGCGCGACCCTTTTCGGCGGCGGGGCCGGCGCCGGCGCCACAGCCGGCACCAGGCGCTCGAATTGAGACCGCAGGTCAGCCACGTCCTTGGCCAACCCGCGGTTCTCTCTCCGCACCGCCGAAAGTTCCGTCTCCAGCCTGCGGTTTCGCTCCCGCAAGCCGGAGACCTCCTCGCTGAGGCGGGCGTTTGCGGCCTGAAGGGCCGCCACCTCGCCTCCCTGGTCGGCCGGACACGGCGTCGCCGGTCTGGCCGCCACCGCACCTCCCCGACCCCTGCGCCCCCGGCGCGCGGTCGCAACCTTGGGGGGAGGCCTGATGGTATCGGTCCCCTCCGAGTCGGACGTGGAGCTGCCTTCCCTTTCCAGGGGGCGCTTCCTATCCCTCGGGGGGGAGCGGGCCCCCTCCCTCTCCCTTCCCCTGACACCTAAAGCCGCCGTCAGAGCCCTCGCCGCAGGATGCGGCTCAGACTCCACGGCGGCCCCTCTATCGCCGGACGATCCATCCCCACCTCTACCGGACGACCCGCCCAGCACCCCGGACAACCTGCCTACCGTGCCGGGCAACCCAACCAGAGCTACGGACGGCCCTGCGGCGAAATCACCACCCTCGTCCCTACTCCGGCCTTTACCATCCTCGGCGGACGGCCCTGCGACACCGCCCTCGTCCGCCGACATCTCCAACCCCGAGACAACATGCCCCGACGGTCCTGCGGCCCTGCCGCCCTCGTCCTGCGACGGCTCTGCGGCACTGCCGCCCTCGTCGCTCGACAGCGTCATACTGGAGCTGCCTCTCCTTCCACCGGAGGCGCTCCGCTCCTCGAAGTCACTACCTCCTCCTGGTTCGGACGGTCCTGCGGCCCCGCCGCCCTCGTCCCGCGACGGCCCTGCGGCTGATCCGCCCTCGTCGCTTGACAGTCCTGAGCTGCCACTCCTCTCTCTCGACGCCCCGGCGATATCGCCGTTTCCGTCCCGCGACGGCTCTGCGGTAGCTGCGGATGCACCGCCCTCGTCGCGCGCGGCCACGGCGGCATCTTTTTGTGCCCGCCGTTCCGCTTCCCGCTTTAGGCGCAACTTGCGTTGATACGCAGTTCCTACGGCGCCTTTCCTCTTCCTATACTTCTTCTTTTGAGCCTCATGTTTCGCCGGGCTCGCGGCTGGAGCAGAAGGTGCCCCCCACCCATACGATTGGGGGCTGACTGTGCCGGAACTTGGGCGCGACTCCTCGTCGCGCGCAAGCCCCGGCACAGCAAGGGATTCCCCGGCCTGGCCGGGACCCTCTGGTGAAGACTTACGTTTTGTTGCTTCTGCCATCGTGGTGTGGAAGTTTAAGTCCTCCTTGACTACTACTCTAACGACTGGACGCTTTTTTTTTTTCGCGCGCGCTTCTTAACCCACCAGCCATACATCTCCTCGCCGAGTAGCAAAACTTGAGATTGGGGTGATTTTTTATAGGGGTTTTCTTCCCCGCAGTCCGCAGACCCCCGGTCCTGACCCCCCTACTCAGGATTACGGTTTGGGCCTTCCGGGTCTGGCCGCTCGCGAGCGACCGACCCGTCACGCCCCCGGGCCGTGACGCAACCGTCCCTGGCGACGGAGTGCCATGAGACACATCCGCCCCATTGGCCCCGGGCCAAATCCGCCGTGCGCTCTGCCTTCAGAGTCGGCACGCGGAGACCCCCCCTCCCGCCGGAATCTTGGCCGTCCAAATGGACGTTTCCAGGGTGCACCACGTGGAGGTGCCCCGGCCTCGCACCCCAAAAATGCAGGGGTATAGGTGGATTTAGTATGAACAATTATATGGAGGGGGTATATATTTATCGACTTGGCGTGAGGAGATGAATTCCCTTATCGTTCCCGAGCCTGGATGACCCCGAAATGTTATATTGCGGGATTCGTATTTAAACAGGCTATCGGATGGTGAAAAAAGATTAGGAGAATGTTACGAATCGGGGACGTTGCACGCAGAAGAAACTGAAAGAAGAGTAAAAAAGTCGATAAAATAGGGACTCGGGCGGCCAAAATCCGGGAGCGACGCGCCGTATGCCCGCGTGTGGGGTGTCTAAAAATCCGCCTCGTCACGGGCTACGCGGTCAGCTAAAAAACCGGACCTGGTTCGGTACAAAAATCTCCGGAAAACCGCTGAAAACTGTTAAGATTTCGAAAAAATTCCCGATTTTTCAAAGGGATAAGCTTAAAATAAGGAAACTGTGCGGCCGATCGGGATGCTGTTGGTGGCGTTTGAAAGAGGGATAAATTCCGCACCCTGGATGGATGTCAGCACCGCCGTCAGTTGGGGGTTCACTTCACCAGGTGAGTATGAAAACTATTGTAACTATACTTTTTATTAAATACTAGTAATGTTTCTTTTATAGGTGTTCCTGACTCGCAGGTCGTCCGGAAATGTCAAAATATTGTGTAAACTAAATGGCTATATCGATTTTGATAAAATTCAATTGAAAAACAGTCGAGTTTAGTGAAAAATTTAAAAAATTGCGTATGAATGTATTGAAAAATGCAGGGGTATAGGTGGATTTAGTATGAACAATTATATGGAGGGGGTATATATTTATCGACTTGGCGTGAGGAGATGAATTCCCTTATCGTTCCCGAGCCTGGATGACCCCGAAATGTTATATTGCGGGATTCGTATTTAAACAGGCTATCGGATGGTGAAAAAAGATTAGGAGAATGTTACGAATCGGGGACGTTGCACGCAGAAGAAACTGAAAGAAGAGTAAAAAAGTCGATAAAATAGGGACTCGGGCGGCCAAAATCCGGGAGCGACGCGCCGTATGCCCGCGTGTGGGGTGTCTAAAAATCCGCCTCGTCACGGGCTACGCGGTCAGCTAAAAAACCGGACCTGGTTCGGTACAAAAATCTCCGGAAAACCGCTGAAAACTGTTAAGATTTCGAAAAAATTCCCGATTTTTCAAAGGGATAAGCTTAAAATAAGGAAACTGTGCGGCCGATCGGGATGCTGTTGGTGGCGTTTGAAAGAGGGATAAATTCCGCACCCTGGATGGATGTCAGCACCGCCGTCAGTTGGGGGTTCACTTCACCAGGTGAGTATGAAAACTATTGTAACTATACTTTTTATTAAATACTAGTAATGTTTCTTTTATAGGTGTTCCTGACTCGCAGGTCGTCCGGAAATGTCAAAATATTGTGTAAACTAAATGGCTATATCGATTTTGATAAAATTCAATTGAAAAACAGTCGAGTTTAGTGAAAAATTTAAAAAATTGCGTATGAATGTATTGAAAAATGCAGGGGTATAGGTGGATTTAGTATGAACAATTATATGGAGGGGGTATATATTTATCGACTTGGCGTGAGGAGATGAATTCCCTTATCGTTCCCGAGCCTGGATGACCCCGAAATGTTATATTGCGGGATTCGTATTTAAACAGGCTATCGGATGGTGAAAAAAGATTAGGAGAATGTTACGAATCGGGGACGTTGCACGCAGAAGAAACTGAAAGAAGAGTAAAAAAGTCGATAAAATAGGGACTCGGGCGGCCAAAATCCGGGAGCGACGCGCCGTATGCCCGCGTGTGGGGTGTCTAAAAATCCGCCTCGTCACGGGCTACGCGGTCAGCTAAAAAACCGGACCTGGTTCGGTACAAAAATCTCCGGAAAACCGCTGAAAACTGTTAAGATTTCGAAAAAATTCCCGATTTTTCAAAGGGATAAGCTTAAAATAAGGAAACTGTGCGGCCGATCGGGATGCTGTTGGTGGCGTTTGAAAGAGGGATAAATTCCGCACCCTGGATGGATGTCAGCACCGCCGTCAGTTGGGGGTTCACTTCACCAGGTGAGTATGAAAACTATTGTAACTATACTTTTTATTAAATACTAGTAATGTTTCTTTTATAGGTGTTCCTGACTCGCAGGTCGTCCGGAAATGTCAAAATATTGTGTAAACTAAATGGCTATATCGATTTTGATAAAATTCAATTGAAAAACAGTCGAGTTTAGTGAAAAATTTAAAAAATTGCGTATGAATGTATTGAAAAATGCAGGGGTATAGGTGGATTTAGTATGAACAATTATATGGAGGGGGTATATATTTATCGACTTGGCGTGAGGAGATGAATTCCCTTATCGTTCCCGAGCCTGGATGACCCCGAAATGTTATATTGCGGGATTCGTATTTAAACAGGCTATCGGATGGTGAAAAAAGATTAGGAGAATGTTACGAATCGGGGACGTTGCACGCAGAAGAAACTGAAAGAAGAGTAAAAAAGTCGATAAAATAGGGACTCGGGCGGCCAAAATCCGGGAGCGACGCGCCGTATGCCCGCGTGTGGGGTGTCTAAAAATCCGCCTCGTCACGGGCTACGCGGTCAGCTAAAAAACCGGACCTGGTTCGGTACAAAAATCTCCGGAAAACCGCTGAAAACTGTTAAGATTTCGAAAAAATTCCCGATTTTTCAAAGGGATAAGCTTAAAATAAGGAAACTGTGCGGCCGATCGGGATGCTGTTGGTGGCGTTTGAAAGAGGGATAAATTCCGCACCCTGGATGGATGTCAGCACCGCCGTCAGTTGGGGGTTCACTTCACCAGGTGAGTATGAAAACTATTGTAACTATACTTTTTATTAAATACTAGTAATGTTTCTTTTATAGGTGTTCCTGACTCGCAGGTCGTCCGGAAATGTCAAAATATTGTGTAAACTAAATGGCTATATCGATTTTGATAAAATTCAATTGAAAAACAGTCGAGTTTAGTGAAAAATTTAAAAAATTGCGTATGAATGTATTGAAAAATGCAGGGGTATAGGTGGATTTAGTATGAACAATTATATGGAGGGGGTATATATTTATCGACTTGGCGTGAGGAGATGAATTCCCTTATCGTTCCCGAGCCTGGATGACCCCGAAATGTTATATTGCGGGATTCGTATTTAAACAGGCTATCGGATGGTGAAAAAAGATTAGGAGAATGTTACGAATCGGGGACGTTGCACGCAGAAGAAACTGAAAGAAGAGTAAAAAAGTCGATAAAATAGGGACTCGGGCGGCCAAAATCCGGGAGCGACGCGCCGTATGCCCGCGTGTGGGGTGTCTAAAAATCCGCCTCGTCACGGGCTACGCGGTCAGCTAAAAAACCGGACCTGGTTCGGTACAAAAATCTCCGGAAAACCGCTGAAAACTGTTAAGATTTCGAAAAAATTCCCGATTTTTCAAAGGGATAAGCTTAAAATAAGGAAACTGTGCGGCCGATCGGGATGCTGTTGGTGGCGTTTGAAAGAGGGATAAATTCCGCACCCTGGATGGATGTCAGCACCGCCGTCAGTTGGGGGTTCACTTCACCAGGTGAGTATGAAAACTATTGTAACTATACTTTTTATTAAATACTAGTAATGTTTCTTTTATAGGTGTTCCTGACTCGCAGGTCGTCCGGAAATGTCAAAATATTGTGTAAACTAAATGGCTATATCGATTTTGATAAAATTCAATTGAAAAACAGTCGAGTTTAGTGAAAAATTTAAAAAATTGCGTATGAATGTATTGAAAAATGCAGGGGTATAGGTGGATTTAGTATGAACAATTATATGGAGGGGGTATATATTTATCGACTTGGCGTGAGGAGATGAATTCCCTTATCGTTCCCGAGCCTGGATGACCCCGAAATGTTATATTGCGGGATTCGTATTTAAACAGGCTATCGGATGGTGAAAAAAGATTAGGAGAATGTTACGAATCGGGGACGTTGCACGCAGAAGAAACTGAAAGAAGAGTAAAAAAGTCGATAAAATAGGGACTCGGGCGGCCAAAATCCGGGAGCGACGCGCCGTATGCCCGCGTGTGGGGTGTCTAAAAATCCGCCTCGTCACGGGCTACGCGGTCAGCTAAAAAACCGGACCTGGTTCGGTACAAAAATCTCCGGAAAACCGCTGAAAACTGTTAAGATTTCGAAAAAATTCCCGATTTTTCAAAGGGATAAGCTTAAAATAAGGAAACTGTGCGGCCGATCGGGATGCTGTTGGTGGCGTTTGAAAGAGGGATAAATTCCGCACCCTGGATGGATGTCAGCACCGCCGTCAGTTGGGGGTTCACTTCACCAGGTGAGTATGAAAACTATTGTAACTATACTTTTTATTAAATACTAGTAATGTTTCTTTTATAGGTGTTCCTGACTCGCAGGTCGTCCGGAAATGTCAAAATATTGTGTAAACTAAATGGCTATATCGATTTTGATAAAATTCAATTGAAAAACAGTCGAGTTTAGTGAAAAATTTAAAAAATTGCGTATGAATGTATTGAAAAATGCAGGGGTATAGGTGGATTTAGTATGAACAATTATATGGAGGGGGTATATATTTATCGACTTGGCGTGAGGAGATGAATTCCCTTATCGTTCCCGAGCCTGGATGACCCCGAAATGTTATATTGCGGGATTCGTATTTAAACAGGCTATCGGATGGTGAAAAAAGATTAGGAGAATGTTACGAATCGGGGACGTTGCACGCAGAAGAAACTGAAAGAAGAGTAAAAAAGTCGATAAAATAGGGACTCGGGCGGCCAAAATCCGGGAGCGACGCGCCGTATGCCCGCGTGTGGGGTGTCTAAAAATCCGCCTCGTCACGGGCTACGCGGTCAGCTAAAAAACCGGACCTGGTTCGGTACAAAAATCTCCGGAAAACCGCTGAAAACTGTTAAGATTTCGAAAAAATTCCCGATTTTTCAAAGGGATAAGCTTAAAATAAGGAAACTGTGCGGCCGATCGGGATGCTGTTGGTGGCGTTTGAAAGAGGGATAAATTCCGCACCCTGGATGGATGTCAGCACCGCCGTCAGTTGGGGGTTCACTTCACCAGGTGAGTATGAAAACTATTGTAACTATACTTTTTATTAAATACTAGTAATGTTTCTTTTATAGGTGTTCCTGACTCGCAGGTCGTCCGGAAATGTCAAAATATTGTGTAAACTAAATGGCTATATCGATTTTGATAAAATTCAATTGAAAAACAGTCGAGTTTAGTGAAAAATTTAAAAAATTGCGTATGAATGTATTGAAAAATGCAGGGGTTTTTTTTTTTTTGTGGGTGGGCCGCGGTCGGCGCGCCTCCGCACCACTCCGTCCGGGGCGACAGAGGGGCTTGAGCACGCAACTCCCGCGACCCACCCGAAAACCACGTCGCCTTCGTCGTTGGGCCGACCACTGGAGCAGCGTTAACTTGTCGTCAGTGGTCGGCCCGACGGAATACCCCCTGTTGGGGTACCCTCCCATCGACCGACGTCCCCCCCTCGGGGAGGACGTCGGTCTTTCCTCACGCGGTCGGCCTCTCGGCGGGTGACGGACTAATCCCCGGTCACGTCACCCGCGGCCTCGGCTAGGGCGGCATGAGGCGCAGATAGTTGCGCCTGCGCCGCCCCAGTCGCCGGCGGCGGATCTCCTCATCGAGGCTGCGCTCCTCGCGCAGGCGATCCGCCGCCTCCTTCCGCGAGATCACTGTCTCGCAGAAGGCTGCGACCGCGTCCCAATTCCCGACGCTGTCGACCATCGCCCTAGCGATAGCCGGCAGCGTCAGGTCCGTACCGATGATTGCGACGAGTTCACAGCGCTGCACTGCCCAAGCCCCGCAGGCCTCGAGCGTATGGCGCGCCGTGTCCTCGCCGCAATCGCAGTGGTGGCAGGACGGTGTACTCTCCCTCCTAACGACCTTGTGCAGGTATTTGGCGAAGCACCCATGCCCCGTCAAAACCTGCACCAGTCGGAAGGAGAGCACCCCGTGCCGCCTCTCCAACCACTGCATCAGCACCGGCCGGAAGGCCTCCACGGTTCGCACCCCGAACCGAGGCCTCTCCAGCCGGACTGCCCAACGGGCGATGACGTCTCGGCGGGCGTCGACGCGCCAGGCGGTGAGATCCCTCAACGAGACCACACCGCCCTCCGCTCGCACCCCCGTCACCCGCCGATATAGTTCGGCGAGCATCTCCGCCTCCAGGTCCCACGGGGGAGTCCCGGCCAATAGGCACGCTGCCTCCGTCGCCACCGTGCGGTATCCGCGGATGGCCCTGACCGCCATGACCCTCTGTGGTCGCCACAGAAGGGCCCTGAGTCGGGCGGTCATGGACCCCGCCCACACCGGTGCGCCGTACAGGGCCATCGACCGGATGACCCCCGCATACAGCCGTCGGCACGCAGCGCTCGGTCCGCCCACGTTCGGCATAAGCCACGATAGGGCGGACGCCGTGCCGACGAGCCGCGGAGCGAGCCTACGGAAATGCTCCCGGAACCACCATCGCCCGTCGAGCACCAGGCCCAAGTACCTCATATGGGCCCGGATGCTGATGTCGACCGAGTGGACGGTGATCGAGACGCCGATGGGAGGGCTCATAGTGCGCCCATGGAACAAGAGGGCCTCCGTCTTGTCCAGGGCGACCCTCAACCCCAGCGCCTCGATCCGTCTGACGACCTCCTCGGTACCCGAGGTCGCCAGGCTTACCGCCTCTTCTAGCGTCCCACCGCGGGCTGTGACGAGCGTGTCGTCGGCGTAACAAATCACGCCCAGCCCGGGCGGGAGGCTCCCCCTCAACGCCCAGTCGTAGCCGATGTTCCACAGGGTGGGTCCGAGGACCGACCCCTGTGGGACACCGCACGTCATGGGCGTCCGCACAACGTCCCCTGCTCGGTCGGTGCAGAGGACGCTGCGCCCCTCCAAATAGTCTGCCACTAGCCGCCTCAGGTAAACTGGCACCCCGTGATACCGGAGCGCCTCCCTGATGCAGCTGAATGGCAGACTATTGAATGCGTTGGCGATGTCTAGGGACACCACCAACAGCACTCCCCCGCCGGTGACGGCCTCAGTCGCCACGGCCCTCAGGCGCAACAGAGCCGCGATCGTCGAACGACCCCTCCTAAACCCAAACTGGGCGTCCGACAGATCGGGCCCCGTGCCGACGAGGTGCCGCTCGATGCGGGCAGCTACCACCCTCTCCAGTAGCTTGCCCGTGTCATCGAGCAGCACGATAGGCCTGTAGGCCGAAGGCGACTCCGGAGACCGTCCCGGCTTCGGCAGGAGCACCAGCCTTCCCTCCTTCCAGCACCCAGGGAACCGTCCGGACGCTAAACACGCGTCGAACAGCTCCCTGAGGCGGGGTCCCAGGTGTTCGAGGACCAGGGCCAGCACGCGGTTAGGAACACCGTCGGGCCCGGGGGCGGTAGACTTTGCGCGCATGCGCGTCACCGCCACCCCCATCTCGGGTTCCGTGATGGGCGGAACACTGTCGTCGTCGGCCTCCCGGTCAGTGTCTGGCGGAGCCATGACCGGGGGCGTGTGTTCCGCCCGCCGCGGGAACAGGTCCTCGATGACCCGGGTGAGAAGGCCGGGCTGGAGAGTCTCGGTGAGGGGAGGGCCCCGCGCGCGTAGCCTATTCAGCACCGCGCGATAGGGGCGTCCCCAGGGGTCACGGTCGAGACCGTCCAGCATCTCCTGCCGACTGACGTCCTTGGCGGAGCGGACGGCCAGCCTGAAGGCCGACCGCGCATTGCGGTAGCCCTCGTAAAGCACGGCCTCCCGCTCCGCGTCGCGATGGCGCCGCCGGCTGCGGGTGTAGGCCCTCCGGGCGCGGATACACGCAGCCCGGAGATCCGCCAGCTCCCGGGACCACCAGTGGACACCCCTCCTCGGGGGCAGACGCCGTACCCGGGGCATGGCCGCATCGCAGATCTGCGTCAACGCACTGCGGATGCGGCCAGCCTCGGCGTCCACCCCGTCCGACTGGTGGGCAGAGGACAGCCACGAGTATACGATGGCTGTCTCCGCCAGCTGGTCCCGGTCTAAGCGACCCACAGCCCATCGCGGGAACGCAGGACGGCCATCCGCCCCGTGACCCCTGCTGGGCGTCGGGATTGCAGGGGAGACCTCCATCCGGATATACCGGTGGTCCGACAAGGTCTCCACCTCCTCCACGACGCGCCAGCTCCCCACGCGTGCGGCGACCTCGGGGCTAGCGAACGAAAGGTCCACTATCGACCCGCCCCGTTGTCGCACGCACGTATGCACCGAGCCCCTGTTCAGCAAACAGAGGCCCAGTGCCGCCGCCCACTCCTCGATCGCCCGTCCTCGGTCATCCGTCCTAGGGGACCCCCACGCCACGGACTTGGCGTTAAAGTCCCCCAGGACGAAGACCTGGCGCGATGCCAGTCGCCGTAACGAGGCCTCCATGATGGTGAGGAAGGCCTCGAAATCGGTCACACTCCAGTTAGGGGAGAGATAAACTCCGAAGAGCGTAATCTCCCCCCAGTCCGCCGCGACGTATCCGACGCCCCTGTCCCTAAGGGTCAGAGACGACGAAGGCCACGACGTGGAGGCGACGATTGCCACGGTGCCATCAGCGCTACCCAACCAGTTAATCCGGTCGGGCACCACGTACGGCTCCGCGACTACGGCTACTCCTATCAACCACTCCGCCATGGCTTGCAGGAACACGTCCTGCGCACCGGCGGAGTGGTTGAGATTGGCCTGGAGGAGACGAATGGATACGGGGTCCATTAACGGTCCGTATCCATCGTCACCTCCTCCGCGCTAACGGGCGATCGGGCCGCGCTCGGAGCGGGGGCTGGCCCGGTCGATGGGCCGCCCCGCCCCTTCGGGGCCGATGCCGGGGGTCTGCAGTCCCCAGAGCCCATGCGGTGTTTGGCAGGCCTATTGCCCGCCGCACACGCGGGGCAGTGGGGCACCGCAGAGCACGATGCCGCCTGGTGTCCAGCCTGACCGCAACGGAAACATAGCCCGCTGCAGTCAAAGCAGTTTCTGCATGTCGGTCGGGTATGCCCGACCGCCATGCATTTATAACACCTCGCAGGCCGGGGCTCCAGCACGGTTACCCGCGCCGAACTCCAGCCCACGAGGAGCCTGCCTGAGTCGGCCAATTGCTTGACCGACTCCACTGGGCACTGCACCCAGACAGCACCGACGCCGCCCGGACCAGGGCGGATGGTGCCAATCCGGACGGTGTCCGAGGCACACCCGGTACGCGCCATAATGGCCTCCCGGATGTCCTCCACCGCCACGGAGTCGTCCAGACCCGTGAGGCGCATATCTGCGCACTTGACGGGCCTGGCGATTCGGACTCCATCCTCTGGCCCGAACAGCCCCCTCAGCATCGTGGCCAAACTATCGGCCGTCTTCGCGCCCTCGGCCCCAGGGAACTCGAGTATTCGAGCCCCTGTCCGGGCTTTGCGGGTCCTCGCCTCGACGCCCCCGATGTCGGAGACGTCCAGCTCCCGCCGGGCGCGTCTTAGGACGGCCTCATAGTTTAGGCCCCTCTCAGCCGCCTCAGGCAGTACGGTGATTACCACCGCAGCCGTCTTCGGCGACTTGAGGCCCCTACGCGACCTTTTCCCCTTTCCGCCGGCTCCCGCCTGGGGAGCGGCGGCCACAGCGGCACTCTTGGCCGCCGCTCTCCGCTTTTGGCCGCGTGCCTTCCTGCTACGCTCAGCCACCTGCCAGCCCTGTTCGAGCCTGGCAGCAGCGCTGAGCGCAGCAGGCGCAGCCGCGGGTTCGCCGACCGGCGCCTGCGGTGCAGCCGCTGGCGCCGGCCGCGGCCCGGCCTTGGCGGGAGCCGGCACCTTGCCGGCCTTCTTGGCCCCCTTGGGCCCAGCCGCGGCCGCAGCGTAGCTCACCACGCGGCCACCCTGACAGGGCAGCGGCGTGGGAGCCGACGCTTGCGGCCGCCTCGCCTTGTCCGCGGCGAGCGGCGGCCGGAGGGGCGGCTCAGGCGGGAGCCTGGCCGCTACGGCGGCGATACGCGCATCCATCATCACCCCTACTCGGGCCAGGATGACGCGTACCGCCGACTCCGACACGCCGTGCACCTCGTCGGGCGGCGGCTCCTCCCCCTTCCGAGGTCTCCCGCGGCCACGAGCCGGCGGAGGGACGACGACGAGGGGAGGCAGCGGCGAAGCCGCGACGGGCGCAGCCGGCGCAGCGGCCGCGACGGGCGCAGCCGGCGCCACGGGCGCAGACGATGGGCCCGCCCTCGCTGGCGCGACCCTTTTCGGCGGCGGGGCCGGCGCCGGCGCCACAGCCGGCACCAGGCGCTCGAATTGAGACCGCAGGTCAGCCAC
>CM063445.1:2500-98330 GCA_032191425.1 Lymantria dispar
AACCTAACCTAACCTAACCTAACCTAACCTAACCTAACCTAACCTAACCTAACCTAACCTAACCTAACCTAACCTAACCTAACCTAACCTAACCTAACCTAACCTAACCTAACCTAACCTAACCTAACCTAACCTAACCTAACCTAACCTAACCTAACCTAACCTAACCTAACCTAACCTAACCTAACCTAACCTAACCTAACCTAACCTAACCTAACCTAACCTAACCTAACCTAACCTAACCTAACCTAACCTAACCTAACCTAACCTAACCTAACCTAACCTAACCTAACCTAACCTAACCTAACCTAACCTAACCTAACCTAACCTAACCTAACCTAACCTAACCTAACCTAACCTAACCTAACCTAACCTAACCTAACCTAACCTAACCTAACCTAACCTAACCTAACCTAACCTAACCTAACCTAACCTAACCTAACCTAACCTAACCTAACCTAACCTAACCTAACCTAACCTAACCTAACCTAACCTAACCTAACCTAACCTAACCTAACCTAACCTAACCTAACCTAACCTAACCTAACCTAACCTAACCTAACCTAACCTAACCTAACCTAACCTAACCTAACCTAACCTAACCTAACCTAACCTAACCTAACCTAACCTAACCTAACCTAACCTAACCTAACCTAACCTAACCTAACCTAACCTAACCTAACCTAACCTAACCTAACCTAACCTAACCTAACCTAACCTAACCTAACCTAACCTAACCTAACCTAACCTAACCTAACCTAACCTAACCTAACCTAACCTAACCTAACCTAACCTAACCTAACCTAACCTAACCTAACCTAACCTAACCTAACCTAACCTAACCTAACCTAACCTAACCTAACCTAACCTAACCTAACCTAACCTAACCTAACCTAACCTAACCTAACCTAACCTAACCTAACCTAACCTAACCTAACCTAACCTAACCTAACCTAACCTAACCTAACCTAACCTAACCTAACCTAACCTAACCTAACCTAACCTAACCTAACCTAACCTAACCTAACCTAACCTAACCTAACCTAACCTAACCTAACCTAACCTAACCTAACCTAACCTAACCTAACCTAACCTAACCTAACCTAACCTAACCTAACCTAACCTAACCTAACCTAACCTAACCTAACCTAACCTAACCTAACCTAACCTAACCTAACCTAACCTAACCTAACCTAACCTAACCTAACCTAACCTAACCTAACCTAACCTAACCTAACCTAACCTAACCTAACCTAACCTAACCTAACCTAACCTAACCTAACCTAACCTAACCTAACCTAACCTAACCTAACCTAACCTAACCTAACCTAACCTAACCTAACCTAACCTAACCTAACCTAACCTAACCTAACCTAACCTAACCTAACCTAACCTAACCTAACCTAACCTAACCTAACCTAACCTAACCTAACCTAACCTAACCTAACCTAACCTAACCTAACCTAACCTAACCTAACCTAACCTAACCTAACCTAACCTAACCTAACCTAACCTAACCTAACCTAACCTAACCTAACCTAACCTAACCTAACCTAACCTAACCTAACCTAACCTAACCTAACCTAACCTAACCTAACCTAACCTAACCTAACCTAACCTAACCTAACCTAACCTAACCTAACCTAACCTAACCTAACCTAACCTAACCTAACCTAACCTAACCTAACCTAACCTAACCTAACCTAACCTAACCTAACCTAACCTAACCTAACCTAACCTAACCTAACCTAACCTAACCTAACCTAACCTAACCTAACCTAACCTAACCTAACCTAACCTAACCTAACCTAACCTAACCTAACCTAACCTAACCTAACCTAACCTAACCTAACCTAACCTAACCTAACCTAACCTAACCTAACCTAACCTAACCTAACCTAACCTAACCTAACCTAACCTAACCTAACCTAACCTAACCTAACCTAACCTAACCTAACCTAACCTAACCTAACCTAACCTAACCTAACCTAACCTAACCTAACCTAACCTAACCTAACCTAACCTAACCTAACCTAACCTAACCTAACCTAACCTAACCTAACCTAACCTAACCTAACCTAACCTAACCTAACCTAACCTAACCTAACCTAACCTAACCTAACCTAACCTAACCTAACCTAACCTAACCTAACCTAACCTAACCTAACCTAACCTAACCTAACCTAACCTAACCTAACCTAACCTAACCTAACCTAACCTAACCTAACCTAACCTAACCTAACCTAACCTAACCTAACCTAACCTAACCTAACCTAACCTAACCTAACCTAACCTAACCTAACCTAACCTAACCTAACCTAACCTAACCTAACCTAACCTAACCTAACCTAACCTAACCTAACCTAACCTAACCTAACCTAACCTAACCTAACCTAACCTAACCTAACCTAACCTAACCTAACCTAACCTAACCTAACCTAACCTAACCTAACCTAACCTAACCTAACCTAACCTAACCTAACCTAACCTAACCTAACCTAACCTAACCTAACCTAACCTAACCTAACCTAACCTAACCTAACCTAACCTAACCTAACCTAACCTAACCTAACCTAACCTAACCTAACCTAACCTAACCTAACCTAACCTAACCTAACCTAACCTAACCTAACCTAACCTAACCTAACCTAACCTAACCTAACCTAACCTAACCTAACCTAACCTAACCTAACCTAACCTAACCTAACCTAACCTAACCTAACCTAACCTAACCTAACCTAACCTAACCTAACCTAACCTAACCTAACCTAACCTAACCTAACCTAACCTAACCTAACCTAACCTAACCTAACCTAACCTAACCTAACCTAACCTAACCTAACCTAACCTAACCTAACCTAACCTAACCTAACCTAACCTAACCTAACCTAACCTAACCTAACCTAACCTAACCTAACCTAACCTAACCTAACCTAACCTAACCTAACCTAACCTAACCTAACCTAACCTAACCTAACCTAACCTAACCTAACCTAACCTAACCTAACCTAACCTAACCTAACCTAACCTAACCTAACCTAACCTAACCTAACCTAACCTAACCTAACCTAACCTAACCTAACCTAACCTAACCTAACCTAACCTAACCTAACCTAACCTAACCTAACCTAACCTAACCTAACCTAACCTAACCTAACCTAACCTAACCTAACCTAACCTAACCTAACCTAACCTAACCTAACCTAACCTAACCTAACCTAACCTAACCTAACCTAACCTAACCTAACCTAACCTAACCTAACCTAACCTAACCTAACCTAACCTAACCTAACCTAACCTAACCTAACCTAACCTAACCTAACCTAACCTAACCTAACCTAACCTAACCTAACCTAACCTAACCTAACCTAACCTAACCTAACCTAACCTAACCTAACCTAACCTAACCTAACCTAACCTAACCTAACCTAACCTAACCTAACCTAACCTAACCTAACCTAACCTAACCTAACCTAACCTAACCTAACCTAACCTAACCTAACCTAACCTAACCTAACCTAACCTAACCTAACCTAACCTAACCTAACCTAACCTAACCTAACCTAACCTAACCTAACCTAACCTAACCTAACCTAACCTAACCTAACCTAACCTAACCTAACCTAACCTAACCTAACCTAACCTAACCTAACCTAACCTAACCTAACCTAACCTAACCTAACCTAACCTAACCTAACCTAACCTAACCTAACCTAACCTAACCTAACCTAACCTAACCTAACCTAACCTAACCTAACCTAACCTAACCTAACCTAACCTAACCTAACCTAACCTAACCTAACCTAACCTAACCTAACCTAACCTAACCTAACCTAACCTAACCTAACCTAACCTAACCTAACCTAACCTAACCTAACCTAACCTAACCTAACCTAACCTAACCTAACCTAACCTAACCTAACCTAACCTAACCTAACCTAACCTAACCTAACCTAACCTAACCTAACCTAACCTAACCTAACCTAACCTAACCTAACCTAACCTAACCTAACCTAACCTAACCTAACCTAACCTAACCTAACCTAACCTAACCTAACCTAACCTAACCTAACCTAACCTAACCTAACCTAACCTAACCTAACCTAACCTAACCTAACCTAACCTAACCTAACCTAACCTAACCTAACCTAACCTAACCTAACCTAACCTAACCTAACCTAACCTAACCTAACCTAACCTAACCTAACCTAACCTAACCTAACCTAACCTAACCTAACCTAACCTAACCTAACCTAACCTAACCTAACCTAACCTAACCTAACCTAACCTAACCTAACCTAACCTAACCTAACCTAACCTAACCTAACCTAACCTAACCTAACCTAACCTAACCTAACCTAACCTAACCTAACCTAACCTAACCTAACCTAACCTAACCTAACCTAACCTAACCTAACCTAACCTAACCTAACCTAACCTAACCTAACCTAACCTAACCTAACCTAACCTAACCTAACCTAACCTAACCTAACCTAACCTAACCTAACCTAACCTAACCTAACCTAACCTAACCTAACCTAACCTAACCTAACCTAACCTAACCTAACCTAACCTAACCTAACCTAACCTAACCTAACCTAACCTAACCTAACCTAACCTAACCTAACCTAACCTAACCTAACCTAACCTAACCTAACCTAACCTAACCTAACCTAACCTAACCTAACCTAACCTAACCTAACCTAACCTAACCTAACCTAACCTAACCTAACCTAACCTAACCTAACCTAACCTAACCTAACCTAACCTAACCTAACCTAACCTAACCTAACCTAACCTAACCTAACCTAACCTAACCTAACCTAACCTAACCTAACCTAACCTAACCTAACCTAACCTAACCTAACCTAACCTAACCTAACCTAACCTAACCTAACCTAACCTAACCTAACCTAACCTAACCTAACCTAACCTAACCTAACCTAACCTAACCTAACCTAACCTAACCTAACCTAACCTAACCTAACCTAACCTAACCTAACCTAACCTAACCTAACCTAACCTAACCTAACCTAACCTAACCTAACCTAACCTAACCTAACCTAACCTAACCTAACCTAACCTAACCTAACCTAACCTAACCTAACCTAACCTAACCTAACCTAACCTAACCTAACCTAACCTAACCTAACCTAACCTAACCTAACCTAACCTAACCTAACCTAACCTAACCTAACCTAACCTAACCTAACCTAACCTAACCTAACCTAACCTAACCTAACCTAACCTAACCTAACCTAACCTAACCTAACCTAACCTAACCTAACCTAACCTAACCTAACCTAACCTAACCTAACCTAACCTAACCTAACCTAACCTAACCTAACCTAACCTAACCTAACCTAACCTAACCTAACCTAACCTAACCTAACCTAACCTAACCTAACCTAACCTAACCTAACCTAACCTAACCTAACCTAACCTAACCTAACCTAACCTAACCTAACCTAACCTAACCTAACCTAACCTAACCTAACCTAACCTAACCTAACCTAACCTAACCTAACCTAACCTAACCTAACCTAACCTAACCTAACCTAACCTAACCTAACCTAACCTAACCTAACCTAACCTAACCTAACCTAACCTAACCTAACCTAACCTAACCTAACCTAACCTAACCTAACCTAACCTAACCTAACCTAACCTAACCTAACCTAACCTAACCTAACCTAACCTAACCTAACCTAACCTAACCTAACCTAACCTAACCTAACCTAACCTAACCTAACCTAACCTAACCTAACCTAACCTAACCTAACCTAACCTAACCTAACCTAACCTAACCTAACCTAACCTAACCTAACCTAACCTAACCTAACCTAACCTAACCTAACCTAACCTAACCTAACCTAACCTAACCTAACCTAACCTAACCTAACCTAACCTAACCTAACCTAACCTAACCTAACCTAACCTAACCTAACCTAACCTAACCTAACCTAACCTAACCTAACCTAACCTAACCTAACCTAACCTAACCTAACCTAACCTAACCTAACCTAACCTAACCTAACCTAACCTAACCTAACCTAACCTAACCTAACCTAACCTAACCTAACCTAACCTAACCTAACCTAACCTAACCTAACCTAACCTAACCTAACCTAACCTAACCTAACCTAACCTAACCTAACCTAACCTAACCTAACCTAACCTAACCTAACCTAACCTAACCTAACCTAACCTAACCTAACCTAACCTAACCTAACCTAACCTAACCTAACCTAACCTAACCTAACCTAACCTAACCTAACCTAACCTAACCTAACCTAACCTAACCTAACCTAACCTAACCTAACCTAACCTAACCTAACCTAACCTAACCTAACCTAACCTAACCTAACCTAACCTAACCTAACCTAACCTAACCTAACCTAACCTAACCTAACCTAACCTAACCTAACCTAACCTAACCTAACCTAACCTAACCTAACCTAACCTAACCTAACCTAACCTAACCTAACCTAACCTAACCTAACCTAACCTAACCTAACCTAACCTAACCTAACCTAACCTAACCTAACCTAACCTAACCTAACCTAACCTAACCTAACCTAACCTAACCTAACCTAACCTAACCTAACCTAACCTAACCTAACCTAACCTAACCTAACCTAACCTAACCTAACCTAACCTAACCTAACCTAACCTAACCTAACCTAACCTAACCTAACCTAACCTAACCTAACCTAACCTAACCTAACCTAACCTAACCTAACCTAACCTAACCTAACCTAACCTAACCTAACCTAACCTAACCTAACCTAACCTAACCTAACCTAACCTAACCTAACCTAACCTAACCTAACCTAACCTAACCTAACCTAACCTAACCTAACCTAACCTAACCTAACCTAACCTAACCTAACCTAACCTAACCTAACCTAACCTAACCTAACCTAACCTAACCTAACCTAACCTAACCTAACCTAACCTAACCTAACCTAACCTAACCTAACCTAACCTAACCTAACCTAACCTAACCTAACCTAACCTAACCTAACCTAACCTAACCTAACCTAACCTAACCTAACCTAACCTAACCTAACCTAACCTAACCTAACCTAACCTAACCTAACCTAACCTAACCTAACCTAACCTAACCTAACCTAACCTAACCTAACCTAACCTAACCTAACCTAACCTAACCTAACCTAACCTAACCTAACCTAACCTAACCTAACCTAACCTAACCTAACCTAACCTAACCTAACCTAACCTAACCTAACCTAACCTAACCTAACCTAACCTAACCTAACCTAACCTAACCTAACCTAACCTAACCTAACCTAACCTAACCTAACCTAACCTAACCTAACCTAACCTAACCTAACCTAACCTAACCTAACCTAACCTAACCTAACCTAACCTAACCTAACCTAACCTAACCTAACCTAACCTAACCTAACCTAACCTAACCTAACCTAACCTAACCTAACCTAACCTAACCTAACCTAACCTAACCTAACCTAACCTAACCTAACCTAACCTAACCTAACCTAACCTAACCTAACCTAACCTAACCTAACCTAACCTAACCTAACCTAACCTAACCTAACCTAACCTAACCTAACCTAACCTAACCTAACCTAACCTAACCTAACCTAACCTAACCTAACCTAACCTAACCTAACCTAACCTAACCTAACCTAACCTAACCTAACCTAACCTAACCTAACCTAACCTAACCTAACCTAACCTAACCTAACCTAACCTAACCTAACCTAACCTAACCTAACCTAACCTAACCTAACCTAACCTAACCTAACCTAACCTAACCTAACCTAACCTAACCTAACCTAACCTAACCTAACCTAACCTAACCTAACCTAACCTAACCTAACCTAACCTAACCTAACCTAACCTAACCTAACCTAACCTAACCTAACCTAACCTAACCTAACCTAACCTAACCTAACCTAACCTAACCTAACCTAACCTAACCTAACCTAACCTAACCTAACCTAACCTAACCTAACCTAACCTAACCTAACCTAACCTAACCTAACCTAACCTAACCTAACCTAACCTAACCTAACCTAACCTAACCTAACCTAACCTAACCTAACCTAACCTAACCTAACCTAACCTAACCTAACCTAACCTAACCTAACCTAACCTAACCTAACCTAACCTAACCTAACCTAACCTAACCTAACCTAACCTAACCTAACCTAACCTAACCTAACCTAACCTAACCTAACCTAACCTAACCTAACCTAACCTAACCTAACCTAACCTAACCTAACCTAACCTAACCTAACCTAACCTAACCTAACCTAACCTAACCTAACCTAACCTAACCTAACCTAACCTAACCTAACCTAACCTAACCTAACCTAACCTAACCTAACCTAACCTAACCTAACCTAACCTAACCTAACCTAACCTAACCTAACCTAACCTAACCTAACCTAACCTAACCTAACCTAACCTAACCTAACCTAACCTAACCTAACCTAACCTAACCTAACCTAACCTAACCTAACCTAACCTAACCTAACCTAACCTAACCTAACCTAACCTAACCTAACCTAACCTAACCTAACCTAACCTAACCTAACCTAACCTAACCTAACCTAACCTAACCTAACCTAACCTAACCTAACCTAACCTAACCTAACCTAACCTAACCTAACCTAACCTAACCTAACCTAACCTAACCTAACCTAACCTAACCTAACCTAACCTAACCTAACCTAACCTAACCTAACCTAACCTAACCTAACCTAACCTAACCTAACCTAACCTAACCTAACCTAACCTAACCTAACCTAACCTAACCTAACCTAACCTAACCTAACCTAACCTAACCTAACCTAACCTAACCTAACCTAACCTAACCTAACCTAACCTAACCTAACCTAACCTAACCTAACCTAACCTAACCTAACCTAACCTAACCTAACCTAACCTAACCTAACCTAACCTAACCTAACCTAACCTAACCTAACCTAACCTAACCTAACCTAACCTAACCTAACCTAACCTAACCTAACCTAACCTAACCTAACCTAACCTAACCTAACCTAACCTAACCTAACCTAACCTAACCTAACCTAACCTAACCTAACCTAACCTAACCTAACCTAACCTAACCTAACCTAACCTAACCTAACCTAACCTAACCTAACCTAACCTAACCTAACCTAACCTAACCTAACCTAACCTAACCTAACCTAACCTAACCTAACCTAACCTAACCTAACCTAACCTAACCTAACCTAACCTAACCTAACCTAACCTAACCTAACCTAACCTAACCTAACCTAACCTAACCTAACCTAACCTAACCTAACCTAACCTAACCTAACCTAACCTAACCTAACCTAACCTAACCTAACCTAACCTAACCTAACCTAACCTAACCTAACCTAACCTAACCTAACCTAACCTAACCTAACCTAACCTAACCTAACCTAACCTAACCTAACCTAACCTAACCTAACCTAACCTAACCTAACCTAACCTAACCTAACCTAACCTAACCTAACCTAACCTAACCTAACCTAACCTAACCTAACCTAACCTAACCTAACCTAACCTAACCTAACCTAACCTAACCTAACCTAACCTAACCTAACCTAACCTAACCTAACCTAACCTAACCTAACCTAACCTAACCTAACCTAACCTAACCTAACCTAACCTAACCTAACCTAACCTAACCTAACCTAACCTAACCTAACCTAACCTAACCTAACCTAACCTAACCTAACCTAACCTAACCTAACCTAACCTAACCTAACCTAACCTAACCTAACCTAACCTAACCTAACCTAACCTAACCTAACCTAACCTAACCTAACCTAACCTAACCTAACCTAACCTAACCTAACCTAACCTAACCTAACCTAACCTAACCTAACCTAACCTAACCTAACCTAACCTAACCTAACCTAACCTAACCTAACCAGTCCCCCGCTGACCGCGCTGCCGTCAGCTGCTTTTTTAACCCTGCTCCGCGTTAAAAAAAAAAAAAAAAAAAAAATTCATTTGACCGGGATACTTTTAAGTTACAGTAACAAGTGATACCTCAAAAGTTGCGCGCTGGCGAGACGCACACGCCGATATATCGCATGTGCTTATGTGTGAAAACCCTAGGAAGTTATTCAAGTGAAAGCAAAATTTTAAAGGTTAAGTGGTGGTGAAAAGTGCAGTTTTTTCAAGATTGTGCTTCAGCCTAGGTGCCTCCACGAGATTTTCTTTTACCGCCGTGTAGGCCCCGGTGGCCCGCACCTGTTGGCGTTTGTTTGAAGAAAATCGGAGCAGCGCAACTTGGTGAAAATTCAAGAAAAACAAGATTTTCAACACGTGCGCGTCACCACGAGGTCAGTTAAATACTGTACTTACGAGGCTGAAATTTTTACGACACCAGCGGACAACAGCCTAGACTATTTTTCTACAAAAAGAAAAATTTTTTATTAAATAGTTTCATAGTTATTAACTATTAAAGGTCCCAACTTTGACCCTAAATAACCCAGCCATTTACTGGGCTATAATTCTGATTTTTGCGCCGCTGCTTGCGCGCTCATTAGTTTAACAATCCCACCAAAGAAGAAACTCCGGAGGAGCATAGTCGAGGAGCTGCTGCCAAAAAACCTAAAACTTTGGTTTTTATCATATATTGCTTAGCCAAAAAATCCTAAAATTATATGGACAATAGACTATTATAGCACACTATTTGTAGCAAATTACAGTGCTTTTTCTAGATTTTTAAGTTATATACTTAGGGAGTTATTGAATTTAATGTGTTTTTTCCTAATTAATTAAAAAATATTATATATAAAATTAATTTCACACTGTATTTGGCTTTAGATGACCTTTGGGCACACCCTGAGCCCAAACTCGGGTGGTCTAGGTCCAAAATCAACGGATTTTTAAAATCCAGGGGGTGTTGGGTGAGTCGGGGACTTCGCGTGAATTTTTTGTTTTTTGAATATCTCCGTGACTATACGTCGTAGAGAGCTGTGGTTTTTGACAAAAATAGGGGCTGGTGATTGCCTATCAGGTTAGACAGCCAATTGCCCAATTGGGCAAAAATTTTTATTTACGTGTTTTCACCATACATATAGGTCCCCCAGGTAGTGCCATTAACTACATTGAAAACCGCGTGCTCCTGCGACGTGTATTCGCCGAGTTATTCACGGTCAAAGTTCAACTTTGACAGTTGGGCGGCCATCTTGAATTTTTTCAGGAGGCCATATCTCCGAGAATATCTATCGTAGAGCGCGGAGATTTTGCAGGTGGGTTAAGGGGGGAGTCTGGAATTGGGGGGACTTAGTTTTTTCTAAATTGGGGGTAAAATTTTTTGGCTGTGAGTTTCTAATTTCATTTGGTAGAACTCCTAATTCCACACCTGCGAGTCCAACCGCGATACCTCTGGGACTGATAGATTCGGAGATATTGCTGATCAAAGTTCGTGCCGGCGGCCATCTTGAAAGACTTCAAGTGGTCGTAACTCCGCCCCATTTTAAGTTAGCGCGTCGCGGTTTTCTGTGTTGTGGGTCCCCTGTGAAGGAGCATCGATCCCCTGGGGTCAGGAGGGGATAGCACCCCACAAAATTTTGATCTCTGCCGACGGTGCCGGCGTGTGCGGGGCACGAGGGGAGGCCCCCTAGTTCAAACCCGAACTTCCTGCGACCGATAGGGCCGAAGTTATCGGCGTTTGAAAATTCCCTGGAGGTGTTGGGGGTGTCTGGGTGTAATTTTCGAACTGCTGTAACTCGAGAACTATTGGTCGTAGAGACTTGCGGTTTCCTCTCCTGTCAAGCGCACGGGGAGCTCCACCTGAGGCCGTTATCACCTTTCTTCTGGCTTTTCTTCCTCTACCTTCTTCTTCTTCTTTTTTCTTCTTTCTTCTTCTTTTTCTTCTATTTGGCCAGGGACGGTCTCCGAGCACGCTAGGTCGATCCCCTCAGTGAGCCGCGACCGCTTTCCACAGAAGATACGGACTTCTGACCTTACAAAATTTTGTCAAAATTGTTTCAAAAATTTTTTCTCTTGTGTAATTTAATTGAGGGCTTCCCCGCTGAGTCTTGCGCCGGCGGCGACAATTGATTGTTGCGCATGCAATAAATCATTTTGCGCCGCAGCCCGGTGGCTCGTGGGAAAGCAAAAAGTTGTTTTAATAAACCGTATTATACTCTTGGCGGAGGTATTTAGTATATAAGTGACTACTGTTTTTAAAATTTAAGTTAGTTATAGGACACAGGGACTCTACACCCTGCTTTTAGCAATTCAATTTTATCTTATTTTATATTTAATGTTGACATATTTATAATTAATATTGATATTAATAATCCTGTAGTTTATAAGACAATAGGGAATTTTCACCCTACTCTGAAATTATAAAACTCATTTACAATCTTCACTGTGATAATCTTGCATCTTATCTGCAAGAAGTTATTTTGATATCATTTTTAATTATTTAATTATTTAATACGATTCAACTAAACACTTTACATTATATAACAAGGGCACTCTACACCCGCGGAACAAAAATTATTGACACAATCGGACCTATACATCCGATTTCTGATTGACACCGGGTAATTGACATTGGAGCAGGGCTTTTTACACCCAAAACTCACTGACAAGGCATTGCGAGCCTCTAGAATGTATAGAACGCCACCACAGGAGAAGGAAAAAATGACAACAGCGCCTAGAAATAAAAACCTGGAAAGGGTAATGAAGATCAATGGGGATGATCTTAATATAACAAAAACCCTGGCGCCGAACCCGAGTATAGTAACATCCACTCCAAACGAAAACAAGATACAGACGAAGAGATCATCGCCCGAACCCTCCAATATCCCAAGTCCGCCTGTTAGAGAAATAGCAGAAAAACTAGAGCAGGGTCTGAAGGAAAGGACCGAGACTCTAAGCAAAAAATTGTCACAAAAGAGTGAAACGGAACAGGCCAAACAATACATAAAAGAGGCGAAGACTTTGCTTGGGACGGCAAAAAACCTCAAGACAGAGATTAAAACTGGCACAATTGAATATCTAAATCTGCTATTACAGATAGTAACAAAATTGGCCGAGAATCGGGGAACAAAGGGAAAGTGCGAGGGAGAAAGCGATGAGACTAAAATGGTGGTACGAAACCCCAAAGAAGATCAGAGAAGCCAAGAAATACAGGAACGACAGGAAAAGTTAATAAAAGCATTAAATGACCATAAAAATAAAATGCAGGAACATGTTCACTTAATGAGTGCACTGCAAAACGTTATGGAAAGTGCCCCATTAATACCTCAAGAAAATGGCAACCAGGACGACAACAAAGAACTTGCCAAGGAAGTAAGTGAATTAAAAGAGATAACGCTGGGTGTTAGTGAGCAAATCACGCGGATGAGGGAAAACGCTCCTTCGTACGCGGAAATCCTCTCTAGGCCCCAACAAGTAGACTCAACTAGAAGCAAACCCAAACATAGTGTCATCGTTACAACAGGCATCGACACCCCAACACACGAGGACACACTCAAAAGGGTGAGTGACACACTAAGAGCCAATGAGAACGGCCACCAGATTGAAGGAGTGAGAAAAATAAGAAACGGCAAAATCGTTATCAGTTGTGCCTCGAAGGCGGAAATCCAACGAGCAACTGATCGCCTTCGAACTAACAAAGATTTAAAGGTGGAAGAGGCCGTAAATAAAAACCCACTGGTAGTCATAAAAAATTTAATGAGCTATCAGGATTTTGGTGATATCGAACGGGCCGTACAAAACCAAAACAGGAACCTACTGGAGGGTTTGACCGCCGAGGAAATGAGGATGGAAGAGAGGTATAGGAGAAGAGCTCGGAACCCCTTGGAAGCTCACGTTGTTCTCCGGGTGACGCCTCAACTCTGGCAACGCATGACCGCGGCGGGCAAACTTTTCATAGGTATCCAACACGTAAGAGTAGAGGACCAAAGTCCACTGTTACAATGCTCCAAGTGTTTAGGATATGGGCATGGGCGAAAGAACTGTAGTGAAAAAGAAGACCTTTGCCACTATTGTGGAGAAGAGCACTTAAGAGCCCAGTGCCCAAAGATAGAGGCAGGACAACCGCCCAACTGTATAAACTGCAAAAAGGCAAAACACTTGGATGCCGAACACGCCGCCTATAGCTCGCAGTGTGTTATAAGGAGGAAGTGGGATGAGATATCAAGGACAAACATAGCGTATTGCTAAGGGCGTCCCGGGCAACACCAAAAATAGTCATTTCTCTGCATACAGAATAGCTCAGGTCAACCTCCAAAGGAGTAGCCTGGCAACTACCGAGTTAATACTGGAAGCCGAGAGGAGGAAGATCGATATCGCTCTACTCCAAGAGCCCTATATAGGTGGCTCAAAGTTCATGAGGACGTACGGCACTGCAAGAACGTACCAAAACACTAACCCGGGAGAGGGCGTGGTGAAGGCGGCGATAGTGGTGTTTAACACAGATATCGCCGTCACACCATGCCTTCTAAATTCCACAAATAACATCATGGTGGCAAAATTACATAACGGTGGGTGGGAAACTCTTGCGGTGTCGTACTACTTCGAACCGGACAAAGACATCGAGGACTACCTTGAGCACATGATAAAAGTATGCAGAGAATATAAATGTAATAAAATTCTCCTCGGTGGGGATGCAAATGCCAAAAGCATCTTATGGGGCAGTCACATAACAGATAAGAGAGGACAGGCGTTAATGGGAGCCCTCTTGGAATGCGGCCTCCACGTACTCAATGAAGGTAACAAACCCACTTTTGACACAATTAGGGGAGGTAGACACTTAACGAGCCACGTGGACATTACAGCTTGCACTGATGAACTGCTGGGCCTGGTGGAGGACTGGAAGGTGGTTGATGACCTCACCGGCTCGGATCACAACGGGATAGTTTTTAATTTACATCTGTGGAAATCCAAAGGCCTTCACATACACAGAACTACCAGAAAATATAATACCCGCAAAGTTAATTGGTCACAGTTTCTTGTGAAACTGGACCAATTGAAAATAGATAATAAACTAAATACACACACAATCAACAATATAGAAAACACCAATCAGATAGACGCATTCATCACAAAACTCACAAATGCAATAACCAAGGTATGTGAAGAGTTAATGGCCAAAAAGAAAACCACTCAAAAACTGAGAATCCCGTGGTGGTCCGAGGAACTGGCGAGGTTGAAACGAGACGTCACCATCAGGAAACGCAGGATCAGATGCGCTGCCCCCATTTTCAGGGCGACTGCCGTCGATGAGTACCTGAGGGCCAAGGAGATATATGAGGAGAAAGCAAAAGTAGCTCAAGTGCAGAGCTGGAAACAGTTCTGCACAAAACAGGACAAAGAGGGCATCTGGGAAGGAATATACCGGATTATAAGGAATACAAGTAAGAGGGAGGAAGACCTACCACTGATGAAGGGAGGAATTCAACTGGGACAGGCAGAATCAGCCAAACTATTAGCGGAGACCTTCTATCCTGAAGACAGGGCCGAGGATGACAACCCAGACCACGGCCGAACCAGAAAACAAGCGGAGGAAATTGTATATGAAGAACATGGTAGCCATGAACCCGACTATACAGAAACGGAGCTAAGATCGGCCTTGGCTGATTTTAATCCAAAAAAGGCCCCTGGACTGGACGGTCTCACGGCGGACATTTGTTCCCGAATCATCCTTTGGGACATACAAACACACCTAGCGCTGATCAACAAATGCTGGAGCATGGCCTATTTCCCGAGGAGTTGGAAGGAGGCCACAGTGGTTGTATTGCGAAAGCCAGGCAAAAGCGACTACACGCACCCCAAATCATACAGACCCATAGGTCTATTACCAGTAATGGGAAAGATTTATGAAAAAATGCTCATCAGAAGACTAACACACTACCTGGTGCCAAAGCTAAGTCCCCGACAATATGGCTTTATGCCACAGCGCTCAACCGAGGACGCCCTCTATGACCTAATGACCCATGTGAAGGAGGAACTTCATAAGAAGAAACTCGTCACAATGGTGTCGCTGGACATAGAGGGCGCCTTCGATAGCGCTTGGTGGCCTAAAATAAAAGTTAGGTTAGCGGAGGAGCGATGCCCGGGTAGGCTGAGGAGGACGATGACCAGCTACCTAACAGATAGAAAGGTACGGCTGAGGTACGCTGGTCACGAGCACGTCCGAACGACCAGCATGGGGTGCGTGCAGGGCTCTATAGGGGGCCCCATCTTGTGGAATCTCCTTCTGGACCCTCTGCTGCAGAGTCTCACGGGGAGGGGGGAGTACTGTCAGGCATTTGCAGATGATGTGCTTCTCGTCTTCTCGGGGGACACGGCGGAGGAGATCCAGAGACGTGCCAACCTCACCCTCGAGCATGTTCAGCGGTGGGGTGTCGAAAATAAGCTTAGGTTCGCGCCACATAAAACTTCAGCCATGGTGCTTACCAAAAAGCTCAAGTACGACACTCCGCGGCTGTCCATGGGCGGGGTGGAGGTTGTCATGTCTAAGGAGATAAAAACCCTGGGACTAACGATTGACTGTTCACTGACGTTCGGTGTTCACGTGGCTAACGTCTGCGGTAAAGCACTGAACGTCTGTAAGCAGCTGTCGAAAGCCGCCAGGGTCAGCTGGGGTCTCCATCCGGAGATAGTCCGCACAATCTACACCGCTGTGGCAGAACCAATAATCACCTACGCTGCCAGTGCGTGGGCCCCGGCCACAACGAAAAAATGCGTGCAAAAACATCTTAACACGGTGCAGCGATTATTCGCACAAAGAGCTATTAAGGCATACCGGACAGTGTCCCTCAACGCCGCTCTTGCGCTGGCTGGTGTGCTCCCTCTTGACATACGTATACGAGAAAATGCTTCTCTGTACGAGGTGAGGAGGGGGCTGCGCCGGCCGATGCTGGATCGTGAAGTTGAGAGACCTATAGCCTTTGCAGAGAGACCACACCCGGCGGAACATACGAGCCATAGTTTCTTAAAGATTGGCAATACCGAAGAGTTGGAGCAAATGGTGGACAGAAATACGATATGCCTGTACACAGACGGCAGTAGGATAGAGGACAAGGTAGGAGCTGCCGTCTCCGTTTGGGAGGGGGCCACAGAAGTAAAAAACCTCAAAATCAATCTGCCACCATATTGCACAGTTTACCAAGCGGAACTATTGGCGGTATGTGAGGCCGCCAGAATGATTGTGCAAGGCAAATACCACCAAAGCGCCATAATAAGTGACTCTAGAGCTGCATTGGAAACCGTAATAAACACCAGCTCTACGCACGCCTTGGCCGCAAAAACGAGAGAGTTATTAAAACAAGCAAGAGAAGGGAATAAACAACAACTTGAGCTGTATTGGGTGAAAGCCCATATAGGAATTCAAGGCAATGAAAGGGCCGACCAGCTGGCCAGAGACGCAGCACTGCGATCGAAGAAAAGGCCCATCTACGACCTATGTCCGGTATCCTACGTAAAGCGTACAATCCGTGATGAAGCAGTGGTAGAGTGGAATAGGAGATACACGGATGGGACTACTGCTAATGTAACAAAAGCCTTTTTCCCAGACATCAAAACGGCCTACAAAATAGTTAGAAAATTGGACGTAAACGCTATACAAACACAGGTGTTCACGGGACACGGTGGATTTGCGGAGTACCTGCATCGCTTTCGGCGCAAGGACGAGCCCACGTGTTCCTGTGACCCTGAAGAGCAGGAAAGCATTCTGCATTTAATTATTGACTGCCCAATATATGCCACAAAAAGATATGACACAGAACAAAAATTAAACACAAACATAAACTATAACAACTTAAATAAACTAATTGCAAATAAGAATACAAGATGCGAATTTTTAAAATACTGTATAGAAATAACTAAATTAGCAATAAATAGAAATAAGGTATAAATGTAAGGATGGCACTAAATGTAATGATAGCACTTAAATGGGTAACATATAAATAGCATAAGCATAGATATTAAAGATAAGATTACCCAAAACTGGGACATGGAAAACCTTAACCTGTAGATATAAATAGAAGATAGAAAATCTCTGATTATGTTAGAGGCATTCGCGGGCCGGGTCAATGCACCCGGACATTAAAAAAAAAAAAAAAAAAAAAAAAAAAAAAAAAAAAAAAAAAAACCTAACCTAACCTAACCTAACCTAACCTCAGTCCCCCGCTGACCGCGGTTGCGTCAGCAGCGAATTGACACGTGCTCCGCAGTTTTAAATAAGTTTTAGTGGGTTTTTTGAAGCGTACATAGTGGTGTTATACATCAAAAGTTGCGCAATTGCAAGGCGCATCCAGTGGTGAGACGTGCTTGTGCCGCGGAAGTAACCCCGAAGTACAATTAGTGAAAAACCTTGATGTAAGAGGTTAAGTGTGGTTAAAATATCAGTTTTTTGGCAATAGTGCTTCGGCTGAGGTGCCTCCCTCCGATTTTTTGGTGTCGGCGGGTAGGCCCCGGCTGCCCGCATCTTTTGGTGGTTGTTGCGTCGAAATCCCTGCGGCGCAACATCGCCAAAAAAGCAGAAAAACAAAGTTGGCGTCACCACGAGGTACCAGAAATACAGGAGCTGGGACGCCACAACTTCGTGGGCACCTACGGGCAAGTACACTGAGCCTCCTGAAACATCTAGAAAAATTTTATCATTAATAGTTTAGTAGTTATTCACTTATAAAAAACCAAACTTTGCCACCGAATAGCTCGGCTCCATATGGGGCTATAACTGCGTTTGAACTCTAGCCTGTTGCGCGCTCATTGGTTCTACCTGGCGACAAAAATAAGACTCCCTGGACCATATAGTCTAGGAGCTGTGACCAGAAAACCTGACAACGTGGTTTTTTGACAGTTTTGTTCGGGCGAAAAAATTCAAATAATATCAAGACAAGTCTGTCGTGTAGAGGACTATTTTACGCTATTTTAGCATATTTTTGTAAAATTTTTGGACTTTTAACTTAGGAGCTATTGATTTTTTAGTGTTTTTTCTTAATTAATTGAAATATATTGTAAATAATTGTATAAATTCAATTTAGGTACCTCTATATGACTATTGGGCATACCCCGAGCCCAAACTCGCCGGGTCTAGGCCCAATATCTGCGATTTTACAATTCCTGGGGGTGTTAGGGGGTGTTCGTGGTTGGCCGCGGAAATTTTCAAAGTCCCATATCTCCGAAAGTATACGTCGTAGCGGATCGCGGTTTTCGGTCCAAGGGAAGATAGGCAGAGGCCTACGGACATATATTCAAAATTGCCCATTTGGGCAATATTTTTTACATTTACGTTTTTACAGCATAGACTGGTAGTCCTAGTGACGCCATTGTCAACGTCGAAAACCCCGTGCTCCTCGGACTGATAGTTACGGAGATATTCGCGTCCAAAGTTAGGTTTTGACAGCTCGGCGGCCATCTTGGATTTTTTCAGGAGGCCGTATCTTTGGAGATATTGCACGTGGAGCGCTGAGATTTTGTAGGCGGGTTAAGGGGGGAGTAAGGGGTTGGGGGGACTTAGTTTTTTCAAAATTGGGGACAAAAATTTTTGGCACTTGGTTTTCATTTCTCGTTGGTAGAACTCCCAACTCCACGCCTGCAGGTCGAATCGCGACATCTCTGCGACAAATAGATCCGAAGATATTGCCGACCAAAGTTCTGTCCGGCGGCCATCTTGAAAGGGTTCAGGTGGCCTTAACTTCGTCATTTATTGAGCTAGCGCGACGCGGTTTTCGCTGTTGGGGGTCCCTTGCGAAGGAGTATCGATCCCCTTGGGTGCTGAGTGGATTCGGACCCACAAAATTACGATCACAGCGGAGGGTGCCCGAGTGTGGAGGGCGCCTTAGGAAGTCTTACTGTTCAAACCCGAACTTCCTGCGACCAGTAGAACCGGAGATATAGGCCTTCGAAAATTGCCGGGGGGTGTTGGAACTCTTTGGGTGTGATTTTCGAAGGGCCGTAGCTCCGTAACTATTGGGCGTAGAGGATTGCGACTTCTTCTGGCGTTAATCGCATAAGGAGCTCTATCCCAAGCTGTCATCGTCTTTCTTCTGGCTCTTCTGCCTCTTCTGTAACTTCTTCTTTATACTTCTTTTGTCTTCTTTTCTCTTCTTTTTGATCTGCGACGTGCTCCTGACTCCTCGGGGCTCTTGGCACCGGGGGCTGTGTCCGCTAAGCGTAGGAAAAGCCGAGCCCCGAAAATTCAAAATTTTTACATTTTTGGAAAATAAATTTTGGCATCATATTTGGAGTGGTTGGCCCATACGCAGTCTTCCGGCCGGTGGCGACAACTGGTTATTGCACTTGGCAATTAATCCATTTTGTGCTGCAGCCGGGGCCTGGTCTGAGTGAGCCCTCAACGATTGAGTTATAGAATTCATTATTACAAAACGAACACCTCCATATAGTTAAGTTAGCTAGTAAGTTAGATATAAGACAGCAGGGCGTTTACACCCTACAATTTTAAGTCCTTATTAATCTTAATGTTATTTTATTTTATTTTACCTGTTTTTACATTGTAACGTCCTATTTTAGTGACTAAGGATCTTTACATCCTAAAAATATTTTGACTCTATACATATATAGATATAAGATTCTACGACAACGGGTATTATACACCCAAAAGTTTAACTTTATATAACAGATACATTGGGATTTATACCCATTAGCTGAATAAGTTTTGATTACAGGGCTTTACACCCTGGAAATTGTAAAACATTTTATTTTATTCCATTTCAATTATTAATTTAGATAAACCAAATCGCTTTATTTTATTAATAGCGGTCTAAATTACCGCATTAGTGATTGTGAAACCGGGTTGACCCAGGATACCACTGCTCAGCTTTTACACTGAACAGCGACCTTTCTATATACCCACAAACACATCTCGGTCAATCAAGATGCATCGTACACCCCCACCTCATAGACAAACAACCAGCATGACATTGTTAAAAGAACAGCAAAAACAGCATCAACAACAAGAACACAAGCAGGAAGAAACACAAACACAGACACAACAACAAACACAACCCACACAAAACGACCAACAACAGAATCAACAACACAACCAGGAATACAAACCACAACATCAGAAACACGAACAACAAAATCACACAATAGAAGCACAACAACAAAGACGTAGATCTGGAAATAAGGTCTCTGAGACAGTTGACGGGTTCGAAAGAATGAAGACAACAGTTTGTAACACAACTTTTAACTTCATTGACGGGGACACTTCAACTCCAGTCGACATACCAAAAAATTCTCAAAGACGACCTCGGGTACATCCTGAGAAACCAGCACAAAGTGATGACAAAGGGGGTGACGAAATAGAAAGGAGAGAAGAGGAATTACTGATAGTAATATCACCACCTAATCAAAAGACAAAACAAGATAAGAAGACAAAGAACAATCTAAAAATCATGAATCCCAACAGGGAAGAGGAAATGAGAAAAGACACACCCCCAAGGAGGGTTACAGCAATACAAGGAGGAATTACGAAGAAAAGGACTGGTATTGCTGATGCGATGAGAGTGATTCACGCCGGTATAACTAAGTGTTTAGCAGATTCTAGAAATTTTAAAACAGAACTAAAGAAAGGTGCCATAGGACACCTCGATAAACTGCTAACACTGATAGACAAAGTGGAAAAACTCGAAACGCAGAAGGAAGGAGAACACAAAGAAGAAATTAAAGAAGAAAGGGATCTGAATACAACGAAAATAGAAGACACAGTTAGGTCTATGATGGAAAGAGAACGAGAGAAATTAGAGAGTGTGTTAAAGGAGCACACAAATGCACTAACTGATAGTATACTAGCTATGAATGCATACAAGAATGCCCTGGAGAACGCCCCGATAGCACACTCACTCGAGGGTGAAGGAGATGACAAAGGTGCGATCGCAGGGGATGTCTGTCAGATAAAGGAGGTCGTGATGGAAATCAGACAACAAACGACCAAAGTGGTGGAAAACCTACCCTCCTATGCAGACATTGCCTCTGGACAGAAAACCACAAAAGGCACCATACTAAGACCCATGCACAGCATAATTGTCACCTCTAATGCCGTAACGCCTACATATGAGGAAACAAGAGATCAAATAAGGAGTACTCTGAAGGCAAAAGAGACAGGGCTGCAGATAGATGGGCTTAGAGGAATCCGCAATGGCAAGGTAGTCATAAGTTGCTCGACTAAAGCGGAAGTCCAGAAGGCTGCCGAAAGGCTCAAAACGAATAAGGACTTAAAAATTGAGCAAGCAAAAAACAATAATCCGCTCATTATATTACGCAACATAATGTCATGCAACACGGAAGATGACATCAAAATGGCCTTCAAAACCCAGAACAAAGACCTAATAGAGGGTCTTGATTCTGAGGAAATGAAAATAGAAGAACGGTTTCGGAGGAAAGCCCGTAATTCCTTGCAGAGCCATGTTGTACTTAGAGTCTCCCCGAGGTTGTGGAAGAGGGTGACCGAAAAGGGGAAACTCTACACCGACATACAACAAGTAGTGGTAGAAGACCAAACCCCACTTATCCAATGCTCGAGATGCTTGGAATACGGCCATGGGAAAAAGACATGCAAGGAGAAAGGAAACCGTTGCCACCATTGCGGAGATTTCCACAACAAAGCAGAATGCCCAAGGCGTATAGCCGGACAACCGCCGACATGTTCCAATTGTAGCAAGAGGGAACACCTGAATGCAGAACATGCGGTGTTTAGTGAGGAATGTATAATACGCCAAAGGAATGACGAACTAGCCCGGAAAAGTATTAGCTATTGCTAAGGGCACCACGGGGCAAAATAGGTATACTCCAACTCCCACTTCCATCGCCCTACAGGCTAATCTGCAGAGGAAGGATCTGGCCACCACAGAATTGATAAATGAGGCTAATAAACGGAAAGCGATGTTTGCCTTGGTTCAGGAGCCTTACGTGGGGGGGCAAAAAGCTATGAAGTCGTACGGCACCGCAAGGACGTACCAAAATACGAACCATGGAGATGGCGTGGTGAAGGCGGCGATCGTCGTGTTTAATCCGGCAGTCGCTGTCACTTTGAATCACAAGCACACCACGAACAACATTGTCGTGGTCACAATGAAAACCAGCACATGGGAAATCCTTGCGGTGTCGTTTTACTTTGAACCTTGCCAGGACATCGAACCCTACCTTAGACAGTTGATAAACATCTGTAAGGAAACCAACATCAAGAAAATACTGATAGGAGGAGATGCCAATGCCAAAAACATCTGGTGGGGTGGCCAGCGCACGGACAAAAGAGGGGAAGCTACCATGTGTGCACTATTGGAAATGGGGTTACAGGTGCTGAACGACGGCAACGCTCCTACCTTTGATACGATAAGAGGCAATCGTAGATTGACTAGCTTCGTGGACATCACCGCCTGTTCGGATGAAATGCTACCGTTGATGGACGACTGGAAAGTGGCTGATGATCTGACCGGCTCTGACCACAGCGGAATCATTTTAAAACTCAAGCTTCAGAAATCACTGGGCATCATGATTAGCAGGACCACACGGAAATATAAAACCAACAAAGTTAACTGGCACCAATTTTTGACAAAATTGGGTCAGCTTAAAACTAACAATAGTATAAATGTCGATACGATTCACAAAATTAAAACCAAAACAGAAATAGATAACTTTATAGATAAATTTACATTAACAATAACACAAGCCTGCGATCATACGATGCCTAGGAAAAAAGCTATCGAGAGGACACGCATTCCATGGTGGTCTAAGGAGCTGGAGATCCTGAAGCGGGGAGTCGCCATCAGCAAGCGTCGAATCCGAACGACGTCTACAAGGTTTAGGGGCGAGGCTGTTGAGCAATACCTCAAGGCAAAAATGGAATATGAAGGTAGAGCAAAGGCCGCGCAGATAGCCAGTTGGAAAGAGTTCTGCAATAAGCAGACTAGGGAGGGGATTTGGGAGGGGATCTACAGGGTTATACGTAACACAAAGAAAAGAGAAGAAGATTTACCGTTGATTGATCGTGGCGTACAGCTGGATCCTAAACGATCGGTCGAGCTGCTGGCTAAAACATTTTACCCCAGCGATAAAACTGAAGACGATGACGCCGGCCACAGCCGGATCAGGAGAATGGCGGAGGATATAAAGTCTCCGGTAATTGCTACGCAAGAACCGGACTTTACAGACGTTGAACTAAGATCGGCTGTGGCCGACTTCAATCCGAAGAAAGCTCCTGGGGGTGATGGACTTACCGCCGATATCTGCTCACGAGTAATCTTGAGTGATACTAACACATATCTGGCGATTATAAACAAGTGCTGGCAGCTGGAGTATTTTCCACATAGCTGGAAGGAGGCCGTCGTGGTCGTGCTGCGGAAGCCGGGAAAGGACAACTACACACATCCCAAATCGTATAGACCAATCGGGCTTCTCCCGGTCCTAGGCAAGGTCTATGAAAAAATGCTGGTAAGAAGACTGACTCATCACCTGGTGCCCAAAATGAGCCTCCGCCAGTTTGGCTTTATGCCCCAGCGCTCCACTGAGGACGCCCTCTACAGTCTGGTGACCCATGTGAAAGACAAACTTCGTGAGAAGAAGCTTATCACTATGGTGTCGCTGGACATTGAGGGCGCCTTCGATAGCGCTTGGTGGCCGGCAATAAAGGTTAGACTGGTGGAAGAGCAGTGCCCAGGGCGTTTGAGGGGAACGATGGCCAGCTACCTGAATGATAGAACAGTCAGAGTAAGGTATGCTGGCCATGAACACGTCCAGAAGACCAGCATGGGATGTGTGCAGGGATCCATTGGGGGCCCCATCTTGTGGAATCTCCTGTTGGACCCACTGCTGAAGGATCTCACGGGAGGGGGAGTTCACTGTCAAGCGTTTGCTGACGACATTGTTCTCACCTTCTCTGGGGAGACAGCGGAGGATGTCCAGCGGCAGGGGAATTCAGCCCTCGACCTTGTTCAGAAGTGGGGTGTAAGAAACAGACTCAGGTTTGCACCACACAAGACAATTGCGATGGTGCTAACCAAAAGACTGAAGTACGACACTCCACGGCTGAGCATGGGCGGGGTAGGAATTGCCTTGTCAAAGGAGATAAAGCTCCTGGGGCTCACGATCGACTGCGGACTAACTTTCGGCGCCCACGCTGCAAATGTTTGTGGCAAGGCGCTGGGGGTTTATAAGCAGTTGTCGAGAGCCGCCAGGGTGAGTTGGGGCCTTCACCCGGAGATCGTCAGCACGATTTACAACGCGGTCGTCGAGCCCATCGTAACGTACGCGGCCAGTGCATGGGCGTCAGAAACAAGGAGGAAGTGCGTATGCAAGCACATCAACACCGTCCAGAGATTATTTGCGCAGGCAAGGATTAAGGCTTATCGCACGGTGTCTCTCAATGCGGCGCTGGTGTTGGCGGGGGCTCTCCCCCTTGATTTGCGTATTAGGGAAAATGCTTCCCTGTACGCGATCAGGAGGGGATTGCAGCCGCCCATACCGGACAGGGCTGTGGAGACACCGTTGCCGTATGCGGAAAAACCCCATCCAGCGCAGCATATGAACCACAGTTTCATAAAACTTGATACACTTCAGGAAGTCGAAGAGGGGGTGGACTGTGCGGTACAGATTTTCACTGACGGCAGTAAGATAGAAGGCAAGGTGGGTGCGGCGATTTCCATTTGGAAAAATGCTGCCGAAACCAGGAACATCAAGCTAAATCTGCCTACGTACTGCACAGTGTATCAGGCCGAACTGCTGGCCATATGCCGGGCTGCAAAGGTGGCAGTCCAAGACTTCTCTGAGCCTTGCGCAATTCTCTCAGACTCTAGAGCAGCACTAGAGACAGTAGTGAACAACGACTCAACGCACAGATTGGCTGCAACAACCAGAGCCTACCTTAAAGAAGCCTATGAACTGGGGAAACCAATTAGACTTTTTTGGATTAAGGCCCACGCGGGGATAGACGGTAATGAACGCGCCGACAAACTTGCCAAAGAAGCCGCTCTTCGTGTAAAAAAGAAGCCTGTATACGATTTGTGCCCGGTTTCATTCGCCAAGCGGGGAATACGCATGGCCGCGCTTGGCGAGTGGAACGAGAGATATCAGAAGGGCATTACGGCAAATGTCACGAAAATGTACTTACCGGACGCGATTGAGGCATATAAAATAGTTCGCAAGATAGAGTTTGGACCCAGGATCACACAAGCCCTAACGGGCCACGGTGGCTTTGCAGCATACTTGCACAGGTTTAACTGTAACAGTAACCCTTACTGTGCATGCGATCCTGACACTGAGGAATCGGTGCTGCATCTGTTGTTTGACTGCCCTATACACAGCAAGCGCAGATGCGACACCGAACACCTCCTTAATGAACGCATCCTGCCACAGACACTGGCCGGGATTATGAAAAAGAAAAGAACTAGGGAAATCTTCATCGAATATATTAAGAGAATAACACAAATTGCAAACAATAGAAATAAACAAACATCAACATCAAACACAAACACATATACATAACATAAATATTTTAGAATAAATCAAGAATGGAATGAAGTAAATAGATATATGTATACAATATGTACATCAATAAAGTATGCCTAATTTGAATTAAGATAGAAATAAGAAGCAGAACATAAGTAGCATAGTTAGTAATAGTATAATAGACCAAAGTTATAATAATAAAGATAAGAATCCCCGAATGGGGAATATGAAAAACTCATTTCCTAGAGATTAAGAACATGTATGATTAGGAAATCTCTTATAATGTAAGAGGCTATGAACTGGACTTCAACCCGGTAATAAAAAAAAAAAAAAAAAAAAAAAAAAAAAAAAAACCTAACCTAACCTAACCTAACCTAACCTAACCTAACCTAACCTAACCTAACCTAACCTAACCTAACCTAACCTAACCTAACCTAACCTAACCTAACCTAACCTAACCTAACCTAACCTAACCTAACCTAACCTAACCTAACCCGTCCCCCGCTGACCGCGCCCGTGTCAGCAGCGTTTTCACTATAGCTCCGCGCTTTTTAATTGTTTTGAGTGGGTTTTTTGTGACGTACAGTGCTGTGCCATATATTAAAAGTTGCGCATTTGCGAGGCGCACACGCTGATATAACTCACCAGTGCCGGAAAACAAACCCCTAAGTAGGGGAAGTGAAAAACCTCAAAAGTTGGAGGTTAAGTGTAAAATTTTTACCAGTTTTTTAGTGATTGTGCTTCGTACAAAGTGCCTCCACGCGAGATTTTTGTGCCTCCGTGTGGGCCTCAACGGCCCGCATCTTTTGACGTATCGCACGTGGAATTTCAACCAGCGCAACACCTTGAAAAACAGAGAAAAACAACTTTTTTCTCCACGTGGCGTCACCACGAGGTACGAGAAGTACTGGAGCTGGGGAGCTGAAACTTTTACCAGAGCTGCGGGCAAGTACCCCATTGAATAATCCGCAAGAAGAAAAATTTTACCCCCCATAGTTTCCTATTTATAACTTATTAAAAGTTCAAACTTTGACCCTGAATAACTCTGCCTGGTATCGGGCTATAATTTCAATTTTTGCGTTGCCTGTTGCGCGCTAATTACCTCTATCGGGCTACAAGGGCTTAACCCCCTGAACAACATAGCCTAGGAGCTACGCAAGAAAAACCGAAAAATTCAGTTTTCCGAAGTTTTTCCGGTGCGGAAAAATTCAGAAAAATATTTTGATATAAGTATATCATAGAACTGTATTTTACACAATTTTAGAAGTTTTTTCCATAATTTTAAGGCTAGTATTTTAAGAGTTATTGAATTTTTTATGTTTTTTCTAAATTATTTAATAAATATCCAATAAAGGGGTAAAAATAGTGTATAGATAGGCTTAGATGACCATTGGGCATACCCCGAGCCCAAACTCGGTGGGTCTAGGCCCATAAATAACGAATTTTAAATTTCCGGGGGGTGTTGGGTGAGCTTGGGGGTAACTGTGATTTTGTTATTTTTAAGATATCTCTGGTTCTATCCATCGTAGAGGACAGCGGTTTTCGGCGTTATTGGTGTCTGGCTATTGCCTATCGACTCCAATTGCCATTTGCCCAATTGGGCAATATTTTTTAGCTGCGCGTTTTTATTGCTCAGACAGGTAGTCCTAGTCGCGCTATTGCCTCTCAAGAAAACCGCACGCTCCTCCGACTGGTAGTTCCAGAGATATAAGCGTCCAAAGTTGACGTTTGACATTTTGGCGGCCATCTTGAATTTTTTCAGGAGGCCATATCTCCGAAGATATCTATCGCAGAGCGCGGAGATTTTGCAGGTGGGTTAAGGGGGGAGATTGGAATTGGGGGGACTTAGTTTTTTCTAAATTGGGGATCAAAAATTTTGGTTGTGAGTTTTCAAAATCAGTTGGTAGAACTCCCAATTCCACACCTGTGAGTCCAAACGCGACATCTCTGTGACTGATAGATTCGGAGATACTTCCGATCAAAGTTATAGCCGGCGGCCATCTTGGAAAACTTCAAGTGGCCATAACTCCGCCGATTTTAAAGCTAGCGCGCCGCGGTTTTCTGCGTGGTACGTCCCCGGTGAAGGAGAATCGATCCCCTGGGGTCAGGAGGGGATTGGACCCCACAAAATTTAGATCTTAGCAGACGGTGCAGGCGTGAGCGGGGCACGAGGGGAAGCCCTTTAGTTCAAACCCGAACTTCCTGCGACCGATAGGGCCGGAGTTATCGGCATTCGAAAATTCCCTGGAGGTGTTGGGGGTGTCTGGGTGTGATTTTCGAATTGCCGTGACTCGGGAACTATTGGTCGTAGCGATTTGCGGTTTCTTCTCCTGTCAAGCGCACGGGGAGCTCCACCTGACGCTGATATCACCTTCCTTCTTGCTCTTCTTCTTCTATCTTCTTCTTCTTCTTTTTTCTTCTTTCTTCTTCTTTAGTCTTCTTTTCGGCCAAGGACGATCTCCGGACATACTGGGTCGATCCCTCCGGGAAATTGCGGCCCGCTACCTCCAGAAGGGACGGACTTTTGACAAAAAATTCTTTGTAAAAATTTTCGAAAACTGTAAATATATTTTAAAATTGATTAGGGCGTCCCCCACGGTGTTTTCGGGCCGGCGGCTACAATTGGTCGTAACCTTGGTAACAATCCATTTTGTGCCGCAGCCTGGGGCCTGTTGGTGAGCCCAAGAAAAATAGTTTTTAAACACAAGTACATATCCCTGGCGGAGAAATAAATTAGTTTAATTAGTTTTTAATATTGACCTTAATTTTAATTAGTTGTAAGACATAGGGCATTTACACCCTGTTTTCTAGAATTTAAGTCACTTAATTTTATTTTACATTTCTATTTTATGACTCACGGGCCTTTACACCCCTTTAAATACTGTCTACAAATTTAATTTTATATATTACCGTAGTATTTTAATTGAGCCAATATTGTCTTGACCAAAGGGACTATACACCCAACAACAGCTTTAGATATAACATTGACAGCTAAACTAGCTATAAATTAATTTGTCGACCATTGGGAATCTACACCCATCTTATATTTAGACTTGAAGCCCTGGGCCTGTATTGAACCAACTGTTGAACTTTATTTTATTTTATTTATTGGTATATTGCTGACTCTTGTAATAGATTGGGGCCTTTTACACCCAAATCTATTCTTACATTGACTCATTATATAACACATACACACTCCACAAATAACCCATTGACTCAATATACTACTGGTTATAACATAATTCCATCTACACATAACAATCAAAGTAATCGAGCAATATACACTCGATTATCGTTTAATTGACACCCGCAATCCCCTATAAAACATCATGTATAGGTCACCACCGATAGATAGGCGAGTAAAAGAAATGTCTCAATCCCCGGGTAAAATAACCCAACGTCCAACAAATTCCACAGCGATGTATATAGAGAATACCCCGAAGGCCTCCACCTCCGTTGGAGTGAGTAAGGGGGAATTCGGGATAAGTAGGGGCTTCCTCAACCGCACAGTAGTGGTGGACAAACCTACATCACCGAAAAACTCCTCTCCTCCCATAACTACTAGAAACAGAGCAATGGAGGCAAAACATGTCGTCAAAAAGGCTAAAATCCTCCTGGGCATGTCAAAGAACCTCAAAACGGAGGTAAAAAATGGGGTCGTTGACATACTAGATAAATTAGTGCTGTGTATAGAAGAAGGGGAAAATGAACTCGCTAAGTACAAGAAAGGGCGACCAAACGTGCAAAACGAAGAAGTCAAAGAAATCAAGGAGATTAACAATGACAAAGAAGACGAGTTGCCATCGCTGGAAAGGTGGAAAACACTCATTAGGGCCCATAGCGAGATTATCACCGAAAATACCGAGCGGAACGAGAGGTTGGAAAAGGCGTTGCAACAACACGCCTCCTTACTGCATGACCTCGAAGAATACAGAGGGCAAATTAAAGAAAACGCGGACAGTATGAGGTGCCTTGAAGGCGTCATTAGGTACCATTCGGCGACACTCGAGAAACAAAAAGAATCTACTAACATCCCCGTAATAGAAGCTGGCACTGAGCTCCTGCAGGAGATCAAAGATCTTAAGTGTACTACTCAGGAGCTCAGCAAGCGCGTATGCGAGGTCAGCTCCGGGCCGCGTACTTACGCCGAAATGGTTGCCCAACCAAGGCCACAACAGACGAGCAAGCCGCATGCATTGATGGTATCCTCAACAGATATAACGCCTAGTGACGTCCTGGAAAAGGAGATAAAAAGCACCCTAAGGGCAACTGAAAATGGATTGAAGATCCAAAAAATGAGACGTGTGAGGGGGCCCAGAGTTGTCCTCTCATGCGCAACAAAAAGTGAAATCGACGAAATCGCAGGGAAGCTGACGCAGAATAACAAGTTAAAGGTCGAGGAAGCGAAATTCCTGAATCCACTCGTGGTTTTAAAAAATTTGAGTCGGACTATCACTGAGGCGGAAATAAAAACAGCCTTGACCCAGCAAAACGCAGATTTGGCGGAGGGACTGTCGGCCGAGGAGGTCACTGTAGTGGAGAGATACCGGAGGAGGGCGAGACACCCAGATGAGTGTCACGCCGTCCTTCAGGTATCACCAATCCTCTGGCAGAGGCTTACCTCGGCCGGCAGACTTTTCGTCGACGTGCAGTGTGTGAGGGTGCAAGACCAAACGCCCCTCATACAGTGCATGCGCTGCTTGGGATATGGTCACGGCCGGAAAAGCTGCACTGCAACGGAGGAAGACCGCTGCACAAAATGCGGGCAACCCGGCCACGTAAGAAAAGAATGCAGCCAACGCACCAATTGCCAAAACTGTGTTAAGGCAAAGTTACCGCACTCTAACCACGATGTATTCAGCCCAGAATGTCCTATCAGGGCAAGAGCTGATGCGCTTGCAAGGGAAGCAGTTACGTACATCTAGACCATGCCCTACGTAACACTCCATACATCGTCACAACAACATAATCGATATATAAACTCATATTAACACAACAAACTACAACATATCATTAAAACACCAACACCTCACCCACAACAACCATCAATCAATACCTCATAATACAAACACCAATTATACCTTTACAACAAAACATACCAAATAACTCAATCTCATATAACACATAATTACGTATCACAACTTAACATATATCATAAACAAACATACAACACAGTCTATAAATAACACCGCACAACATAAGTAAACCTTAACACATAACCACCACAAATCACACCCACGAATACATAACAGAGCATAGTGCGTGAACATGGGCGAGGATGCAGTGACTGCACTCCTCGAACATGTATACCACGTACATGCATAGCACATCAAACAATCGCAGTAATAGACATCATGCACACCTCACATACAACACTGTATAATATGCTATGTAATTCACATAACAGATTATAATAATCGAATAAAAAACTATAACAACAACACAACCATCGCAGTATTACTCAACAAACACTTAACACTTACACCAATAACATCACACAAATAACCTGCACACAATACGTACAATTCAAAACACAACACACCTGCATACTCACTGAACTGATCAAATCACCACATACCATTAACACAATTATAATCATTATCTATAATGATAATAAATTATAAATACAGCAATAAAAAACAATATCATAAACAAAAACACAACCCTATGCACAACACATAGAACGAATTACTAAACCACAAACAGCGTACACATAAGTAACAAAATAGAACACACAATAAACGAAATCCATATAGTTAATAATTTATTTTGTTGAAAACAAAATAAATAATTAAAACAAGAACATATTTCTTAAACCAGAGTTATATTTGGTAAACAAATAAATATCATACACATTTAACAACACAACTAGCCATAAACCATGCACGCATGACATACCTGACAAATACACAAGAACAATCAACATGTATCCTGTCATACAAATATAGTATCACACAAAGACGATAACCCAACAGGCATAATACCAAAATATGAGTCAAACATCTAAATGTTGACAATTGCATAAATATATCAGGAAATCGTGAACCTCCCTGTACTTAATAATATGTACAATAAGTAACTAAATGTAAGACTTATAACAAAAAACAAAGACCTGTAATAAAACATAAGAAATAATTATTAATAGAAAACACTGTACTAAATCTAAGCCAATAGTAGTAAACAGTCTAAACATATAAGTAGAAATATATTGTAAATTTTTTATCATAAATAAATCTCCCTGCGTTTATTCCCAAATCCAGAAAATCCTTGATTATGTTAGGGGCTATTCGCGGGCCGGGTCTGGCACCCGGACAACAAACAAAAAAAAAAAAAAAAAAAAAAAAAAAAAAAAACCTAACCTAACCTAACCTAACCTAACCTAACCTAACCTAACCTAACCTAACCTAACCTAACCTAACCTAACCTAACCTAACCTAACCTAACCTAACCTAACCTAACCTAACCTAACCTAACCTAACCTAACCTAACCTAACCTAACCTAACCTAACCTAACCTAACCTAACCTAACCTAACCTAACCTAACCTAACCTAACCTAACCTAACCTAACCTAACCTAACCTAACCTAACCTAACCTAACCTAACCTAACCTAACCTAACCTAACCTAACCTAACCTAACCTAACCTACCTACCTACCTACCTACCTACCTACCTACCTACCTACCTACCTACCTACCTACCTACCTACCTACCTACCTACCTACCTACCTACCTACCTACCTACCTACCTACCTACCTACCTACCTACCTACCTACCTACCTACCTACCTACCTACCTACCTACCTACCTACCTACCTACCTACCTACCTACCTACCTACCTACCTACCTACCTACCTACCTACCTACCTACCTACCTACCTACCTACCTACCTACCTACCTACCTACCTACCTACCTACCTACCTACCTACCTACCTACCTACCTACCTACCTACCTACCTACCTACCTACCTACCTACCTACCTACCTACCTACCTACCTACCTACCTACCTACCTACCTACCTACCTACCTACCTACCTACCTACCTACCTACCTACCTACCTACCTACCTACCTACCTACCTACCTACCTACCTACCTACCTACCTACCTACCTACCTACCTACCTACCTACCTACCTACCTACCTACCTACCTACCTACCTACCTACCTACCTACCTACCTACCTACCTACCTACCTACCTACCTACCTACCTACCTACCTACCTACCTACCTACCTACCTACCTACCTACCTACCTACCTACCTACCTACCTACCTACCTACCTACCTACCTACCTACCTACCTACCTACCTACCTACCTACCTACCTACCTACCTACCTACCTACCTACCTACCTACCTACCTACCTACCTACCTACCTACCTACCTACCTACCTACCTACCTACCTACCTACCTACCTACCTACCTACCTACCTACCTACCTACCTACCTACCTACCTACCTACCTACCTACCTACCTACCTACCTACCTACCTACCTACCTACCTACCTACCTACCTACCTACCTACCTACCTACCTACCTACCTACCTACCTACCTACCTACCTACCTACCTACCTACCTACCTACCTACCTACCTACCTACCTACCTACCTACCTACCTACCTACCTACCTACCTACCTACCTACCTACCTACCTACCTACCTACCTACCTACCTACCTACCTACCTACCTACCTACCTACCTACCTACCTACCTACCTACCTACCTACCTACCTACCTACCTACCTACCTACCTACCTACCTACCTACCTACCTACCTACCTACCTACCTACCTACCTACCTACCTACCTACCTACCTACCACCGCTTGACGTCGAAGTTTAACTATTTGAATTTGTAGCCCTTTGGCAAATCTTAATATTGCGATTTATAAAAATTTACTATCGCCATCTAGGTTTAATATACTGTATAAGTAATTAGTAGTAATATACTGTATGAGTAATTTTTGTTCGTTTGGTTTCAAATCGTTGTTTTAAATGTTTTCATCTATTTGGCATTACATAGAAAAGCCGGCAAATTAAAAATTATCCGGAGCTCATTTATACGCTCTCGCTATATACCGGAGTATCGACGATGACCTAAGTACTGTACCTAAAAAAAATCGAATGTATGCAAGCATGAACGTGTTAGTATGGCAGGTAGGAATGAATCGATACCATCTAGGAATCGATACTGTATCGGTCGTTTAGTATCGGTACTCAATCAGTATCGATTGAAAAGTATCGATAATTACTCGTATTGGTATGGAATCGATTGTGAAGTATCGAATACTATTCATATACAGGATATTTTTTTAAAGGGTGCACAAATTTACACTGGAGGTTCAGAATCAATAGTATAATTGATTATTGAAATAAAAACATATGATTTTTTTTTCAAAAAAATATCCATTTTACATTTTATGCATTCCCAAAAAAATCAAACTTGTTGATATTGTGTAGCCATTCATAAATTTTATAATTACGCCACGAACGCACACAAAGATAAATCTAAGACATCGTAATAAATCGTTACGTCATATCGTATGATTACCTATAGGTAGATTCCCTCGCCTGTGCTTTGCCACTGCCCGCGCCCCCACTCCCGAACACACGCCGCACGCGCTACGCCGTATCGGCAGGTCAGTCAGTTTCAGTTGACGTTTGACCGTGACTAAATTACGAGTGCGTATTGCATATCTTTTACTACTTATCTTCTACAATGGCAGCACAAGATCAAATAACATATTCAAACCGCGAGTATTATGAGATGGTACGGTGCTACATATTAAGTGCTGAAAGTCTACGTGGAGCTCAAAGACTTTATGAGAGTGACTCTTTACCGCGTTTACAGCGACAAGGTATTAACTCGTGAGTACCTAATTTGAGGACGATTTTAGCAGCCAACCAAAGGTTATTAGATTTTGTGCAGTTCACTACACCGGGGCATACAACATCTCGAGGAGGTACTGCTGCGATTACCCCGGCAGTCGAGAATGCTGTAATCGAGTTTTTTGAACGGGACCCTCGTGCTAGTACTAATGACGCAGCTCGACAATTCGGCGTAAGCCGTTATTACGTGTCGAAGCTGCTAAATTCCTTAGGATACCACCCGTATCATTATCAACGCGTTCAAGTACTGCATGAAAATGATGGATCGATGCGGATTCAATTTAGTCAGTGGTTATTGGCAAACATCGACTCCGCTAACATTCTCTGGACTGACGAAGCCTTATTTACACGAATAGGACTTTATAATAGTCGTAACGAACATTATTGGGCAGTGAGCAATCCTCACGTAATCAAAGACAGTTACCATCAAGTGCGATTTAGTATTAATGTTTGGGCTGGGATCATTAATAACGTTATCGTGGGTCCGTACTTTATTGACGACCGATTGACTGGCGGTAACTATTTGGATATGTTGCAAAGTGTAATTCCTGATTTATTAGATGACGTGCCTCTGGGACTGTTAAACAACCTACACTATCAACATGACGGCGCACCGCCTCATTATTAAGTGCTGTGCGTAATTATTTAAATAGTGAATATGGTGATAGATGGATAGGACGCAGCGGTCCGAAACCGTGGCCTCCAAGGTCACCAGATCTTACCCCGTTACTTTTATTTGTGGGGAGAGATTAACATGTACGTAGAAGAAGCGCGAAGTTATGAAGACCTTCGTAATAAAATAATCACTGCATTTAGTGAAGTGAAAAGTGCTCGGACACAAATAAATTTAAAAAACAATTTAATCAAACGTGCCCGGCTTTGTTGTATTGAGAGGAACGGCCTACATTTTGAACAATTATTAAAATATCAGTGATAGAGTTTTTTCACGGACCCGAATGAATAGATAAGTTTAATTGTTGTTGATTCCACTTTTTAAATACGCTTTAATAAATACGAATATTATTATGTGACTAATAAACTAGTATTTTATTGTATCTGTTTATTACGACGATCCTTAAGCCGAGAAAAATTGTGTAAGGATGTTATTGGGGGGCGCGGCCGGAGCACCTCCTCGTGGTGCTCCCTGGTAACGTCCATTTGGACGTCATGCGGCCATTTGGACGGCCAAGATTCCGGCAGGGGGGGGTCTCCGCGTGCGGCTCTGGTGGCAGAGCGCACGGCGGATCTGACCCGGGGCCAATGGGGCGGATGTGCCTCATGGCACTCCGTCGCCAGGGACGGTTGCGTCACGGCCCGGGGGCGTGACGGGTCGGTCGCTCGCGAGCGGCCAGACCCGGAAGGCCCAAACCGTAATCCTGAGCAGGGGGGTCAGGACCGGGGGTCTTCGGACCGCGGGGAAGAAAACCCCTATAAAAAATTACCCCAATCTTAAGTTTGGCCACTCGGCGAGGAGATGTATGACTGGTGGGTTAAGAAGCGCGCGAGAGTCGTTAGAGTGGTAGTCAAGGCGAGACTTAAAAATGACCAAACACCATGGCAGGAGTTGAAACGAGCGTAGCTACTCCAGAGGGTCCCGGCCACGCCGGGGAATCCCTCACTGTGCTGGTTTCTGAGCGCGAGAGGCGCACAGTCACCAGCACAGTCAGTCTCCAAACGTATGGGAGGGAGACAACAACTGCACTGAGAGCCGAGAGCCCGGCACACCATCAAAAGGCTCACCGGGGGGAGGGGATAGAAAAAGTAAAGGAGAAGAGGAAGAAGAAGAAGAAAATCACGGCTATGGGGCGAGTCCGTGCCCAAGCGCTCCGTGACAAAAAGAAGCGGGAGCGGAAGTTGGCAGCCGTCAATGCTGCGCGCGACGAGGGTGGCAGCATTGCTGCTGCAGGGCCATCGCAGAACGGGGGTGGCGTTCCTGGCCAGCCACCGGAGGAGGAGACTGGGTCGACCACAGAGCTGTCGCTGGACGAGAGCGTCAGCGTCGACTGCAGCAGCGGACCCGAGGACGAGGGCGGCATTGCCGCAGAGCCGTCGCAGGATGAGGGCGGCAATGCCGCAGGGCCATCCGAAGGTCTGGAGTTGGACACGGCTTCAGAGATGGTCCTAACGGACGTGGGCGGAAGTGCCGCAGAGTCGTCCGCCGATGAAGACGGCGCTGAATGGACGCAGGTCGGCCGGAGTAGGGACGAGGGCGGTGGATGCGCCGCAGGTCCGTCCAGTAGGAGTAGGGGGACGATAGGCAGGCCGTCACTTGAGGGTGTAGGTAGGCCGTCGTCGAAGAGGAAGAAGAGGAAGGCTGCCGAGGAGGAGACCATCGCCACCACGGTAGATACGAAGGAGAGGGAGGAGGCCCTCCCCCCGAGCGTCCGGAAGCGCCCCCTCAAGGAGAGCAGCTCGAACACCGACTCGGAGGGGAGCACCATCATGCCTCCTCCCAAAGTCCCGACCATGCCCCGTGGGCGCAGAGGTCGTGGATCGGCGAGGCCGGGGACTCCGGTTCTGGCAGGCCACAGTGGCGAGGTGGCGGCCCTACGGGCCGCGAATGCCCGCCTCAGTGAGGAGGTCTCCGGCTTGCGGGAACGCAACCGCAAGCTGGAGACGGAGTTGGAGGCGGTGCGGAGAGAGAACCGCGGGTTGGCTAAAGACATGGCCGACCTGCGGTGTCAATTCGAGCGCCTGGTGCCGGCTGCGTCGCCGGCGCCGGCCCCACCTTCTAAGCGGGCCGCGCCAGCGAGGGCGGGCCCGTCGTCTGCGCCCGTGGCGCCGGCTGCGCCCGTCGCGGCTGCTGCGCCGGCTGCGCCCGTCGTGGCTTCTCCACTGCCTCCCCTTGTCGTGGTCCCTCCGCCGGCTCGTGGCCGCGGTAGACCTCGGAAGGGGGAGGAGCCGCCGCCCGACGAGGTGCATGGCGTGTCGGAGTCGGCGATACGCGTCATCCTAGCCCGAGTAGGGGTAATGATGGATGCGCGTATCGAGGCCGTAGCGGCCAGGCTCCCGCCTGAGCCGCCCCTCCGACCGCCGCTCGCCGCGGACAAGACGAGGCGGCCGCAAGCGTCGGCTCCCACCCCGCTGCCCTGTGAGGGTGGCCGCGTGGTGAGCTACGCTGCGGCCGCGGCGGGACCCAAAGGGGCCAAGAAGGCCGGCAAGGCGCCGGCTCCCGCCAAGGTCGGGCCGCGGCCGGCGCCAGCGATTGCACCGCAGGCGCCGGCCGGCGAACCCGCGACTGCGCCTGCTGCGCTCAGCGCTGCTGCCAGCCTCGAACAGGGCTGGCAGGTGGCTGAGCGTAGCAGGAAGGCACGCGGCCAGAAGCGGAGAGCGGCGGCCAAGAGTGCCGCTGTGACCGCCGCTCCCCAGGCGGGAGCCGGCGGAAAGGGGAAAAGGTCGCGTAGGGGCCTCAAGTCGCCGAAGACGGCTGCGGTGGTAATCACCGTACTGCCTGAGGCGGCTGAGAGGGGCCTGAATTATGAGGCCGTCCTAAGATGCGCCCGGCGGGAGCTGGACGTCTCCGACATCGGGGGCGTCGAGGCGAGGACCCGCAAGGCCCGGACAGGGGCTCGAATACTCGAGTTCCCTGGGGCCGAGGGCGCGAAGACGGCCGATAGTTTGGCCACGATGCTGAGGGGGCTGTTCGGGCCAGAGGATGGAGTCCGAATCGCCAGGCGCGTCAAGTGCGCAGATATGCGCCTCACGGGTCTGGACGACTCCGTGGCGGTGGAGGACATCCGGGAGGCCATTATGGCGCGTACCGGGTGTGCCTCGGACACCGTCCGGATTGGCACCATCCGCCCTGGTCCGGGCGGCGTCGGTGCTGTCTGGGTGCAGTGCCCAGTGGAGTCGGTCAAGCAATTGGCCGACTCAGGCAGGCTCCTCGTGGGCTGGAGTTCGGCGCGGGTAACCGTGCTGGAGCCCCGGCCTGCGAGGTGTTATAAATGCATGGCGGTCGGGCATACCCGACCGACATGCAGAAACTGCTTTGACTGCAGCGGGCTATGTTTCCGTTGCGGTCAGGCTGGACACCAGGCAGCATCGTGCTCTGCGGTGCCCCACTGCCCCGCGTGTGCGGCGGGCAATAGGCCTGCCAAACACCGCATGGGCTCTGGGGACTGCAGACCCCCGGCATCGGCCCCGAAGAGGCAGGGCGGCCCATCGACCGGGCCAGGCCCCGCTCCGAGCGCGGCCCGATCGCCCGTTAGCGCGGAGGAGGTGACGATGGATACGGACCGTTAATGGACCCCGTATCCATTCGTCTCCTCCAGGCCAATCTCAACCACTCCGCCGGTGCGCAGGACGTGTTCCTGCAAGCCATGGCGGAGTGGTTGATAGGAGTAGCCGTAGTCGCGGAGCCGTACGTGGTGCCCGACCGGATTAACTGGTTGGGTAGCGCCGATGGCACCGTGGCAATCGTCGCCTCCACGTCGTGACCTTCGTCGTCTCTGACCCTTAGGGAGAGGGGCGTCGGATACGTTGCGGCGGACTGGGGGGAGATTACGCTCTTCGGAGTTTATCTCCCTAACTGGAGTGTGACCGATTTCGAGGCCTTCCTCACCATCATAGAGGCCTCGTTACGGCGACTGGCATCGCGCCAGGTCTTCGTCCTGGGGGACTTTAACGCCTTTAAACTTTAAAGTCCGTGGCGTGGGGGTCCTCTAGGACGGATGACCGAGGACGGGCGATCGAGGAGTGGGCGGCGGCACTGGGCCTCTGTTTGCTGAACAGGGGCTCGGTGCATACGTGCGTGCGACAACGGGGCGGGTCGATAGTGGACCTTTCGTTCGCTAGCCCCGAGGTCGCCGCACGCGTGGGGAGCTGGCGCGTCGTGGAGGAGGTGGAGACCTTGTCGGACCACCGGTATATCCGGATGGAGGTCTCCCCTGCAATCCCGACGCCCAGCAGGGGTCACGGGGCGGATGGGCGTCCTGCGTTCCCGCGATGGGCTGTGGGTCGCTTGGACCGGGACCAGCTGGCGGAGACAGCCATCGTATACTCGTGGCTGTCCTCTGCCCACCAGTCGGACGGGGTGGACGCCGAGGCTGGCCGCATCCGCAGTGCGTTGACGCAGATCTGCGATGCGGCCATGCCCCGGGTACGGCGTCTGCCCCCGAGGAGGGGTGTCCACTGGTGGTCCCGGGAGCTGGCGGATCTCCGGGCTGCGTGTATCCGCGCCCGGAGGGCCTACACCCGCAGCCGGCGGCGCCATCGCGACGCGGAGCAGGAGGCCGTGCTTTACGAGGGCTACCGCAATGCGCGGTCGGCCTTCAGGCTGGCCGTCCGCTCCGCCAAGGACGTCAGTCGGCAGGAGATGCTGGACGGTCTCGACCGTGACCCCTGGGGACGCCCCTATCGCGCGGTGCTGAATAGGCTACGCGCGCGGGGCCCTCCCCTCACCGAGACTCTCCAGCCCGGCCTTCTCACCCGGGTCATCGAGGACCTGTTCCCGCGGCGGGCGGAACACACGCCCCCGGTCATGGCTCCGCCAGACACTGACCGGGAGGCCGACGACGACAGTGTTCCGCCCATCACGGAACCCGAGATGGGGGTGGCGGTGACGCGCATGCGCGCAAAGTCTACCGCCCCCGGGCCCGACGGTGTTCCTAACCGCGTGCTGGCCCTGGTCCTCGAACACCTGGGACCCCGCCTCAGGGAGCTGTTCGACGCGTGTTTAGCGTCCGGACGGTTCCCTGGGTGCTGGAAGGAGGGAAGGCTGGTGCTCCTGCCGAAGCCGGGACGGTCTCCGGAGTCGCCTTCGGCCTACAGGTCTATCGTGCTGCTCGATGACACGGGCAAGCTACTGGAGAGGGTGATAGCTGCCCGCATCGAGCGGCACCTCGTCGGCACGGGGCCCGATCTGTCGGACGCCCAGTTTGGGTTTAGGAGGGGTCGTTCGACGATCGCGGCTCTGTTGCGCCTGAGGGCCGTGGCGACTGAGGCCGTCACCGGCGGGGGAGTGCTGTTGGTGGTGTCCCTAGACATCGCCAACGCATTCAATAGTCTGCTATTCAGCTGCATCAGGGAGGCGCTCCGGTATCACGGGGTGCCAGTTTACCTGAGGCGGCTAGTGGCAGACTATTTGGAGGGGCGCAGCGTCCTCTGCAGCGACCGAGCAGGGGACGTTGTGCGGACGCCCATGACGTGCGGTGTCCCACAGGGGTCGGTCCTCGGACCCACCCTGTGGAACATCGGCTACGACTGGGCGTTGAGGGGGAGCCTCCCGCCCGGGCTGGGCGTGATTTGTTACGCCGACGACACGCTCGTCACAGCCCGCGGTGGGACGCTAGAAGAGGCGGTAAGCCTGGCGACCTCGGGTACCGAGGAGGTCGTCAGACGGATCGAGGCGCTGGGGTTGAGGGTCGCCCTGGACAAGACGGAGGCCCTCTTGTTCCATGGGCGCACTATGAGCCCTCCCATCGGCGTCTCGATCACCGTCCACTCGGTCGACATCAGCATCCGGGCCCATATGAGGTACTTGGGCCTGGTGCTCGACGGGCGATGGTGGTTCCGGGAGCATTTCCGTAGGCTCGCTCCGCGGCTCGTCGGCACGGCGTCCGCCCTATCGTGGCTTATGCCGAACGTGGGCGGACCGGGCGCTGCGTGCCGACGGCTGTACGCGGGGGTCATCCGGTCGATGGCCCTGTACGGCGCACCGGTGTGGGCGGGGTCCATGACCGCCCGACTTAGGGCCCTTCTGTGGCGACCACAGAGGGTCATGGCGGTCAGGGCCATCCGCGGATACCGCACGGTGGCGACGGAGGCAGCGTGCCTGTTGGCCGGGACTCCCCCGTGGGACCTGGAGGCGGAGATGCTCGCCGGACTATATCGGCGGGTGACGGGGGTGCGAGCGGAGGGCGGTGTGGTCTCGTTAAGGGATCTCACCGCCTGGCGCATCGACGCCCGCCGAGACGTCATCGCCCGTTGGGCAGTCCGGCTGGAGAGGCCTCGGTTCGGGGTGCGAACCGTGGAGGCCTTCCGGCCGGTGCTGATGCAGTGGTTGGAGAGGCGGCACGTGGTGCTCTCCTTCCGACTGGTGCAGGTTTTGACGGGGCATGGGTGCTTCGCCAAATACCTGCACAAGGTCGTTAGGAGGGAGAGTACACCGTCCTGCCACCACTGCGATTGCGACGAGGACACGGCGCGCCATACGCTCGAGGCCTGCGGGGCTTGGGCAGTGCAGCGCTGTGAACTCGTCGCAATCATCGGTACGGACCTGACGCTGCCGGCTATCGCTAGGGCGATGGTCGACAGCGTCGGGAATTGGGACGCGGTCGCAGCCTTCTGCGAGACAGTGATCTCGCGGAAGGAGGCGGCGGATCGCCTGCGCGAGGAGCGCAGCCTCGATGAGGAGATCCGCCGCCGGCGACTGGGGCGGCGCAGGCGCAACTATCTGCGCCTCATGCCGCCCTAGCCGAGGCCGCGGGTGACGTGACCGGGGATTAGTCCGTCACCCGCCGAGAGGCCGACCGCGTGAGGAAAGACCGACGTCCTCCCCGAGGGGGGGACGTCGGTCGATGGGAGGGTACCCCAATAGGGGGTATTCCGTCGGGCCGACCACTGACGACAAGTTAACGCTGCTCCAGTGGTCGGCCCAACGACGAAGGCGACGTGGTTTTCGGGTGGGTCGCGGGAGTTGCGTGCTCAAGCCCCTCTGTCGCCCCGGACGGAGTGGTGCGGAGGCGCGCCGACCGCGGCCCACCCACAAAAAAAAAAAAAAAAAGGATGTTATTTAATATTGTATTCCTGCAACATAATAAGTAAAAGAGTGAGAGGAATGATTGAGTGCACTAGGGTGTTAGAAAGAGAGCGAACAGGATCAGCGAAGTATGGGATGTTATGAGTGGTGCGAAAAAGATGAATAGATGCGAAAACGTGCATGGGAAAAAGTGTTGGTTGTTTAAGATTATGTTAGAGAGACTAAGCAATATGTATGGGTGTAAGTGAAATAGAAAATAAACACCAATTAGAGAAAACGTTTCAACCATTCACTTGAAATCGTAAACTTATTACCTATAATACAATTTTTGTTAGTAATATGCTGTATTAGTGTGCGTTTACGCTACTTTTCGTTCTCAATGGCCGGAAATAGGGTGGTTAAAAGTCACGAACATTCTTAGATATTTTTAAATCAAAATAATGAATTAATTACTAGTGATTTTAAACATTTTACATTTTATATGTCATTTTATTTATATCTAGAATATAATAAAAAAAATTGTGCACACTTTGAAAAAATACCCTGTATATTATCCTTGCTAATACACTCGCGTGCAAGTAAATCGACTCAAGCGTCAAGTGCGCATAAAAAAAAAAAAAAATTAAGTGATTTATCTTAACAATGACTCATTTTACCTCTTTGTAATGTTTTACATATTTAAAGCCTAGGAATTGGGCTTTAAAATGGTGTAAGTTGCATGAAAATCGATTCAGTAGTTTAGTAAAAAAGGTGTATGTCAATGATATTGTAAAAAATATTGAAAATTCGTACAATTTCACAGTATGAGGTTATTGTGTATAAATGAAACAAAATGTGTGTAAGAAAAAGAATTTATTCATGTCAATACTTGGTATTCTCTCCTCTAGCTCTGATCACTGCCCTCATTCGATTCTTCATAGACCTAATCAACTTTTTGATGTGAAATATCTATAGGCGAAGGTGACCGCGATCGTCGCATGGCGATTGACGCCACGCCTCGCGGTCCCTTTTTAATTTACTATAAAATAAATATCTGGATATACATATCTACATTTTTGTAACGAAACCATGGTGCGATTTAAAATATTGTACAGCGCCATCTAGTGAACCCAAAGTAAATTGTTACCTATAATGAAAATAAATGTTTATTGAATACTTCCGTGTGGTGACGGAGTAAGAATACAATTCACCACTCCCTATCTTGCCCGTGGATGTCGTAAAAGACGACTATGGGATATAATATGCACATACCATCTGTGTAAGAGAAGGAAAACTCGAAACGAAACCCTATACCAACATGTCTGACCAGCATGGTATAGTAGGTCAAATTCCCTCCCATTGTGGAGGAGGCCGGAGCCCAACAGTGGGACGTATGTGGGCTGCGATGATGATGATGATGAATACAATCATCTTTTTCTAAAAAAAGTCGCCATGTTTTATTAATACTTATGCCATACTAGTTCCTGACGTAATCTGTTCTTTTATGCATATACAGGGTGACTGGTAAAAGATTGTACATATTGAAGGAGGGTATTCAGTAATCGATTCTGATACCGAATATGTAAAAAAAACGGTACTTAAATTTTGAACCAATTATAAAGATATTTAGTTAAGGACACATCTGACAACAGCTGTATTATAAGTACCTACTTATAGGTCAACGCACTTGAAATAAATAGTTGCATCACATTGAACTCACAGTGTTTCCACAATTACGTTGTAGTTTTACCCTAGATTTTTTCATTAATTTGCCCTAAATACCCTAACCAGTCTCCAAAAATCCTTGATTTAGGGCGCAAAATTTAAATGAGTTTGAAATAAAACAAAACTTGATGGTTTGATTTTTATTTTTATTTGCATCTATTAATCAAAGGTAGTAAACATGTAATCATAAAAAGAATTCATTTTAATATGTGAAGAAGTAGATGATGAACAATATGATGCTGTTGTTGAAGCTGAAGCATTTGGCTTAAGTTTTTTAGCTGCGGGTAAAAGTTGAGTACATTGTCTGTCGGGTTCTTAAATCGAATCTGTCATATATAGTCTGGTGTGCAACAAACCATTGAGGGTTTCATTATGAAGCTTTTGTCTTGGGTTGGGTTGTTTTTTTGAGCCAACGCATACTCCGTCCATTTCTGCCGGGGGTGATGAAAAGGTGACGCAAGTCTCATAACCCTCCCCTTCGCCAATGGGCTGATGGATCCTCGTCGCAATCGCAACGTTGGCAGGACGATGTACTCTCTCCTCACGACCGTGTGTAGGTACTTGACGAAGCAACCGTCCGTCGTCACTACTTACGCTAGTCGGCAAGAAAACACCCCGTGCCGCCGTCCTCAATACTCCAAGAGCACCGGCCGGAAGGCTTTGACGACCCCAACATCGTAGCGGGGCCTCTCCAGCCGGAATGCCCAATGGGCAATTTTCCTATACCAGCTATTAGTATCACACTGAAATATCGACATCTAAACACTGCAATATTTAATTTAAATTCTATTATCGTGTCTTACACAAAGTAATTTCGGTGAACTCTGGGAGCCCATAGAGGGTAACCATTGATTGTGGTCGGCAAAGTCTATGATAAAATAGTGTTTGCTATTTTTATATTAAATTTTACCCCAAAATTACCCTAAAAGTATTAAATAGCCCTAAGCCCTATTTTAAATTAGTAATTTCACCCTAAAATAGGGCGAAATCCCTAAAAGTGGAAACACTGCGCGCTACTCCCATTGGGCTCAGTGTGACCAGATTTAGCATAATTCTGCGATTTTAGCAGAATTCGATCCCTAATTTAGGGCTTAGCAGATTATGTCGCAGATTTCGAAAATTTGGCAGATTTTAGCATAATATTAAAAAGCCTTGCAGGAAAGTAGCAGAATTAGACATTGACTAAATAAATGTGTTTCACTAGGGTAGTTGCCCTAAACATATTTAAAAAATCTATTTTTCTTAAATAGTGTAAGTGTTTTTTTCTGAACTTTTTCTTTCTTTTTTTTAAAGGCAACGCACTAATGAAATAGTTCTTGTATTGCTGGGGACTTCACAAACATATAATTAACGGACACAAATTACATCCAGATTCAGAACAACAAGATTTAAACCCGCGACACTGGCACAGTAAATCGATGTCTAACCATTATGCCATCCGTGCCAGGCAACTGGCAATTCTCATATACATTCTATGTTTAATACATCTTGTGAGCGCATATTTTCTCAATTGAACAGTATAAAAAAATGACGTGCGAAACAAATTTAAATATGAACATGTTGCTGCAATTCTACATGTCAAACAGGTAGTTAAAGAACAGGGTGAATGCGTATATTTTACGAGCTAGCTTAAAACGCTATACAGGTGTATCAGGCTATGAGGCAACTGTTCGAATATGTTGTGTAGTGTGTTTTCAAAAATTCAAAAAGTGATTTCAAAAATGTGTGTCTAAGAGTTAATGCCTTAAATGTTACATATTATGTAGGCATGTACCGACAGGATACATGTAGGCATGTAAATCTTCGACAGTATAAATAGGTATGAATTGCGCAAATGCTTCAATGGTAGCGTAGATACAAAGGCACCTCGTGAACGGTCATCGGCCAATCAGCTGATTTAAAGCGAAGTTTGTCTGTTTATGCAAGTGTAATCATTGATTTATTCGAATTCTAATGAACATTTAACAAAGTACGAATATGTTGTAGATTAAGTATCACTAACTTTATACATTTCAATCAGATACTACTACTACTACTACACGAAAAAGAGATGATAAATTTGAAAATTTTACATGTCACTAATTCATTAACAAATCGTTATTTTGCCTTAAAATAATTTTTCATGGGTTCCTACCGCCATTGCCTAACTCTCGTTTGACCAGTTGCCCATAACCTGATACACTCTGCATACAAATGTGAATAGAATTTAGAAACTTTTTGTTGATAAACATTTGAAAATATTAAGTTGCGTTTTCCTTTAATATTCATGCACATTAAAACTTCATTATAGTAGAATTTTAGCATTTCTTTCGAAAAAAAAATAGCAGATTTTAGCAGAATTCAAATGAGTAGATAGCATAATTTAAATCTGGTCACACTGCAACCTAAAATAACATAACCTAAAATAATTACGGAATCGTAATAATGTATTTCTAATCCTTGCGTAGCTCCGCACGCTGTATTGTTTTTTATGCAGTTCGTTATTATTTTTTTAATATTATGTCAATAACAATTTAGCAGCGATTACACATATGTCATTTTCAACGTGTTCAATACTTTGGTGTTAAGTGTGATTCAGTGTGTCATCATATGTTAAGTGTAGTGTTTTTCGGTTTCTAATGCGCCCTCGTCGTGAGACGTATGGTCGTAACAAGGTACACTGGCAAAACTATTCTTTTGACAAGAAACAAATCACCTTATTTCGGGATTGGTATGAGCTGAGTCTGCAACTTTTAATGGTTTTTATGACATTATTCCTACACCTAGTTTTAATAATTCTAGTAATAAATATAAAAATCTTGACAACCGAAGAATCACCGTATCGCCTATAGCAGGGATGCACAGACTTATTAAGACTAGGGGCCACTCGGGCAAATAATGAACTAATGGCGGGCCGCCAGATGTATAGGTAATTAAAGACAATAAAGAATTGATAATCTGGAATAGAATTCAATATTTTTCGAATGTACGAGAGTATTATTTTTGCTGTCGGCGGGCCACCGGTATTCAACCGGCGGGCCGCGGTCTGTGCATCCATGGCCTATAGGGTGACCAATTGTTTAGGAGTCTTGCGGCACTAATATTGTTGATGTTTACTATGTGGTTAATTAATATTGTCTTCTTTTTACATTTTTATTGGTTACTTGTGACCATTGTCTATAGTTTCCTTCAATATGTACAATCTTTTACCAGTCACTCTGTATACTTGCTTTATAAATTAATGTATAATAACTTCATAATATAAATATACCAGTAGGTATAGTATTTAGTTTACTTTCAGCTACGAAAAATGGGTAACCGTTATTATAGGCTTATATTGGTTTCAGCTGTATTTGTATATATTTATTTCTTTGTATGTCACCGATTTCTTAGGAATTGGATTTTGACTCACTTTAAACAGTCGGATTTCATTTAAAATTTGTAAACTTTGCAATTTGTAAAATTGTAAAGACCAATGACGCTAAAATAGTTTAGATAGCTTGTCTTATTATCATTACAGGATTAAATGTTTCTTTATTAAATATTCAATATATTGGTCTGAGAGTTGGTCGTAAGCTCGATAGATGCAGCTATTTTTTGTTACCTAAATCGCGCACTTCGTGCTCGAATGCTGCACAGCTCGATAAATGCCGCTATTTCTGGTTTATAAATTGCACCTATCGTGCAAAAGAACGTCTATGAATGGATGAAAGTATTTCAAGCTACATTTTGGAAGGTTAATTACGTTTGTACTAAATGACGTTACCATAAATATAAGCCGTAAAGTCAATTTTAAAATGGATAATTTATTCGATACGATACCTGCTAATAATTACTTATTGACTAAAAGTATCGAATGCAATGTATCGGTATCGAAAGAAAAGTACTCGATACCTAAAGATAAAGTAAGTAAAAGTACTAGATACTTTAATCAGTACGTTACTTATCTTTCGATGCTACTCATGAGTTCAGTATCGATACTTTATATTCGATAGAGTGTCTCTACTCGTACAAAATAATCTCGATGTTTCACATCTGCCAGGCGTCCTGAGCGACGGCTCACTTTTTTTTATTGATGATTGTGGTATTCGACCGCACTCTTCTACCAACGCAGTCTTGAGCTCATTTATGTTTATAGGAGCTGGATTCCTCACTAACTTTCCTTTTGAGCTCGTCCCGTATGTGCTCAATGGGATTCAAATCGGGGCTGAGCGCTGGCCAATCCATAGTGTCAATTCCAACTTCGTTCAGGAACTCACGTGTCGCCCGAGCAGTGTGACATCGGGCATTGTCATGCATCAAGATGAAATTATCCCCAATAACGCCTTGATAAGGGACAACTTGATCTCGTAGAACCTCTTCAATGTAACGATCACTGGTCAGACCTCCTCCCCGTCCTCCCCCAGGAACGAAAACAAGATCCGTTTTTCCTTCTAAGGAAATTCCAGCCCACATCATGCAAGAACCGCCACCATATGCCACGGTTTCAACAAAGCAGCACTGTGAAAACAGTTCACCGGGACGCCGGTACACCCGGCCCCTTCTATCACTGTCATGGAGACACATCCTCGTCTCATCAGTGAACAGGACTGACTGCCATTGCTCTATGCTCCAATCCAAGTGTTCTCGAGCAAAGTGAAGGCGTGCTTGACGGTGAGCTGTGGTCAACTTCGGGCCTGTAGCGGGTCGTTTGGGAGTAAGGTTGGCTTCCTTTAACCTTCTTCTAACTGTCCATTGACTAACAGTCACCCCGCGAACTTGACGTAGCTCCTGCTGCACATCTACACCGGTAAGGTGTCGATTTCGAAGAGAGGTCGAGACCAAAAACCGGTCGTCACGCTCCGAGGTGCACCGGCGTCGGCTGGTATTAGGCCTCCGAGTGAAGGCACCAACCAGTCTCTTGAAACCTTCTGTACACTCTTGAGACACCAGACTGACTCATATTCAACCGACGAGCGACTTCTCGCTGGTTCAACCCTTCTTGCAACAGGGCAACAGCTTGAGCGGCCTCTTCAGGTGTAGTGTCCATAATTTTCTTCAAACAACGGCTTCAATTTAGAGAGATGTGTTCAAGTCAACGTCTGATGAGCGACTGATAAGAAAAAAAAAAAAATGATTACAGGGGTTTTTATAGGGGGTTGAGTCGCGCAAGATGTGTATAGAGCGCAGAGCATTTTTCGAGGGTTGCGTTCAGTTGCATTCTAAAGACAAGTGTTTATTTAAATTACTGAAATAATGCTACCATTTTAAAGCCCAATTCCTAGGCTTTAAATATGTATAACATTATAAAGAGGTAAAATGAGTCATTGTTAAGATAAATCACTTTTTATGCGCACTTGACGCTTGAGTCGATTTACTTGCATGCGAGTGTATTATAAATGCGAAAATAACTCTGTCTAAACCATTGAACCAATTTTGATGAAATTTGGTACACAGGTTGAGAATAGCTTGGAAAAGTACATAGGCTACTTACTATCGCTAAAAATTGGGTATAAAAGGTTGAAATAGGAGATGACATTTTGTATGGAAATTTGCCATTTTTGATGATAGAACCGTAAATCTTTGTATTAAGGCACTTGTTAATAAATAAATATTCCTTCTAACTTGTGGGCAATTTTACTTACATGGGGATGAAATTCAACCCCTAATAGTCCAAAAGCATACAGTCAAAAACTGGTATTTTAAATTTTGGAAGTCTACGTGTTTAGTTAAAGGGACTATTTACTGCGTTTACAGAGACAAAGCTTTATAATAACCTAAACATGAAGGTGCACCGCTTCATTGTTGGAGTGACGTGCGTGATTATTTAAACATGAAATTTAATGATAGGTGTATAGGACGTGAGGGCCGAACACGACAAGTTAACACACTCAACCAAACCTACTCATTAGTATATACACAGCTTATTGAGATAATATATGGTTGACCGAGCTTCGCTCAGTATATTTTTGATGTAAATCATCTATAGGCGAGGGTGACCGCGATCTTCGCGTGGCGTTTAACGCCACGCCTTGTGGTTCCCTCTTAATTAACTAATATTTAATATCTACATTTTTGTAACGAAATCATGGTGCGATTTAAAATTTTGTACTACGCCATGTAAATCAAGGTAAATTCTTACCTATAATGTATACTAATAAATACAAAATAATTATACATTTGAATCACGTTTATTTCATATATATTTTTCTTAATGTGTCAATGCAGACATGTACTTAATTTAAATTATATTTATAAGAATGAATGTTGTAAATGACACATTGCAAAAAGGTATATATCAGCTCTCCACCCCCATTTAATTCTCTGTAGGTTTTGGAACAGCTGTACTTAACATCTGATCTACGTGTCGCTTCCAGATCTGGCCCGAATCAGTAAGTACTTCGTAGTGTACGTGGCCCATGCGCTTAACAACTGTACCAAATTCCCACTTTTTACTGGCATTATAGTTTTGAATCTGTACCCTTTGTCCCACTTTAAATGTTCTCAGGTTGATCTTATGATCAATAGTTAGCTTAGCTTCGGTGTATTTTCTTTCTAACATAGCTTGTAAAAGTGTTCGAACAGTTCGATTACCAAACATATGTTTATACGGACTTTTACCAGATGTCGTATTTGGCGTCCGTCGTAACTGATATTTTATTTTTAATATTTTCTCTTGTAATGATTCCGATTCGTTATCTATAGCGTGTAACCGTGTTCTGCCTGACCGTTTGTAGCTGGATGGTATGGCGCTGAGGTTTTATGAACTACGCCATTTTGATCAAGAAACAACGAAAATTCTCTCGATGTAAATTGTCTTCCGTTATCTGATACCTAAACGTAAGGTAAGCCAAAATCTATGAATAACTCTTTAAGCTTTGAAATACACCAAGCACTTGTTATTGTCTTAGTAGGGATTATTTCTACCCATTTTGACAAGGCATCAACAATTATAAACAGGTAATAACCATGCAATAGTCCCGCAAAATCAACTTGTATTCGTTGCCAAGGTTCTTTTGGTACTTCCAATGGTGTAAGGGACCCTTGTTAGGCTCATTTTGTTTAAGACGGCATTCACGGCATTTATGGACTAGATCTTCTATATGCTTATCGATGTTTTTCCAATAAACGTAACTGCGTGCTAGTAATTTCTTTTTCAGTATTCCCAAGTGACCTAAATGTAAATCTTCCAAAATGTTATGACGTAAACTTTGAGGTATCATTACTCTAGTTCCTTTAATAAGACAGTTATCTTCTATAGTAATTTCGTTACCATTATAGCCAAAAGTCTTCAAAGATTGTCCTTTTTGATTAGTTTGTATTATTCTTAAGTATTCAGGATCATTTGCTGTCTCTTTAGCTATTCTCTCTCGGTTTATCATTAGTGTATTAATTTGATATTGTTGAAATAAACTGTGCTGGTCTATTTTTTTCTCAGAAACTTTTTCTACGGGAAACCTTGAAAGGAAATCGGCATTGCTGTTACTAGCTGAATTTTTGTATTCAATGTTGTAATCGAATCCAGAAAGAAAATGAGCATAATGAAAAAGACGCATAGTGCTCATTGCTGGTAAAGTTTTCTGTGGATGAAATATTGTTGTTAAAGGCTTATGATCTGTAATGAGTGTAAATTTTCTTCCGTAACAATAATGGAAGAATTTCTTAACTCCCCAATATATAGCTGTAGCTTCCTTATCAATTTGGCTGTATCTTCTTTCGCTCGTTGAAAGTGATCGAGAAGCAAAGGCAATCGGTCTATCAGTACCATCCGGTAGTCGGTGGGATAGCACAGCACCTAGGCCTGTCGGCGATGCGTCGGTCGCTAGAATCAGAGGTTTATTTTGATCAAAGTGTATGTACGGCGTCGTATGGGCTTATGGACCAACGCCGTGTTTGACAGAAGAACCTAAGGTTATAGTTTGAAGTACCTAAAGCCCTTAAGTTCCTAGCCTATCTGATGGGATACCTGCACCGCGCTACCTAAGGTGACAGGTAGATGTGAGATGGATGTTGGGTTGAGGATTGGTAATTCTCACTGCCGGTCAAGCAGGCTCACAAGACCGTTCAGAACTGACGGCTAAGGGTGTCTTGGCCACAGTGAGAGGGAGGTTTGGGTGGAGGATTGGTAATTCTCACTTTTTTCAGTTCTCTCTTTTCTTCGTGTGCCAGGGATTTCACTCGTAGACAATTAACCGCAGAAGAAGGCGCTGAACTAATGTCACATTCTCTTATATACTGTGCTGATGTAGCCCTAGGCCGAACATCCCTGCCTAATACTAAAAGATGTGACTGGTGGAACAATCACCTAGTGGATCTCCGCAAACGCTTTCGAAGGGCGCGCAGGAAGCATAATAAACTTAAAAAGTCACCTAACGTAGGAAGGGCCTTTGATGAATCTCTATCTGTACTGAAAGCTGCCAGGTCTCGCTACCGGATTGCAGTAGAAAAATCGAAAGACGCTTTGTTAAATAAGATTGTGGAAAGATTAGAAAGTGAAGGTCCATGGTCTCCACTATATCACGAGTTTAAAGCGAATCGATCAGTCGACTTAGCGTACATACAAAACATTAAAGTGAACGGTAAACACACTACGGGTATTGAGGAGACCACGGAAGTTTTATTAAATACGTTAATCCCAGACGATGACATCTCAGTCGACAGCGAACATCATAAACAAATACGTGCATGGGCCGCCGAGCCACCTCTCTCGCCTATGTCTGACCTTCCATCTCTTGCCGAGTTTATGAATACCGTTAGAACTCTTCCCCTCAACAAGGCTGCTGGCGAAGATAAAATATCAAATAAAATGATCAAAGAAGCTAGTCGAGCATCGGGCGACTCAATGTTAATAATTTTTAATCGTTGCATAACTGAAGGCATTTTTCCTCGTATATGGCGGCGCGGTTATATACGTATAATTCCTAAAGGCGGTGATAAGCCACCAGACGACCCGAAGTCATATCGACCAATCACCTTACTGCCTTCATTAGGCAAGCTCTTAGAACGTCTCATTGTTCCTCGTTTATTGCCGGGTGGACCAACGTTCAATCATAAACAATTCGGCTTCACTCACGGCAAATCAACTATCGACGCGGCCGTTGCGATAAGACGTGTCATTAGCGCATCCGTTTTTAAATACGTACTGGGTGTCTTCCTGGATATCTCAGGTGCTTTCGATAACGCCTGGTGGCCAATGCTACTTCTTAAACTAAAGGCTCGTGGTTGCTATAGAAATATCTACCAAATCATACAGTCGTACTTTTTAAATGGCTCGACTAAATTGAAACTTGGTCACCATGCTGTGTCGAAACCACTGACGATGGGCTGCCCTCAAGGTTCGGTATTAAGTCCATATCTATGGAATTTAGGTTTTGACGATTTTCTCGAGTTTCCTCTACCGAAAAATTGTCTACTGATCGGCTATGCAGACGACGGACTTTTACTTATACAATCGAACACAAGGGATGGTTTAGAGAAATTAGCGGAAACATGCCTCAATGATATATTCGATTGGGGTACACGAAACCGGCTTGCCTTCGCACCACAAAAAACATATCATCTTTTATTAAAAGGACATTTACAATCAGCGCCGCGTATAAAATTCAATAATATGACTGTCAAAAAGAAAGAATCAGTTTGCTATCTCGGCCTAGTCTTAGAAAAAAATTTTTCATTTATTGAACATATTAAAACTGTAGGCGAAAAAGCGAAACGGAATTTCTACGCGCTTACTAGAATATCCACATCTACTTGGGGCCTTCGTTTTAATACACTTAAAACCATATACATGGCCACATATTTGGGGTGTATTTGTTACGCTGCACCTGTATGGGCCGATAGGGCCACCATAGGGGCGGCTCGCCTTAAATTACTACAGAGCCAACGATTGGCCCTAATATTCTTATGTAAAGCCTATAGAAATGTTAGTACCGAGGCCTTACCAGTACTCGCGGGTGTACTTCCGGTTGATTTGGAGATTCAGAGACGAGCGTCAATGTATTACACCACAAAGGAAACTATGAATACAATTTCCTTCTACCGCGCGACCGAAATAAAATTGCTAGATTGTTTGCACCACAATCCATTGTTTATGAGGAACTTTTAACTGAATGGCAAGAAAGATGGGATTCATCATCGAAAGGTCGTCATCTTTATCTATTTTTTCCATGCATCCGGGAGCGCCTGGAGAAGGTGTGTTTGGAGGTTGACCACTTCGTGGCCCAATTTTTAACTGGCCATGGCAACTTTAAAAGTAAATTATTTTCTTTTAAACTCGTACCATCACCATTATGTCAATGTTCCACATCTAACCACGAGTATGAACAATCAGCACATCACATTCTCTGGGAGTGCGATCTCTGGCGAAACGAGCGTAACCTTATGTTAAACAGTTTGCAAGTCACCTGTGGGGTAGTATACTATACGGACCTTGTAGCAACTCGAGAAAATTTCCGTGCGTTCATGCGTTTCTGCCATACCTACTGTAGCAATCAATCTTAACGCTCACATATAGGCCCCGTTAAGCTCTTCCGTATCCGTGGTGCCGTACTGCTGCGCTATCGTAGCTGTACTCCTGTTTACTTATTGGCTGACTAGTCATTTTGTTTTCCTGTCTCCCGCTTTGCCTGGGAGGGAAGTGGAATCTCTCTTTCCAACTCCTCCTCTTTAATCTTTTCTAATTAAATTTGTTGCGGGTCCCAAGACAATTAAAATCATATCCCGGGACTGCCTGAGGGTCAAACCTCGGTGTCATTTATGGAGACCATTGTGGATCCTGGCTTACAGGAGTTACAATGGTGGGAACGTGTGGTGGGATTAGTCCCAAAAAAAAAAAAAAAATTCTCACTGCCGGTCAAGCAGGCTCACAAGACCGATCAGAACTGACGGCTAAGGGTGTCTTGGCCGCAGTGAGAAGGTAGTAACTGAGAGATGAATAAATTCAAATCTGATTTATTTTACAATATTTACACCTTATATACTATTTATTGCTAATACACACATATACCATTTTGTGTTAGTGTGTCGTAAGTGTAAAGTATAACGCAGCGTCTTTAATTATGTCAGTGCAAATCTTGCAAATCTATGCTGTTGTATGTTGACATGCTCTACTTGTATGTTGACATGCTCTACTTATGAATTTGCTGCGTTGCATGTTCAATGTGCATTGAACAGTGTATTAAAATTCTGTTGCTTACGATTTCCTCTTTTATTTTGTTGTAGCTCAGTTCGCAATCATCTGACCAATTAAATTTTGTATTCTTTTGTAGTAGTTTATTCAGTGGATGAGCAATTGAAGCTGAATTGGGAATAAATTTATTATAATAATTACTCATACCCAAGAAAGTACGCAGTTCATTTATGTTATTTGGTTTTTCAACATCTAAAATTGCTCGAACCTTTTCTTTGTTTTTATGTAGTCCTTGGCTATCAATAGTATGACCCAAGTAATTAATACTTCTTTTGAAAAATGTACATTTGTCTTTGTTAAGTTTTAAGTTATTTTCTTGTAATTTCTCTAATACGTTTTCAAGTCTTTCGTGCAATTGTTTTTCTGTTGCTCCTTGAATTATTATGTCATCAAAGAAACTAGAAAACTAAGAGTACTAAATAACTAACAATTAAAAAAGTATTCAATTAATAGTACTTTTAAATCTAATAATTAAGTAATAATCATTAATCCGTCACTAATCTCAAAATTACTAAACTATTCAAATCTTCGAATTGTTATAATAACAACCTGCTAACCTCACGAAATAATAAGAGAAAACAACGAAATGCAAATAATCCCTCCTAATCCCTAGCAAACGTTTTCAAGCGCAGTAGAAGAATGTCGTAAACGACTGTAAGGCTGAGGCCGCACTACGGTTTTTATCCGCAAGCGGTTAACCGCAAAACCGCTCGAGACGCACGCACTACGATTTTAAACCGCAAAACCGCCTCCGATATACACAGTTTAAAGATGGATTTCAAACGAGCAGTATGTATTGTCGCTCGTCTGGTACTAAGAAATAGGAAGAAAAACGTCAACAAAAAATTCGCAAATATTGGGTCCATTCATCCACTAGCCGTAGATCTCACACACATACCTTCATAGATACAAAATATAATTAATTCAATTGCAACGAAACGACAACACAACTATTCCTTGCGGCGGTAGGCCGAATTAGGGATGTGAAAAAATAATCGATTTTTATAAAAATCGATTATTTATCGATTATTTTATTTGTAATTATCAATTTTTATAAAAATCGATTATTAATCGATTATTTTTTCTGTAATAATCAATTTTTATAAAAATCGATTATTTTTTTGTAATAACCAATTTTTACAATCCATTATCGCAATAAGAAAATCGATTATCAATCGATTATTCACGGCCAGATTTCCTAAAAAAAAGGTCATCACGATTGTGTCATACTATAATTAGTATTGAAACAATCATGATGACCTTTTTTAGAAGTTAAATAGAAAATAAAACTCACAATTCCTAAAAAAAACAAAAGATTCATAGTCCTGTTGGGAGAAAAAATCGATTATTTTATAATTGCTTTATTTTAAAGAACAAAATATCGATTATTGAAAAATCGATTATTTTCCCTCCATGTCACATCCCTAGGCCGAATACTAGCCAAAACCGCCCGCGGTTAACTCGTAATGCGTGTGCGCCCATGTAATTCTATAGATTACAAATTTCGCTGCGGTTTTTTACCGCAACAATTTTGTAACATTTGGCGGTTTTTAATCAGTCGCGGATAAAAACTGCAGGTGCGGCCGCTTGCATTCGTTTTCCTGTTCCACAAACTCACGCGGTTAAAAACCGCCGCGGTTTCACCGTAGTGCGGCTTAGCTCTTACACGGTCGTTTTTTTTTTTGTGTGTACTGCTGTTGGCCGCAGATGATCTTGACAGCTTGACGCGGGCTATGGGTGAGCGCTGAGGGCTCTTAACCCGGAGAAAAGTATGCTAAGTGACATCGCCCAAGGGCTCCCCCTGTGGGGTACGGACCTCGGCTTGGGGCGTCGCTGGAGGCAAAGTGGGCGTGCCCACATTTTGGTTCGTGACTTTTGCGCGGCGCGGTTTCGCAGCCGAGGGTGGAACCGCGGATATTTATGTGTTAAGACCTTGCGGGCCGTGTAGGCTAGAGCCAACGTAGGCGTTGAGCGAGTGTTATATTGTCGTCCTCTTCGTCGAGGACGTGACGAGGACGTTGGATGGATTAACGCGGCCGGTTGCCACTTCGCTATATGAGGCTATCGGAAAAACAAACGTAAGCGCGTTTTAAAATACAGTCAGCGCCATCTAGCGACGTGTGCGGATATCACCGCCACTCTTAGTCCAATGAATTATATTTTGACCAAATTTTGAGCGAAATTAATTAATATTTTAGTGTAATTTGTTTATTTAAATTGTGTACTGTTCGAGTAGAATAAAGTTAATCGTTCGACTATTTCTTCTTGTTAACTTGTAAGTATAAGTATAAAAGCCAGTCTAGTCTTATCCAGAGTTTTCCTTTAATTTTATTTATATACGTATTAAAAGCAGAATGGGAGGCATTCGCCCAGCAGTGGGAAGCAATAGGCTAAATTAAATTAGGATGTGTCCCACTACGCTGGATTTTTGCAATGACAGTCGATTTTTTTATGTACCAATAGTAGTAGCATTACCATATCTCTAATACAGCTGAGACAACCTGAGGGTTCTTCATCAGATACTTCAGACCTTCGATTTTTGACGTCAAATGAAGAGGCAAACAAAGTTGAATATTTTTTGTAATGGCGGTATGTCGATCTTTAATATTTTGGTTGGGCTCTTGTGTTTTCAAATAAGGGTCACCAGGTACTCCAGATCTTCGATTATCCAAGTTTTTATAGTTTTCCCTTTATGTGGCCATTAAACCCTAACTCTGTACCAAATTTCAGCTCTCTGAGTTTATGGGAAGTACTAGTTCTATTTTGATGATCATGAGTGAGTGAGTGAGTGAGTGAGTGTCATAAATGCGAAACTTTGCTTTCGCTTAACTTCGGAACTAAATGACCTACAGACTTGAAATTTTGTATTTTAAGTATGTTTTTATAGCTCACTGGATGACAAAAATTTCTGCGTTCTGGTCTTATCCAGAGGTTCTCAAATAGGGGCCTGAAAATGCGGCGAAATGGTTCCAGTAAAGGATGGTACGGCAGTGTTTGCTTCGCGCTCGACTTGGCGGGGGCACTGCCGTGCCCCCCGATATATAATGTGATGTTTGAAGTGATGGTAAAATGTAAAATTACTCGGCAGGAATATAATGCCATATCACATTACTTCGCGAAGCACTGTTTCGTGCATGTCTACTTGACAAGTCTATAGCGTTTGAATGAAATCTAACCGATTGGGTAAAAATTGAGTTCAAATGGGTCAAATACATGAAAAAGTGCCATGTAGAAATTAGAAGATCGAATTAGCGACATCTATCGAGCCAAGCCTAAATGTCAACTACAAAATATATCTTATAAAGAAATCTCTAATCCTATGATGATAATAAGACAAGCTATCTAAATTATTTTATACCTTGTTAATCCTACAAATTTTAAATGAAATCTAACTCTTTAAAGTGGGTCAAAATACAATTCCTAGGAGTCGGTAACATATAAACAAATAAATATACAGCTGAAACTAATATAAAGCCTGTAAAAAGCGGTTGTCCAGTTTTCGTACGTGAAAATAAGGTAGTTATGGTATACTTATGTTAGGAAGTTAGAAAATTATACATAATTTTATAGAACAAGTACATATTACGACAGGTATTAATATAGCATAAAGTATTAAGAAAAATAAAGTTACGATTCTTTTCCAGAAAATGATGTTTTTTTATTCAATAAACATTTATTTTCATTAGAATACATTATAGGTAATAATTTACTACGAGTTCACTAGATGGCGTTGTACAAAATTTTAAATCGCACCATGGTTTCGTTACGAAAATGTAGATATGTGTCCAGATATTTATTTTATAGTTAATTAAGAGCGGACCGCGAAGCGTGGCGTTAAACGCCTCGCGACGATCGCGGTCACCCTCGCCTATAGATGTTTCACATCAATAATTCGTTTTATTTTAGTCTAACTCGGGTGTCCAGTTTAGTGACACGTATGAACGATTATTATTTCCTTACGACTTTTCTCGCGTATTAAAGATCAGCGATTTAAGTGATTAAAATATGACTTTTTGCCGGTACGATGTGTGGTATCGTAAGTAGAGAAAGTAAGACAGGCGAGAATATAGAATGTAGAATAATTTATGGAAGTTGTATAATATAAGTAGATGAACGAAAGAGTGAAGAGGACTAGTAGCGTGCGTATGCAATATTGCGTCGAGAGCGAGTATTGACTGCGGCGGGTCGGTCGGCTCGAGCGCCGCGCGCTTCCCTCCGCGTGTTCCGGCGGGGATAACAAACAGTAGGCCACGCGTGTCTGTTCCATGGCCTCCGTACCGCCGGGCCCCCCGCCGGCGCTTCGATCACTATGATGTCGGTCACCATCAGCATCCAGGCCCACATGAAGTACTTGGGCCTGGTGCTCGACGGGCATCTTTGGTTCCGGGAGCATCTCCATCGACTTGTTGCCCGGCTTGTCGGCGCGGCGTCCGCCCTTTCGCGGCTGATGCCGAATGTGGGTGGACCCAGTGCTACGTGCCGACAGCTGTACACTGGGGTGATCCGGTCGATGGCCCTGTATGGCGCACCGGTGTGGGCGGGGTCCCTGACCGTCCGTCTTAGGGCCCTCCTGTGGCGACCACAGAGGGTCATGGCCCTGGCCATATGGGGTTACCGCACGGTGGCGACGGAGGCAGCGTGCCTCCTGGCCGGAACTCCCCCGTGGGACCTGGAGGCGGAGATGCTCGCAGGAGATCACCGCCTGGCGGGTCGACGCCCGCCGAGGAGTCATTGCCCGTTGGGCAGTCCGGCTGGAGAGTCCTCGGTACGGTGTCAGGACCATCGAGGCCTTCCGGCCGGTGCTGATGGAGTGGTTGGAGTTGACGCACGGGGTGCTGTCCTTCCGACTGGTGCAGGTGCTGACGGGGCACGGGTGTTTTGGGAAGTACCTGCACAAGATTGTCAGGAGGGAGAGCACACCGTCCTGCCACCACTACAGTTGCGACGAGGACACGGCGCAGCACACGCTCGAGGAGTGTGCTGCGTGGGAGGGGGAGCGCCGTGAACTCGTCGCGATTATTGGTGCCGACCTGGCGCTGCCGACCATCGCCAGGGAGATGCTCGTCAGCGTCAGGAACTGGGACGCAGTCGCCACCTTCTGTGAGGCCGTAATCTCACGGAAGGAGGCGGCGGATTGTGTGCGAGTAGAGCTCCTATTCGGCGACACGTTCCGCCGCCGGCGACTCGGGCGGCGCAGGCGCGAGTATCTGCGCCTAATGCCGCCCTAGCCGAGGCCGCGGGTGATCGGACCGGGGAATTGTCCGTCACCCGCAGAGAGGCTGACCGCGCGATGGCGACCGGCGTACCAGTACGTCAAGACGTGAGGTTACCCGAAAGGGTATTCCGTCGGGCCGACCACTGATGACAAGTCACATCTGCTCCGGTGGACGGCCCAACAAACAACGAGGTGACATGGGTACGGGTGGGTTATGGGCCTGCGCGCCGTCCTTGGACAGGACGGCGCGTGCGCTCACCATAGCCCACCCAAATAAAAAAAAAAAAAGGCCACGCGTGTCGGCGACCGGTTCTATATCTACCACTAAAATATGGTTTGCTTGCCCATTTTACTTAGAATAGTTATTACACAAAACAGAATATTTATACATCTAATTAAATTATGCGTAATGATTTCTGATGTTTACGCGAGTACTACACATTTTAAATAAAACTGCTTAACGGATTTTATCCTGTTTGTATTTCATTTTTGATTGCCCGACGTTTCGAACACTTTGCAGCGTTCATCGTCACGGGCGGACTAAGATGTCTCACGTCCAACAAGTTATCGTTACCTGCCACTAACATTCATAGGTATAAAGGCGGGCGACCAGACTTAAATGTACCACCAATACGTCACATTTAAAGAAAGAAAATGCTATTATTATCACAGTCTCGACACACAACAACAATAGCAGCACTGCTAAACACAGATTGTGATTAAATAAAAACAGCTGGCAATAGCATGTGTCGTGACCGTGTCAACGAGGCGCACACTCAGCGTGATGCTGCGTTGTGAGGGCACAACACGGCGCTGGTTTTCAGTGTCAACCTCAAGTGACTTACGCGGTCCGCGAGTTGACAGTATCTTTAAAAATCAAAGTTGAATATATAATAATAGTGAATTATTGATAAAAAGCCTAAAACGACACAAATATATAAAAAATATTTTATGATTTTTAATATTTTTACGTCGGAAAAATTAATATTTTTACCTATGAGTCACGTGATAGTAAACGCCAATCGGAAAGCGTGTCGTCACTATTTTACACGTAAACACACATTGACATTTGTATGTGTGTGTTTATGTGATTAAGGCTGACAGTAGAGAAAATATTTATCGATGTATCGATATTTATAAAAATATCAGTATCGACGTCGATATTTTGAGAAAAATATCGATTTATCGGTCAAATTTTAATCAAATATGTTTAAGAAATAAATTATTTCGTTCAACCTAGGTCAATAATGTCTATAGTAATGTTTGTATAAAATGTATATTATTACAATTTACAAAAATTCAACAAAACTAAGGTATTTTTTGAGTATTCTTTTATTAGGCAAAAATTAGAATAATATCATAAAACTAAAAAGCTATCTTTTAGCCAATATTTTACCCCAATAAAATTGAACTATTGTTTGTAATGTAAAAATAATAGATTTTTACATGTTCACATGGGTGTTTACACGATATCTATGCCTAAAACGATTTTAAATATTTTCTATCTACTCGTTCCCGGTAATCTTCAAAATGCCTGGAACGATTTTGATAATATTGAGCTATCAGAAGACAACTATATCTGTATAAAGAGTAACTTAGGATATATTTTATCCCAGTATTCCCATGGGAACGGGCATTACGCGGGTGCAACTGTTGGAATATATCGACGAGTCTTTGAATGTAACTCATGATTTACGTTACTTAGTTAAGAGCAAATCACTAAAACCGAAAACACTTATTTACATTAACTATGATTTCCTGTAACACAATGCCTATAAAATAATCCTACTAATATTATAAACGCGAAAGTTTGTATGTGAAGATGTGAAAATGTGAAGTGTTTGAACGAATGTTTGAACGCAAAAACTACTGAATGGATTTTGATTAATCTTCACAATAATATAGTTTACATATCAGAATAACACATAGGCTATGATTTATCTCGATATTCCCATGGGAAGAGGATCTGCGGATGAAACCGCAGGGCGTTGCTAGTTTTTAATAATTTAAATGAGTGAAAAATCATTAGTTTTTAGCAAATTATCATTCGAATACTAAGCGACAGTACATTGGAATAATTCGATTGTCATTTTTGTTAATAATTATTCTTGCTAAAAGTGACGGACGTAATCATAACATACCTAACCCAACCTATATTATAAACGTATCCTAATCAAAACACACTAGTCACACAATACAGTTATTGTTTTTCCTTTTATTTCTATCTTTTACAGTTTTGTATTTTGGGGACTTATTATACATAAATAAAAAATATATCGTTTTGACACCTTTTTCGATAGTGGATATTTTATATCGATAAATAGACACCTATATCGGATTAAAATATATCGAACTAAAAATATCGATAAAATATATCGGATTAAAAATATCGATAATTTTCAACAGGCCTAAGTGTTATTGTTATAGGTTATTCTTATTTTATAATTTTACTATTGACGATATAAGAAATGTGTTAAAAGCATTATTAAGTAAAATTGTATAAGCAATGGAAAAAGGATTTGAAAAGGCCGACAGTTATGAATTTACCTAAAATAGACGTAGCAGCAGAGGTAGCAGAATATTTTGCTACTAATTCGGATTTTTGTTCTTGCAGAACAAAGTGAGAGAGATAGCGGGCAATTTACTAGGCACAAACATCAATAAATGTGGTTTGTTCTTATTAAAGGCAAATTTGATACTGGCTGCCTCGCCAGATGGTATATGCAACAACGGCAGTTTAATAGAAATAAAATGTCTATCTAGTGACTTAAAAACTTTGTGCAGTGTGGAAAAATAACTGAGAAATATTATTATCAGGTTCAGATGCAGATGTACATCACCGGGGTTAAAAAGTGCTATTATTGTGTTGCAGATAGCTTATTCCACAATAATCACAATATACAAATAATAGAAGTTGACTATGATGAAACCTATGCACAAAATATAATACCTATTAAAAGTTATTACTTTCTGGAAAGATAATATAATATATCCCTTACTACATCAAAGTACTAGAATTACCTATTAATGTTAAATAAAAGTTTATAGTAATTTCAGTGTTAACTTTTTATTTCATACACAAAAACAACAATAACATTAATGTTATCTAAAAAACAAGTAAAAACCAGTGGCTTATAAGTGTAATCCTTCCTTCCTTTTCATAGATATTCAAATTATGCATAAACCCCGAGAGGGCACTTACATATTGTCAAGTTTACAAAACTAAATTATCCAAAAACAAACTACCCCCAGACCGGAACTCAACAAGGATGCAGAAGAGGCAGGCATGGATGGAGCAGCAAAATTTCACTCTCAGATGCTTCTTCCTCTATAAAAGTTAACTTTCTTAGCACCTGATTTGGGTTATACTTGGGGGTATTTTTTTAAAAGGAGATACAGCAACATTTACTTTCTTAATTCTTATGGGTGAAGGCACAGAGTTCTATTTACTAATATGAGTTTGACTGACTTTACTTCTATACTTTTTAGAAATATATGCTTGGATTAGTTTATTTGCTGACTTTGGTGGATCGGGCAGGATTGCCCGACTTGGTTGATTCACTTCAAACATAGCTTGAACTTCCACTTGTTTAATAGATTTATCTGTAAAAAAAATTGTTTTTGCTTTGTTATATAGATAACATTTTGTTTATATGGAAACATAATTAACCACTTATAAACTAAAGCACCCATAAAAACATTGTGATTGTTACCTATAACTGTAAACCTTTGGTTACTCTCACTACTCAGGATTAAAAGTATATATTACTTTTTATTTTTAGACAAATTATATTGCCACCCTACAATGTATATTTACATTAATATTATAAATTAATATAACATTTTTATTGGTTTGTCCTTCTCTCAGATAGTAACAGATAAATGACTGATTTTACAAGGATAGTATTGTTTCCGAGAGTGGTATAGATTGATTTTAATACCTGTCATTGAAGGTCCTGGCAAATGTCCACTGCTTGTATAAACTTCTTCGGTTTTTTTTTCTTGTTCTCTCATAATGATGTTCAACAAATACCTTTCTGTCTCTTTAAACAAACATCTTTGAGAGTAGTTGTAGTTTGCTTCTTTCTACTAGGTTGAAATGCAAATTTTGATGGTAAACACTTAGGTTTTATTGGTATCCTCTTCACAGAACCTAACAAATGGTATTCCATGTAGTTCTCCATGTCATTAGGGAGCTGAAACACATGAATATAATATTATGATTATAATAGGTATTTACTCAAATGACAATAATCTCATAAAAGGTTGCCTATTTTAATAGAATCATTTCACTGGCAATATAGGTGTAGATACTGAATAGTTTATTACTTACATCAAAATGGTCTTCGCAAAAAAAAAAGTTTGATTTCACTGATAAAATCTGCTACGTTTACTCGAGCAAGTTTTAACCACTTATGCCGAATTTCTGTTTTAATCGGGACAAGAATAGTTTTGTTGGCGTCTTTATAGAAATGCTCCCGCAACAAGGCACAGCACAGGATTGTTAATAATAAAATTAAATTTAGTATTCAGATTCAGAATATTTCAGAACTCAATTTCGCGAAACTCAGTTGTATATGTGTAGTTGTGTACACAGTAACTTCAGCTAACTTCAGTTTGATTTGAACAGTGACATCACACGTTGCCACGTGACTATAATGCCGCCTTTTTGTAGTGTATTTTTAATTTAAATTTTAATTGCATTTTTATTGCATTTATAGGTGTAATAATAAATAACTTTCGTACCACTAGTATTAATTTGACCATATAAAGTATATAAAACAATTTTTGGAAAATAGTCAACTCCCGGATTACATAACTAAGTTTACCTAACTAATATATAATATAAAAGCAAAATGATAATAATAATGAAAAGTGAATAGCCATAGTCATATATACAGGGTATATCAGGTTATGGGGCAACTGGTCAAAAGGGAGCTAGGCAATGGTGGTAGGAGTCCATGAAAAAAATTTGAACGAAAAATATCGATTCGTTAAGGAATTAGAGACATGTAAAGTTTTCAATGTCATCGCTTTTTCGTGTAAATCTGATTGAAATGTATAAAGTCAATTATACTTAATACGCAACATATTCATACTTTGTTAAATGTTCATTAGAAATTGAATAAATCAATGATTACATTCACATAAACAAAACAAACTTCGCTTTAAAACAGCTGATCGGCCTTGGACCGTTGACCGCTCGTCGCTCGTAGGTACAAACCTACACTATAGTGTTTGCCAAATAGCATGGCAAAAGAGGTGATTTGGTGACCTTCACCACGATATCATCAAATCCAAGTAATTTATCGCTAATTCTATCGCTTTCCATACAAACCGTCTTATCGTTGTAATATCGTGGTGAAGGTGTCTAGACTGTACAGTTTAGAATTGTAATTAAGAAATTATTAAACACCTACATGTGCAATAATAAAGCATACGTATATATGGGCGCATATCGCCCTCTATCGGCAATATTTGTAAATTGTTGATGTATGTGTTATCAATTATAGTTATAAACATGTTTGAAATATTTGCAACTAATATTTAAATAATTATTTGTAGTAACAACACTGCTATTTACCATGCTATGATATTTAAGACACTTTTTGAATGTATTTCTAGAAATCTTTGATTTAATTGTTTAAATATTTATATAATTGATCAAATTAAAATCGATTAGAATTAATGTAATTATTTGTAACCATATTTAGTTGTTTTTACACAATAAAGATTGTAATTTATTTCTAGTTAGAGCGCCGTCTGTTGAACAATATATGAGAACAATATTTCCTTTAATTACATTAATGTAAATTGTGTAAAATTGACTATTTGGAATTATGTTAAATGCATTAGAATATGTATCATTATTATTTAGCTATATTCAGATAGTTAACAATATTGTTTTATTGGTTTGTTATAAAAAGTAATTGTAGTTACTAAGACTAGACCGTTTCATTGTAAAGCGGAGGTTATAAAAACATTGTAAGATTAGAATAGAGGACAGATTTACTTCACTCACTTCTCCGGCAAGAACTCCTAATAAATACAGTGATTACATACTCAGTATTTTACTCTCATCGTCCAAATTCCTGGCGCAACACCGACAGCAGCGGTGGGATCACAGCCCCAAAACTCTTCAAGATCTACGGATGACCTTCACTATGGAGCAAATGATGGATCTCCTGACCTCCATTACAAAATACTGCTGCAACAACAGCTGCGAGAGCCGCATTTTCTACGGAGGCTACAACGGCGGCACCAAAACTTTTATCTACCGCCGTTCAACCCCGACGAGAGATCGCATCGATAATCATCAACATCGCGGACTGGTGGGAAAATGTTAACGAGACGATCATGGCTTTCAACATATAAGCCGCAAGAAGCAAGAATGGAAGCTATTCTTGAACTCAACGGTATGGCAGACACATGGGCGCTTCAATCAATTACATGGCAACAAGTGGAAGATGACATCGTTAGAACTTTCAGCAAGGAGTTCCGGTATGCTGGCTACGTCCAGTGGTGGCGCAGCTGCACCTCTGAACAAGCTGACAGTTACGCAGACTACGCTACAACGGGCCGGGCTCTGCTCAAACGTTTGAGACGTGAGGCTACGGACTCTGAGGTAATCGACGCCGTAATAACGGGTATTTATCTTGAATTAATAAGATCTGAGCTATTGCAAAACACACCTTGACTTTGTCTAGGCTCGTGTTTGTTTTGTTAACTTTTCTTTAGACGAAAACTACCGTCTAACAGTAATTGTAACTGTCTGAAGGCGACGCCGGGGGTTTCACCTGTGTGCAGGCTGTGAAGAGTTATGTAATGACTATTGACGCCAAAAAGTACTGATGTGTTGAGAGAAACTGGTTTATTTAGATAACTAGCAACCCATCCTCGCTTCGCCTGTTTTAGTCGTTTTACTCGCGTGGTTCCCGTTCCCGTGGGAATACCGGGATAAAATATAGCCTAATTTACGCCCTGATATTATAGCTTTCCATTGGTGAAAGAAATTTTGAAATCGGTACAGCCGTTTTGAAGATTACCCGGAACAAACAGACAGACGGACGGGCAGACAGACAAAAAAATTTTAATCTGTATTTTGGCCATAGGTGTCGTGCAGGTGACCGCGTGAGCGTGAAAAAAGCCATTTTGACATTAGACACTCGCATTTTTATTTATTGGTATAGATATTGACTAATAATAATAATAGTAAACAGCACGGGACATTTAAAAATGATAAGGCCCGTATTTGGCACCTTTCGTGACGTAAAAGGCGCTCAAGTCTCGGTGACGTGAGCGCGGCAGCGCGCGAAAACCTCTTCCCGCGTGACCAATTACCCCGCGCGCCAGTTACCCCGCGCGCACTTGCATAGCAACAATAGAATGCCTACTACATATTTACAATTATTAAATAGTTCTTATTTTTAATAATTCGCGTCGCTTACACTGTCTAGTAATTGTGTTAACTGTAATAACCTAGGACCTTTTTGTGATGTATAACTTTCATAACCCCTTTAATACGACGAAGTTTATAGTACCGTTTTTGGTATAGAAAATACCATAGTGAAAATAATTATTTCCGTAAGCAAATCGATAAAATTTATGGTTAACTAACAATCGAACTATTATTTTTTACTTCTAGAGATCGCATTATCACAAGGTAAAGTTTTCAATAGCTTATTCCATACTGGTGTTAATTGTTCTCCGATCCGAAATAAGTTTACTGGTTCGATTCCGGGCAAACGCCAGATCGTTGATGTTGCTTGTATCACAACCAAAGTTAAGTTTCCATGACGTGTCGAGGTAGAATTGGTTATGACATTATTAGTGCTGTTTGGTATTACCGTAAGTCTTAAAGAGGGTATATATAGAAAACTGTAACTGCTGATAAATGAACCCTCCATGCTATCTATAACTTTGATTTTAACTTCAATCTAAACGACTAAATATTGTTTTAAGTTACATGATGGTCTCAAGCTTTAAATCTAGTTTCATACTCTGCAACTGTGTATTGCAAATAAAGGCCAGTGCGTTAACAATAAAACTAAATGGCTGATTAAATAGTTCAACGCAGACCCTATAGATTATCACCTCTATAACGCTATGAAAATTATATAAGCTGCCTTCACTTTAAATATCACTAAATGCTTAAAAGTCCTCGCGTAGTTCAGTATGCGAACGATGGACGTTGAAATAAATACCGCTCGTGAGCTGAAGACGCTAGACTTCGTTTAAAGCTATTAAGCACTTTGTCACTTCTTAGGTGGTCAATTCTTTAAAGTGGTAACTAAACTTAAGGTTTCAAGGCAAGGCGAAAAGAGCTTACTCCAGGAGTGCGTAACTGGTAGCATTTCTTTAAAATTTTTAGTTTAAAGTGGAATATCGAAAGGGCGACTGCTTAGTTAATACAGATTATAGTCTTAATCTGTGTTAAGTAAACCATATGCTCTAAAATGAAGTAATTGTTTATCTCGTCGTAAATTCATCCACTCTTGACCATACTTGGCTTCATGTAGGGCAGAAGAGTGATCCTTCAATAAAGGAGATTGACTCTGACAGTAGTCTATACTTTATGTCATTTAACAAGATATTGCTGAGCTATATATAATGTTTAAATAGTATCGTTTCACGTAATTACCGTTAGAAACTCGTGTTACGATCACACTGCACTGCACAGATGACGTAGTGGTTAAGATATCGTGCCAGTGTCGCGGGTTCGAATCCCGCGCAGGACAGCTCTGTGCGATCCATAAATTTTTGTTCTGAATTTGGATCTAATTTGTTTCCATTAATATGTGTTTATTACTTCCACCGCAATATAAGGACTATTGCGAGACTACCACAACTTTTATTGCGAAAAAGTACTGGCTAAAATCGGCGAACAATATTGGTACCTGAATATGTTCGAAAATTTGTGAAGAATTGTGTTAGCTAACATTCGTAAAGCTGAAATCGGGCGTAAAACAATCGACTTTCAATCTATAAAATTGCAATATAATTTTCATACTATGTTCGCTGACATTACAGGCTACATTCATGGCGGACGTCATCAGCCAGAATACGCATATGTCTTTATAGTAGTTTACACTAAAGACGTCACAATCGGCTATGAGGTCTTTTGTGAAGTTGTAACTATATTTGGAACTCGTCTCTTCTTATAATAATGAATAAATACGGTATTGAATATACCTTGTGGCTAAGGGAACTAGTAGAGCAAATGGTTAAGTGAGATTAGTTGTGAAAATTATCAAAGATATTAATGTCTGTAGTTGAGCTTGAAAACCATGCCACAGTGCTATTCACGATTTCCAGTTGGCTATAAACTATGCAACATTACTGGGAGTATTGTTCAGCAAAAATATTAACCGCTGTTTTATCGAGATGTTGCAGGTAGAGGACGACGAACGGACAAAAGATTAAGCGTCTGTAAGAAAAGGATGGACGAGCGATCTTTTCTAAGAGTTAATTGATTTGACAAAGGTAAAGCCAAAATAAATGTATTTTTTGGCAATTTTGTTTTCGTGCATCGCCATGATCGACAGGAGGTATTGCCTAATGACCGATATATATTGAAGCATAATTATTGCCGCGGATGTGGTGTAAGCATCGCTAGCAATGACTTTATGACGAGCGCCATTTGCAAAAACTGTTATCAAAGTAATGCCGTATGGGCGGGTGAATACTAATTTGGAAACAAATGCTTTTTATTTTTCCTATCCGAAACATCCTTCCTAAAGCGCTGACTGGCCACTATGCGTATCCTTAAACCTGGTCTTGTTGGCTAGATCCCAGGATGGGTGATGCCTTGTGGTTGGCTAGATCCCTTGGTGGGTGATGCCTTGTGGTTGGCTAGATCCCTTGATGGGTGATGCCTTGCAAATGCTTTTTCTATCCAAAACATCCTTCCTAAAGCGCTGGCTGGCTATCATGCGTATCCTTAAACCTGGTCTTGTTGGCTAGATCCCAGGATGGGTGATGCCTTGTGGATGGCTAGATCCCTTGGTGGGTGACGCCTTAACAGCGCAAGGGACGCGCTGGAGTCAGTATGGCAGTATGGGCGCATATCGCCCTCTATCGGCAATATTTGTAAATTGTTGATGTATGTGTTATCAATTATAGTTATAAACATGTTTGAAATATTTGCAACTAATATTTAAATAATTATTTGTAGTAACAACACTGTTATTTACCATGCTATGATATTTAAGACACTTTTTGAATGTATTTCTAGAAATCTTTGATTTAATTGTTTAAATATTTATATAATTGATCAAATTAAAATCGATTAGAATTAATGTAATTATTTGTAACCATATTTAGTTGTTTTTACACAATAAAGATTGTAATTTATTTCTAGTTAGAGCGCCGTCTGTTGAACAATATATGAGAACAATATTTCCTTTAATTACATTAATGTAAATTGTGTAAAATTGACTATTTGGAATTATGTTAAATGCATTAGAATATTTATCATTATTATTTAGCTATATTCAGATAGTTAACAATATTGTTTTATTGGTTTGTTATAAAAAGTAATTGTAGTTACTAAGACTAGACCGTTTCATTGTAAAGCGGAGGTTATAAAAACATTGTAAGATTAGAATAGAGGACAGATTTACTTCACTCACTTCTCCGGCAAGAACTCCTAATAAATACAGTGATTACATACTCGGTATTTTACTCTCATCGTCCAAATTCCTGGCGCAACGCCGACATGTACGTTACCTACCTTACCATTGCCCTAGCATGAAACTGATAGCTAACTTATCTTAAGGCTAACTTTTTGTTAAATACGTAAGGTGAGGTAAAATAATATACTAAAATAATTTATTTATGACTTTACAAAAATCTATAGTTCTGGACTGTCACTTCCACTACTGTTACTATCACCGCTGTCTGATACATGAATTATGAATGCATCAATCTTTCGGTATGTATTGTCATCGAGACCCATGATTTTTTTTTCAATATCTTTTACGTGCTCCACACGGAATGTCAAACAAAATGGCGACTGGGAAACACGACGCCACTGATCTCGTACACCTGACGCTAAAATCAGTTAAGAAAAGATTTTATGTTTGATACACATAACCTAAAGTCTTGCATCTACTTGTGCGATCCTTTAGGTTTATTACACCTGACGGTAAAATGAGTTGAAACAAATGTGTCATAACTTAAAACTTGGCATTTTTGGGCGTTACATAACTCTTCGAAGCTAATTACGTATTTAATTATAGGATCTATATTATATTGAATTTATATAAATATTCTCGGTACTTTAATTTTAATGTTACTTAAAAACTTTTGATATTCAGACATTTGAAAGTAATTTGGCATTGTTATCAATGATATTATTTATGAAATAATGAAATGTCACCAGTTACAGGTTAATCTGGTATTTTAAAACAATGAAATACATGATTATAGGATATTAAAAACATATATTTTCTATGGTAATTTTACTAGATTTCGTAAAATTTTGGGTTGTGCTGTTTGTAATGTTGCTTCCTGGTAGGCAACTATAAAGGTCATTTAAAAACCGTTATTAATAGTTTATCAACAAACGAAATGAAGTCAACGTCACATTCACCAGATACAAAGAGTAAAGAGGTAAAGTTACCTAGGATTCAGTTACCAACATTCAGCGGTAGATATGACGAATGGCAAAGCTTTTATGACATGTTTATATCTCTTATCCATGATAATAGTACATTGACCGGAGTTCAGAAACTACATTATTTAAAAACAAATTTAACAGGTGAACCCGCAGTACTTCTACGTAATTATTCGACGACTGACGAGAACTACAATGAGGCATGGAAACAATTAGTAAGAAGGTATAACAATAAACGCTACAATGCCAATGCTATTTTAAAGATGTTCATTTCTCAAAAACAGATTACCAGTGAATCATCGAATGCAATTAAACATCTGCTCGACACAACAACTTCGTGCTTGCAGTCACTTGAAAATCTAGGAGTACAAGCAAAGTCTTGTGACACTTTTATTGTTTTCTTTGTAGTATCTAAACTTGATGCTGAGTCACATAAACTATGGGAACAGAAGTTAAGTATAACAACTGATTCTTTACCAGCATGGTCTGAACTAACAGAATTTTTAGAGTGTCGATTCCGTAGTTTAGAGATAATCGATCCTGTCAAACAAACGAACAGATCATCAATCACGCATAAGTCAAACCAAGTATCCAAATCGTTTCATTCAGCAGTACAAGAACCTAATACAATACCTAATGGCAGTTGTATCTTATGTAAAGATAACCACTACTTATATCACTGCGAAAAGTTTCAACAGAAACCCATACGAGAGAGAATCAATTACGTCCAAACCAAGAGATTATGTTTTAACTGCACGAGTCCAAATCATGTAGTTCACAAATGTCGCCATTCGACGTGCTGCAGAAAATGTGGTAAGCGACATCACACGTTGTTACACGTAGAGAAAGAGGATTCTATACAAGGTGAGAACTATAATACTATACAATTACAAACACACAACAAGAGCGATAAGGGTAGTCAATTTAAACCACAAGCGAGTACATCCACAAGTGAGACGAGAATTGTAGCTAACTTTTCAAGAGGAGTACCACAGAGTTACAATGTACTATTGGCTACAGCTGTAATTAAACCATGTACATTCTAGTTCTCGTCAGTCGTCGAATAATTACGTAGAAGTACTGCGGGTTCACCTGTTAAATTTGTTTTTAAATAATGTAGTTTCTGAACTCCGGTCAATGTACTATTATCATGGATAAGAGATATAAACATGTCATAAAAGCTTTGCATATCTACCGCTGAATGTTGGTAACTGAATCCTAGGTAACTTTACCTCTTTACTCTTTGTATCTGGTGAATGTGACGTTGACGTCATTTCCTTTGTTGATAAACTATTAATAACGGTTTTTAAATGACCTTTATAGTTGGTGTATCTTTCTTCAAAACTATCATAAATGTCATCCGTAAAGTAACAAATCTCAAAGACACAAAAGTATAAACATCATAAATATCAAAAGTAAGTAGTAACAAATTGTATCTTTATTAGTTTACTAATATGCCTGTATGTATGAGTTGTTTGTATGAGTTGTCTATGTCCTTCTGTAAAGTCTTTCCATAGCTCCTCTTGAATCTGTAGCCTGGTTTCGACATAATCAATGTTTAAACTATCTCTTGGGATCTTTTTGTAATTTATTTCAGCTTTCTGTAATCTTTCGTATAGCTCAATCTGAACCAAAAGTACTTCGTTTGCCATCGTATCAATATAACTTCAATAGTAATGAGTACACTCTAGTCCTAGTTATATTGTACACCAATGCAAACCATACCTAAGTAGTGTGTGATACGGCAAAATAGTTTCATTGTATAGTAATGCAAGTTATTTTACGAATACAATAAAATGTTGAAAATTTTACCTCTCCGTAAACCTCTGTAAGTTTCTTTTTAGTTTAATTAAAAAGAATATTATCTCCAACAATATCTCCTATAAGAGAAGAAGAAGAAGAACCAAGAGAATTTTGCGATACAACTTTTCGATAGATTTGTATGGTAAGCGATAGATTTTTTTGCATTTTAAGATATCGTGGTGAAGGTAGGTGAAGGTCGTTTTTTGCCACGTTATCTGGCACTGAGTATATCATTGAAACGTTTGCACAATTCTAGTTATTATGAATGAATTTATACTGTCGAAGCTTTACATGCCTAAATGTATTCTGTCTGTACATGCCTACTTTTATGTTATATTGTTTTTTGTTTAATGTACATTCTAATTACATCTATGACCGTTGAACGACAACATACTCGAACAGTTGCCCCATAACCTGATACACCCTGTATAATATCCAACGATATTATAGTAAGTGAATTATTATATATAAACATCTATACCAATAAATAAAATTGGAGTGTCTGTTTGTAATGTCAAAATAATAGGCTTTTTTCATGTTCACACAGTTATTTGCACGACACCTATGCCTATAATAGCAATTAAAAAATTTTTGTCTGTCTGTCTGTTGTTCCGGGTAATCTTCAAAACGGCTGCACCGATTTCAAAAATTCTTTCACCAATGGAAAGCTATAATATCAGGGCGTAAACTAGGCTATATTTTATCCCGGTATTCCCACGGGAACGGGAACTACGCGGGTAAAACGACTATAACCTATAACCGAAGCGAAGCGAGGGCGGGGTGCTAGTTTCACATATAAGCGACATCAGATTTTTGTTCACAGAGTAGCAGTCTTTTCAGAGGAATTCTGAAGGTACCTTTCGTTTTTATAAATCTTAAGTCTAAGCCGGGTCTAAGCCGTTCCAACAGCTGCATATTTGAAACACCCTCTATATGCTGCAATATTGTGTTCTGGAATTAATAGCGGCTTTGAAATCGCTCGAATAGCATGGCTGCAGTGATTCCGTTTCCAAATCAATTTTCTATATAAATAATGGTTTATTCAGTTTTAATGATTTGGAGCATATCATTTAGCAGATGTAGCTTACGTGGTTTATCATCTTTAACATGTTATTTTGGTACAGAGACGGTGTGACGTGACTGCGTCGCGGAATACAATAACAAAAGCACACTTCACACTTCTGCACACGCTGAATAAGACGCTCCGTACGTGATAAAAGACGCGGTCCATATACTGCATCGCAGTACTTACATTTTGATAGCACTAGACTCTCAGTCAACACGTTCCTCACAGGTATACTCAGAAACTGCCTTAGTCTGTATAACACTTACAATCTATAAGAACAAGCCATCACTATGCTTTTTATGTGAGGTTCAACGCGGAGGTCTGAATTAATAATTAGAATTAGCAATTTGTTAATGCGCTTCGTTCGGCGAGCGAGAGTGCCGGGAGTCCAACTTTCTGAGGATGTTTGCGTGTGGTGGGTTTTGGTGATGCCTTTGGTATCGCCGAGCCATTCACGCGAGCATTCATACTCCCTTCACTTTCTTCATGGTAGTCAGCGGCCTAGCAAAGGTCCATGAGTGGCAGCATCACTTACCATCAGTTGTACTGTTTGCTCGTCTGCTACCGTTTGCAATATAGAAAACGTACCTATTATTTATATTATTGCGGTTATAAATGTGTGTTAGGGCGCGTCCGCCTCCCAACATTATGATGAACTACTACTTGAGTGGTGCAAGTTTATTTTAGTAGACACTTAGGTGGATGTTGGTGGCGGACCAATGAGTGCGCGTGTACGTTGCTCTACCGACAACCTTCACTCTGTACTTGGACTTTACTTAGCCCCAGTGTATAAACCAAATATACAATGTTAAATACTTAAAAGGTTAGTGATTTTTTTTTACTAGAAGTGGGTAGATATCTCATCACTGCTGCGCTCGAGCCTCCTCTGCAATGGAAGGGAAATTAATCCACAATACTGCGCCGAGGAGAGTTAGGGTTTTATTTAGAGTTTTCTTCATAACATGTATGCAGGAGCACAGATGTTATTTCAATATCTTTATCGTCTTTTACAACACCCACGGGCAAGAAGGCAGTGATGAACTTACTCCATCACCACACGGTGAATATCTAATTCAATAATACTTACTTTACATTTTACCTACAATAGTCTATTTTAAACCAAACTTACAGCACTTACATTCGGCGGCGCGGCGTGACTTGCCTGCCTGCACAACATTGTAATAATGTCATGTATTTATTCATTTATTTAAGGCGTAGACTCTTAGACACACATTTTTGAAACCACTGTCACTGTTATGTTTTATTGTTTCTTGTCTAATATACATTCTAATTACGATGTACGACTGTTAAACAACAATATACTCGAACAGCTGTTCCATAACATGAGACATTCTGTATAAAATAAATAAATGTTGATGATATGAAGTACGCCGGGTCATTAAGTTGTATTAATATTTCCGTGTTACATATTTAAGAGACGAAAATTAACAAATGCTGAAATAGTTGCGTCAATTTTTTAGATGTAGACTATTTAGTTATGTCTTATGTAAGGGTAATCAGTAACATACAGAGTTTGTCACGCCACTTCATTCCTTTCGGACTTGAATTTCTTAAAATCCTTCTCAGGGACACAATACACATACACACACACGCACACACACACACACACGCGCACACACACACACACACACACACACTTAAGGATGTAAAATTAAAACACTCAATGAGGACACAATATCTATATTTATTAATTAACATAAATTCTCAAAAATACAGCGCACAACCGCGACGAGCTCCGCGCGCTCTCACAGTATACATACTATGCCGCCGGCCCCGGCGTGACGCGGCGCGCCGGATGCGATATACTCTACGAAAATTATTGTCGATGGAGGTCGGCGCCGCGCGCTCACGGCACCGGCGCCGGCGCGGACAGGTCGCGCGACGGTCGCGTCCGGTAGCGCGCTGCGGATCCGGCACTGGCGCGGGGCGCGTCCGGCGGCGACGGCGGCGCGGAGGCGACGCGCGCCTCGCCCGCGCCCGCCAGCGAGTCGCCGCGCTCCAGCGACCACTGGCGCCGCAGCGGGCGCCGCGCCTCACCCAGGCACCTGCACGCACACACACACAGCTGCAGGGGCAGCACACACAAGTACTTTCAATGAAACTCTTTCGGCAGTCCCTGACAAACATTGTTTTTGATGTGAAACATCTATAGGCGAGGGTGATCCCGATCATCACGTGGCGTTAACGCCACGCTTCGCGACGCCCTTTTAATTAAAGAAAAATAAAAATCCGAATACATATGTGTACATTTTTGTAACGAAACCATAGTGCGATTTAAAATTTGTACAACGCCATCTAGTGCGCTTAAAGTAAATTGTTACCTATAATGTATACTAATGAAAATAAATGTTTATTGAATAAAAATCATCATTTTCTTGGAAAAAAAATCGTAATATTATTTTTATTAATGTGCTATTTTAGTGCCTGTCGTAATCTGTTCTTTTATGCATATATACTTAATCTATAAAATAATGTATAATTCTCTAACTTGCCAACATAAGTATACCATACCTACTTACAGTACTTTCACGTACGAAAACTGGACAATCGCTTTTTATAGGTGTTTTATTAGTTTCAGATGTATATTTATTTGTTTGTATGTTACAGACTCCTAGGAATTGGATCTTGACCCACTTTCAACATTCAGATTTCATTTAAAATTTGTTAATTTAACAAGAACCAATGACGATAAAATAATTTAAATAGCTTGTCTCATTATCATCATCATCATTACAGGATTAGAGATTTCTTTATAAAATATATTTTGTAGCTGAGATTTAGCCTTAGCTCGATAGATGTCGTTATTTTTGTTTGCTAAATCACACTTTCTTAACCGATCCTTTTGATTTGAACTACGCAGAAGTGTGTGAGGGAGACGTAGCGACGCTATGTTAGGTCGTAAGCGGCCGAGCGGTGAATTAACATCATTTCTTTGTAATATCTTAGATAATAGTAGAAATCGTATTATTCTATTCAATACTTTACATATTAGTTCCTGTCGTAATCTATGCTTTTATTCATATATACTAGGGATGTCGGAAGTTAAAAAAATCGATATTTATAAAAATATCAATATCGACGTCGATATATCGAAAAAGAAATATCGATATATCGGTCTTTAAAAAAATGCGTTTATTAAATAGTACAGTATAGGGATGTCGGAAATGAAAAACATATCAATATATAGATATATCTATATTTATCAAAATATCAATATCGACGTCGATATATTAAGGAAAAATATCGATATATCGGTCAAATTTTTAAAAGATTTTGTTTTTAAAATAATAATGTATTTAGTTTAATCAAAATTCTTTTTTATTAAGCAATAATTACAAAAATATCAAAAACAAAAAGCTATTTTCGAACCAATATTTTTCAACTTATTATATATGTCGGCGCGATTACGTCATTCAATAATTTTTAAACGCTAAAACACATTTCATAATAATCGTATTTAATTCTAATTCATTAGCAATCGGTATTTAGTAGTTTGTTTTAAAATAATAAAAGGACATCTGCCATTAAAAGTAATCAATTAGTATTTCCTGCGTTTAGAGTATTTGTTCTTCCGGAAGTTAAGTCGCATCATTTTAAATAATGTTTAATATTATAATTTGCCTCTCAATAAATAATTAATATTGTAATTAGAAGTTAGATTTTAAATGATTATTTTCTGTGTAATTTAACTATTTGAAATAATTCGAAATCGTAATGTATATCCGTCATACCGTTCTTTAAGCATCCGGTTTATAAAGTAAAGTTTTATAAACTGTTACAAATTCTAGTAATTTACATTAATTAAATAACATTTAATTACATAAAAAACCGGATGCATTTGTCTCATATAAACTTGTAAAATCTCTGCAAAATCCACGACTTCCGTAAAGCACAATGGCGCTCGTATAACGGTCGGCAGTCTTCGTGGATTTTGCAGGCATTCAAATTAAATCACTTTTGTTGGAGAGGTCGGCCTAGCAGGACGAGCTGGATACTAAGCTAAGTATTAGCAATAAGTTTTATACTGGCTTTCTATAGTAGTATTTTTATAGTAGCGTTTCTATATTGTATTTACACTAGATAGATTGAATTAGTGTTTAATATTTTGTTTGGCGTTTATGCTTAAGAATTTATGCTTCATGATTTGTGTCAACATAATATAATTGTTTAAAACAGTTTTGTACTAGTATTAAAATTAATTGACGGTTTACTAGCTTTAATTTAAACAATGACACTGAAGGTATAATAAGTAGTGACGTCAGCGATGCTGACGTCGCGGTTTCTAAAAACGTTTCTGGAGGTCTCCTCCCGTCATATATTATATATTTATTCATATCCCATATTATATATTTATACCTATATTATATATTTATACATATCCCAGGAGAGAGCTACTGCCCACTCCCCTGGTAAACCCTTATACTCGAAAGGGGCGGTGACAATTATATTCTTAACCCGACGCCATACGTAACTTAGTTAAGATCAAATTACTAAAAACGAAATCACTTTAATTGCCGCGGAATTGTGTCTATTTTTTTTAATAACAAGTCAATTGTATAGAAAAAAATAAGTGATATAAAACTATTCGGTTAACGATTTATCATTTGAATTCTAAGCGACAGTTGGATGTATGTATTAGAATAATTCGATTATCATGTGTGTCAATAACAATAATTGTCCTTAATAAAAAGTGACAATCAAATGGCAATCAAAACATACTAATGTAGTGGCAATCAAAACATACTAATGTAGTGGCAATCAAAACATACTAATGTAGTGGCAATCAAAACATACTAATCACAGAGTATGTATACAATTAATGCTATACTTTTATATTTCCTATCTTTTACGGTTCTAGATTCTAGACTTGATTTACACAAACAAAAAAATATCGTTTTTGATTCGATTTCGATATTGGATATTTAATATCGATATATCAGCTCAAAATATATCGGTTAAAAATATCGATATTTCTAACAAAAAATATCCATATATCGATATTTTTTCAACAAGCCTAATATATACTTGTACAAAATAATTTCGAAGTTTCACATCTGCCAGGCGTCCTGAGCGACGGCTCATTTTTTTTATTAAGTACTAGCTTTTGCCCGCGGCTTCGCCCGCGTAAAAGTTGGCTTGCATATTTCTTAATTTAAGAAATACTCTATCTATGTGTCAATTTTCATCTAAATCTGGTCAACAGTTTACTCGTGATTGAGTAACAAACGTCCAAACATCTTCACAAATTTTTATATTTGAATATTACTTCCACCTTGTAGTTCAAATTCACGCGGAAAGACGATGATAAACATGGCCATCCTTAGTCGCTGATAATACATTGTCCAAGATAGGTTTCCATTGGTGAAAAAAAAAATAATATCCATTAAACTCCCGTAGTTTCACCCACGTGGACCCCATTCCCATGCGAATGCCGAGATAAAAGTTGTTACTCGCATTAATTATATATAAGTTTACATGGGTGAAAAAAATTATACTAATCAAATCCTATACAAATATCCGAGATAAAAATTGCCTATGTTACTCGCTGATAACGTAGCTTCCTATTGGTCAAAGAATTTGAAAAATTGGTCAACATCTACCGGTTTCACTCGCGGAGTTCTCGTTCCTGGGCAAACACCAGGATGAAAATAGCCTTTATCTGGGGGCACGGCAGTGCCCCCGCCAAGTCGAGTAAAAAAAAAAGTCGGGCAAAACGCAACACTGCCGTAACATACTTTTCTCGAAGCCATTCAGGCCATTTTCGACCCCCTATAACTTTGTTGTTAATAACGCTAAAAAGCTGAATTTTTAGTAACCTAGCAGGCATTGTATACATATTGTATATTTCAAATTTCATTCAATTTGAACTAATAGTTTAAAAATTATAACTAGTCAAAATTTCGTAATTTTGTCACTCACTGACTGACTGACCGATCATCAATATTAAAGTGGCACTTCTAGTAGACATAGAAGCTTCAAATTTAGAATGCAATTAGTGTTTAGTATATAAGTGAAGGAAAAATTGTGAAACATTATAATTTTCATGCAGTTTCCGAGACACAATAACTACATAAATAATTTTGTAAACCCATATAAATATATAGGATTACAAAGTTACATTTGCAGTTAATGAAATGTAACTTTGTAAAAAATAAGAATACATTTGTCGCCATCATTGCTTCACTATGGGAATCATAACAACCGGCTAAAGACTGCGCAGATGACGTAGTGGTTAAGATACCAACGTACCGTGCTAGTGTCACGGGTTCGAATCCCATGCAAGACAACACCTTGTACGATCCACAAATTGTCGTTCTGAGTCTGAATGTAATTTGTGTCGGTTAATTAGATGTTCTTTCCGTGTGGTGACGAAGTATGAATACAATTCACCACTTTCTATCTTGCCCGTGGATATCGTATAAGACGACTATGTGATATTATATGCACATACCATTTATGCAAGAGAAGGAAAACTCGAAATGAAACCCTATATCAACATGTCTGACCAGCATGGTATAGTGGGTCAAATTCCCTCCCATTGTGGAGGAGGCCCGAGCCCAACAGTACAGGATGAGGACTGCGATGATGATGCGATGTTGAATTATATGTTTGTAAAGTCCCCCACAATATAAGGGTTATTATTCCCTTAGTGCAAGGCGTTGTCATTTAAAAAAAAGATTCAACAGGACGGAGAGTGGGCAGCAGCTCTCGCCGGGGAAATCTATGATATCTCACTGCGAAACCAACCCGCCTACCAAACGTGGCAACTTCGTCATTATTCCTCATAAGGCAAAGAAAAATGAGCTCTAGTCATGGCAACTCTGTTACCCTTGAGCGTCGTTGGACGTAGCGCAGGTGCCACAGTACCGTAATTTATGGTGAAGCATGAGGGGGATCTATGTTTTACAGTGGACGGCAATAGGCTGAACGATGATTGGCATAATAGGTGTAAACAGTTACCTAGATATAATTATGTTCAAAGATTACTTGTAAAATGGTCAATCAACTTAATGAAAAAGCAAGAGTGTCTTATGAAATTGTACCAAAATCTCCCAAAGTATTAAGCAAACTAAATTGCCTGAAATTTATCTGAACGAAAGAACGCCATCATTAGGCTCGATTGCCATCAAAGCGGAGAGGAGACTAGAGGAGATGTGTTTCGAAAAACCAACTAAATTTCTTTATTTTCACATCTCTCCGCTTAGTTTAGGTAGAATTGACTCGAGCGGAAAGGAGAGATGTCTCATTTTTCAGAGAGTGCTCTAAGAAAATCCTTTGTTGATATTCAAGAAGTAGAAGGTACCGGAAAGACAAATAAGTAGGTCTATCTACAAAAAGAAATGAGATACCATCAAAAACAAGTCTTGTAAAAAGAAGCCAAGCCTCGCAACTAAGTTCTTCTACCTTAAAAATTTGTGAGATCCATGTTATACCAAGTCGGTTAACTCATTCAGTCCCTGCTTAAGGGACCTTTCTTCTTAAGTTATTACGTAAATAGCTAATCTAACATCTTCTTATAATGACTATATCAATATTAAAGTTCTTTTATGGTTTAAATAAATAGATTAACTTGGCAATCGCACTATGTTTAGTACAATTTAATATAACATGTATTACTTGTGAGGTGTGTTTTCATGCGATTGCCAAGTCAATCTGTTTATTTAAAACATAAAAGAACTTTAATATTGATATAGTCACTATAAGAAGTTGTTAGGTTAGCTATTTACGTAATAACTTAAGAAGAAAGGTCCCTCAAGCAGGGACTGAATGAGTTAACCGACTTGGTATAACATGGATCTCACAAATTTTTATGGTAGACGAACTCAGTTGCGAGGCTTGGCTTTGTTTTACAAGACTTGTTTTTGATGGTATTTGTTATTCACTGATCATGTAGATTTTCATTCGTAAATAAATTTTTATATCTATTAAATTCCCGCAATTTCATCGGCATTGTGCCCGGTCCCGTAGGAATATCGGGATAAAAAATAGGCTAAATATGTTATTCGCTTAAAAATAGCTTTCCATTAGTGAAGTAATTTTAAAATCGACTAAATTCTCACAGTTGCTCCAGCCACACCGGGATAAAATATAGCCTGGAATAAAATATAGCTTAAATTATTCCTTATGTAAGGCTTGGTAGACCTCGTAGTAAAGTATTATCAGTATCGTTCCAGCCGTTTTGAAGATTACCCGTAACGAATAGACAGACAAAAAAAATTGAACCGTTTTTAGGATTTCGTACCCAAAGCGTAAAAACGGGAACCTATTACTAAAACTTCGCTGTCTGTCCGTCTGTCTGTCACCAAGCTGTATCTCAAGGACCGCGATAGCTAGACAGTTGATTTTTTTACAAATTATGCATTTCTGTTGCCGCTATAACAATAAATATTAAAAACAAAAATAATTATTTAAGGGAGCTCCTATCCTCCTCCTCCTAACAAACGCATATTTCCCCCCTTTTTATAGATAATGGTACGGAACCCTTCGTGCGCGACCCCGATTCGGACTTGGCCGGTTTTTTTAGACATAGGTATCGTGCAAATAATTGTGTGAGCATAAATAATAATAGGTATTTTGACAGATAAATAGACGCTTCAAATTTGTTTATTTCTAGAGATAGAAAATTGGATTAATATCTTGATTTTAACTTATTGTCTGGTAGCGGCTAGGAATATTATAACGCTTTCATTGTTTGTGGGTGTCGTAAAATACACTACTAAGACAAAGATTTACATCGACCTGGACCAATCGGTGATGACATCTAGCCAGCTATGTCGTCTGGCAGGCAGCTGGCTATAAAATGTTGCTAGAAGAACCTTTCCAATATATCTACGATGGCAGCGGCGTGCCTGCATATTGCGTCGATCCAAAGTAATCTTGATAAGCGAGCATTAAGAAAAAATAATGGGGTAACCCAAGAAAGCCGACCGTGTACTAAAATGATCGTTCTTAAGCTCAGTGATATCGGTTATACGCTTTTCACCTCCTTAGGGGTAAAATTGCAAAAAACTCTTTTTTAGTGAGCACTTTCCCCAAGAAAGACAACTTTGTATAAAATTTCTCGTTTCTAATGATTTCGGCTATACGCTTTTCACCACCTTAAGGGGGTGATTTTCCAAAAATCCTTTGCTAGTGCTTGTGTAACCCAAAAAATACGACGGCGTAAAAAAATTACGTTTCTAGGCCCAGTGGTTTCGGCTGTAAGCTTTTTTGTCTTTTAGGGGTTGAATTTCATCCCCATATAAATGAAATATCCAAACCGCTAGAATGAATATTTATTTATATATTATCAAGTGCCTTAATACAAAGATTCATGGTTCTATCATCGAAAATTACGAATTTGTATGATAAATGTCATCCCCTATTTCAACCCCTTATACCCATTTTTTCGCGATAAAAAGTAGCCTACGTCCTTTCTCAAGCTTTAGTTCATCTCTGTACCAAATTTCATCAAAATCGGTTCAGTGGTTTAGACGTGAAAGCGTAACAGACAGACAGACAGACAGAGTAACTTTCGCATTTATAATATTAGTAAGGATACGGAGCATTTCACGTCAGCAGCTAACCAACAATAAGTGAGGTCGTAAAATTTGTTTATACTCTGGTCAGTTATACCTACTTCTAGTAGACGTAGATGTGGATACACAATTTTTTTTTCGTATAATGCTTTTTTGTTGAGTTATGAGCTTTTGAAAATTTACATCGAATGAAATCATGAATTTTTGGAAGCTTATTATCTGTATCAATTAATTTGTAAAAAAAAACCAAAAGTGTGGTTTCTTACAGTTAAAAAGTTGGTTTTAATTTTTTTTCGAATTCTAAATTTGATTTTTTTTTTAAGTATAATAAATCAGAAGTGGTAATTTCTAATCGATATTTCAGTCACTTCGACACTTATTTTTAAATATTTTTACCTTGAATTAAAGCTTTATATGTATTAATTGTTCATAAAATAACGTGATCTCACTAGTCTAGTATAAACCTGAGACCCAATAGTAACACCAAAGTATAAACAAAATAACGTGATCTCCACTAGTATAAACCTGAGACCCAATAGTAACACCAAAGTATAAACAAAATAACGTGATCTCCACTAGTATAAACCTGAGACCCAATAGTAACACCAAAGTATAAACAAAATAACGTGATCTCCACTAGTATAAACCTGAGACCCAATAGTAACACCAAAGTATAAACAAAATAACGTGATCTCCACTAGTATAAACCTGAGACCCAATAGTAACACCAAAGTATAAACAAAATAACGTGATCTCCACTAGTATAAACCTGAGACCCAATAGTAACACCAAAGTATAAACAAAATAACGTGATCTCCACTAGTATAAACCTGAGACCCAATAGTAACACCAAAGTATAAACAAAATAACGTGATCTCCACTAGTATAAACCTGAGACCCAATAGTAAGACCAAAGTATAAACAAAATAACGTGATCTCCACTAGTATAAACCTGAGACCCAATAGTAACACCAAAGTATAAACAAAATAACGTGATCTCCACTAGTATAAACCTGAGACCCAATAGTAACACCAAAGTATAAACAAAATAACGTGATCTCCACTAGTATAAACCTGAGACCCAATAGTAACACCAAAGTATAAACAAAATAACGTGATCTCCACTAGTATAAACCTGAGACCCAATAGTAACACCAAAGTATAAACAAAATAACGTGATCTCCACTAGTATAAACCTGAGACCCAATAGTAACACCAAAGTATAAACAAAATAACGTGATCTCCACTAGTATAAACCTGAGACCCAATAGTAACACCAAAGTATAAACAAAATAACGTGATCTCCACTAGTATAAACCTGAGACCCAATAGTAACACCAAAGTATAAACAAAATAACGTGATCTCCACTAGTATAAACCTGAGACCCAATAGTAACACCAAAGTATAAACAAAATAACGTGATCTCCACTAGTATAAACCTGAGACCCAATAGTAACACCAAAGTATAAACAAAATAACGTGATCTCCACTAGTATAAACCTGAGACCCAATAGTAACACCAAAGTATAAACAAAATAACGTGATCTCCACTAGTATAAACCTGAGACCCAATAGTAAGACCAAAGTATAAACAAAATAACGTGATCTCCACTAGTATAAACCTGAGACCCAATAGTAAGACCAAAGTATAAACAAAATAACGTGATCTCCACTAGTATAAACCTGAGACCCAATAGTAACACCAAAGTATAAACAAAATAACGTGATCTCCACTAGTATAAACCTGAGACCCAATAGTAACACCAAAGTATAAACAAAATAACGATATCTCCACTAGTATAAACCTGAGACCCAATAGTAACACCAAAGTATAAACAAAATAACGTGATCTCCACTAGTATAAACCTGAGACCCAATAGTAACACCAAAGTATAAACAAAATAACGTGATCTCCACTAGTATAAACCTGAGACCCAATAGTAACACCAAAGTATAAACAAAATAACGTGATCTCCACTAGTATAAACCTGAGACCCAATAGTAACACCAAAGTATAAACAAAATAACGTGATCTCCACTAGTATAAACCTGAGACCCAATAGTAACACCAAAGTATAAACAAAATAACGTGATCTCCACTAGTATAAACCTGAGACCCAATAGTAACACCAAAGTATAAACAAAATAACGTGATCTCCACTAGTATAAACCTGAGACCCAATAGTAACACCAAAGTATAAACAAAATAACGTGATCTCCACTAGTATAAACCTGAGACCCAATAGTAAGACCAAAGTATAAACAAAATAACGTGATCTCCACTAGTATAAACCTGAGACCCAATAGTAACACCAAAGTATAAACAAAATAACGTGATCTCCACTAGTATAAACCTGAGACCCAATAGTAAGACCAAAGTATAAACAAAATAACGTGATCTCCACTAGTATAAACCTGAGACCCAATAGTAAGACCAAAGTATAAACAAAATAACGTGATCTCCACTAGTATAAACCTGAGACCCAATAGTAACACCAAAGTATAAACAAAATAACGTGATCTCCACTAGTATAAACCTCAGGAGATGCTGGACGGTCTCGATCGTGACCCCTGGGGACGCCCCTATCGCGCGGTGCTGAATAAGCTCCGCGCGCGGGGCCTTCCCCTCACCGAGACTCTCCAGCCCAGCCTTCTCACCCGGGTCGTCGAGGACCTGTTCCCGCGGCGGGCGGAACACACGCCCCCGGTCATGGCTCCGCCAGACACTGACCGGGAGGCCGACGACGACAGTGTTCCGCCCATCACGGAACCCGAGATGGGAGTGGCGGTGGAGCGCATGTGCGCAAAGTCCACCGCCCCCGGGCCCGACGGTGTTCCAAACCGCGTGTTGGGCCTGGTCCTCGACCACCTGGGTCCCCGCCTCAGGGAGCTGTTCGACGCGTGTTTAGCGTCCCGAACGGTTCCCTGGGTGCTGGAAGGAGGGAAGGCTGGTGCTCCTGCCGAAGCCGGGACGGTCTCCGGGGTCGCCTTCGGCCTACAGGCCTATCGTGCTGCTCGATGACACGGGCAAGCTACTGGAGAGGGTGGTAGCTGCCCGCATCGAGCGGCACCTCGTCGGCACGGGGCCCGATCTGTCGGACGCCCAGTTTGGGTTTAGGAGGGGTCGTTCGACGATCGCGGCTCTGTTGCGCCTGAGGGCCGTGGCGACTGAGGCCGTCACCGGTGGGGGAGTGCTGTTGGCGGTGTCCCTAGACATCGCCAACGCATTCAATAGTCTGCCATTCAGCTGCATTAGGGAGGCGCTCCGGTATCACGGAGTGCCAGCTTACCTGAGGCGGCTAGTGGCAGACTATTTGGTGGGGCGCAGCGTCCTCTGTACCAACCGAGCAGGGGACGTTGTGCGAACGCCCATGACGTGCGGTGTCCCACAGGGGTCGGTCCTCGGACCCACCCTGTGGAACATCGGCTACGACTGGGCGTTGCGGGGGAGCCTCCCGCCCGGGCTGGGCGTGATTTGTTACGCCGACGACACGCTCGTCACAGCCCGCGGTGGGACGCTAGAAGAGGCGGTAAGCCTGGCGACCTATGGCACCGAAGAGGTCGTCAGGCGGATCGAGGCGCTGGGGTTGAGGGTCGCCCTGGACAAGACGGAGGCCCTCTTGTTCCATGGGCGCCTTATGAGCCCTCCCATCGGCGTCTCGATCACCGTCCGATCGGTTGACATCAGCATCCGGGCCCATATGAGGTACTTGGGCCTGGTGCTCGACGGGCAATGGTGGTTCCGGGAGCATTTCCGCAGGCGGCGCGCCGACCGCGACCTACCCAAAAAAAAAAAAAAAAAAAAATCTAGTATAAACCTGAGACCCAATAGTAACACCAAAGTATAAACAAAATAACGTGATCTCCACTAGTATAAACCTGAGACCCAATAGTAACACCAAAGTATAAACAAAATAACGTGATCTCCACTAGTATAAACCTGAGACCCAATAGTAACACCAAAGTATAAACAAAATAACGTGATCTCCACTAGTATAAACCTGAGACCCAATAGTAACACCAAAGTATAAACAAAATAACGTGATCTCCACTAGTATAAACCTGAGACCCAATAGTAACACCAAAGTATAAACAAAATAACGTGATCTCCACTAGTATAAACCTGAGACCCAATAGTAACACCAAAGTATAAACAAAATAACGTGATCTCCACTAGTATAAACCTGAGACCCAATAGTAAGACCAAAGTATAAACAAAATAACGTGATCTCCACTAGTATAAACGTGAGACCCAATAGTAACACCAATGTATAAACAAAATAACGTGATCTCCACTAGTATAAACCTGAGACCCAATAGTAACACCAAAGTATAAACAAAATAACGTGATCTCCACTAGTATAAACCTGAGACCCAATAGTAAGACCAAAGTATAAACAAAATAACGTGATCTCCACTAGTATAAACCTGAGACCCAATAGTAACACCAAAGTATAAACAAAATAACGTGATCTCCACTAGTATAAACCTGAGACCCAATAGTAACACCAAAGTATAAACAAAATAACGTGATCTCCACTAGTATAAACCTGAGACCCAATAGTAACACCAAAGTATAAACAAAATAACGTGATCTCCACTAGTATAAACCTGAGACCCAATAGTAAGACCAAAGTATAAACAAAATAACGTGATCTCCACTAGTATAAACCTGAGACCCAATAGTAACACCAAAGTATAAACAAAATAACGTGATCTCCACTAGTATAAACCTGAGACCCAATAGTAACACCAAAGTATAAACAAAATAACGTGATCTCCACTAGTATAAACCTGAGACCCAATAGTAACACCAAAGTATAAACAAAATAACGTGATCTCCACTAGTATAAACCTGAGACCCAATAGTAAGACCAAAGTATAAACAAAATAACGTGATCTCCACTAGTATAAACCTGAGACCCAATAGTAAGACCAAAGTATAAACAAAATAACGTGATCTCCACTAGTATAAACCTGAGACCCAATAGTAAGACCAAAGTATAAACAAAATAACGTGATCTCCACTAGTATAAACCTGAGACCCAATAGTAACACCAAAGTATACACAAAATAACGTGATCTCCACTAGTATAAACCTGATACCCAATAGTAAGACCAAAGTATAAACAAAATAACGTGATCTCCACTAGTATAAACCTGAGACCCAATAGTAACACCAAAGTATAAACAAAATAACGTGATCTCCACTAGTATAAACCTGAGACCCAATAGTAAGACCAAAGTATAAACAAAATAACGTGATCTCCACTAGTATAAACCTGAGACCCAATAGTAACACCAAAGTATAAACAAAATAACGTGATCTCCACTAGTATAAACCTGAGACCCAATAGTAACACCAAAGTATAAACAAAATAACGTGATCTCCACTAGTATAAACCTGAGACCCAATAGTAAGATCAAAGTATAAACAAAATAACGTGATCTCCACTAGTATAAACCTGAGACCCAATAGTAACACCAAAGTATAAACAAAATAACGTGATCTCCACTAGTATAAACCTGAGACCCAATAGTAACACCAAAGTATAAACAAAATAACGTGATCTCCACTAGTATAAACCTGAGACCCAATAGTAAGACCAAAGTATAAACAAAATAACGTGATCTCCACTAGTATAAACCTGAGACCCAATAGTAAGACCAAAGTATAAACAAAATAACGTGATCTCCACTAGTATAAACCTGAGACCCAATAGTAAGACCAAAGTATAAACAAAATAACGTGATCTCCACTAGTATAAACCTGAGACCCAATAGTAAGACCAAAGTATAAACAAAATAACGTGATCTCCACTAGTATAAACCTGAGACCCAATAGTAAGACCAAAGTATAAACAAAATAACGTGATCTCCACTAGTATAAACCTGAGACCCAATAGTAAGACCAAAGTATAAACAAAATAACGTGATCTCCACTAGTATAAACCTGAGACCCAATAGTAACACCAAAGTATAAACAAAATAACGTGATCTCCACTAGTATAAACCTGAGACCCAATAGTAACACCAAAGTATAAACAAAATAACGTGATCTCCACTAGTATAAACCTGAGACCCAATAGTAACACCAAAGTATAAACAAAATAACGTGATCTCCACTAGTATAAACCTGAGACCCAATAGTAACACCAAAGTATAAACAAAATAACGTGATCTCCACTAGTATAAACCTGAGACCCAATAGTAACACCAAAGTATAAACAAAATAACGTGATCTCCACTAGTATAAACCTGAGACCAAATAGTAACACCAAAGTATAAACAAAATAACGTGATCTCCACTAGTATAAACCTGAGACCCAATAGTAACACCAAAGTATAAACAAAATAACGTGATCTCCACTAGTATAAACCTGAGACCCAATAGTAACACCAAGGTATAAACAAAATAACGTGATCTCCACTAGTATAAACCTGAGACCCAATAGTAACACCAAAGTATAAACAAAATAACGTGATCTCCACTAGTATAAACCTGAGACCCAATAGTAACACCAAAGTATAAACAAAATAACGTGATCTCCACTAGTATAAACCTGAGACCCAATAGTAACACCAAAGTATAAACAAAATAAAGTGATCTCCACTAGTATAAACCTGAGACCCAATAGTAACACCAAAGTATAAACAAAATAACGTGATCTCCACTAGTATAAACCTGAGACCCAATAGTAACACCAAAGTATAAACAAAATAACGTGATCTCCACTAGTATAAACCTGAGACCCAATAGTAACACCAAAGTATAAACAAAATAACGTGATCTCCACTAGTATAAACCTGAGACCCAATAGTAACACCAAAGTATAAACAAAATAACGTGATCTCCACTAGTATAAACCTGAGACCCAATAGTAAGACCAAAGTATAAACAAAATAACGTGATCTCCACTAGTATAAACCTGAGACCCAATAGTAAGACCAAAGTATAAACAAAATAACGTGATCTCCACTAGTATAAACCTGAGACCCAATAGTAAGACCAAAGTATAAACAAAATAACGTGATCTCCACTAGTATAAACCTGAGACCCAATAGTAACACCAAAGTATAAACAAAATAACGTGATCTCCACTAGTATAAACCTGAGACCCAATAGTAACACCAAAGTATAAACAAAATAACGTGATCTCCACTAGTATAAACCTGAGACCCAATAGTAACACCAAAGTATAAACAAAATAACGTGATCTCCACTAGTATAAACCTGAGACCCCAATAGTAACACCAAAGTATAAACAAAATAACGTGATCTCCACTAGTATAAACCTGAGACCCAATAGTAACACCAAAGTATAAACAAAATAACGTGATCTCCACTAGTATAAACCTGAGACCCAATAGTAACACCAAAGTATAAACAAAATAACGTGATCTCCACTAGTATAAACCTGAGACCCAATAGTAACACCAAAGTATAAACAAAATAACGTGATCTCCACTAGTATAAACCTGAGACCCAATAGTAACACCAAAGTATAAACAAAATAACGTGATCTCCACTAGTATAAACCTGAGACCCAATAGTAACACCAAAGTATAAACAAAATAACGTGATCTCCACTAGTATAAACCTGAGACCCAATAGTAACACCAAAGTATAAACAAAATAACGTGATCTCCACTAGTATAAACCTGAGACCCAATAGTAACACCAAAGTATAAACAAAATAAAGTGATCTCCACTAGTATAAACCTGAGACCCAATAGTAACACCAAAGTATAAACAAAATAACGTGATCTCCACTAGTATAAACCTGAGACCCAATAGTAACACCAAAGTATAAACAAAATAACGTGATCTCCACTAGTATAAACCTGAGACCCAATAGTAACACCAAAGTATAAACAAAATAACGTGATCTCCACTAGTATAAACCTGAGACCCAATAGTAACACCAAAGTATAAACAAAATAACGTGATCTCCACTAGTATAAACCTGAGACCCAATAGTAACACCAAAGTATAAACAAAATAACGTGATCTCCACTAGTATAAACCTGAGACCCAATAGTAACACCAAAGTATAAACAAAATAACGTGATCTCCACTAGTATAAACCTGAGACCCAATAGTAACACCAAAGTATAAACAAAATAACGTGATCTCCACTAGTATAAACCTGAGACCCAATAGTAACACCAAAGTATAAACAAAATAACGTGATCTCCACTAGTATAAACCTGAGACCCAATAGTAACACCAAAGTATAAACAAAATAACGTGATCTCCACTAGTATAAACCTGAGACCCAATAGTAACACCAAAGTATAAACAAAATAACGTGATCTCCACTAGTATAAACCTGAGACCCAATAGTAACACCAAAGTATAAACAAAATAACGTGATCTCCACTAGTATAAACCTGAGACCCAATAGTAACACCAAAGTATAAACAAAATAACGTGATCTCCACTAGTATAAACCTGAGACCCAATAGTAACACCAAAGTATAAACAAAATAACGTGATCTCCACTAGTATAAACCTGAGACCCAATAGTAACACCAAAGTATAAACAAAATAACGTGATCTCCACTAGTATAAACCTGAGACCCAATAGTAACACCAAAGTATAAACAAAATAACGTGATCTCCACTAGTATAAACCTGAGACCCAATAGTAAGACCAAAGTATAAACAAAATAACGTGATCTCCACTAGTATAAACCTGAGACCCAATAGTAACACCAAAGTATAAACAAAATAACGTGATCTCCACTAGTATAAACCTGAGACCCAATAGTAACACCAAAGTATAAACAAAATAACGTGATCTCCACTAGTATAAACCTGAGACCCAATAGTAACACCAAAGTATAAACAAAATAACGTGATCTCCACTAGTATAAACCTGAGACCCAATAGTAAGACCAAAGTATAAACAAAATAACGTGATCTCCACTAGTATAAACCTGAGACCCAATAGTAACCCAGTAAACGACAACCAAAGTATAAACAAAATAACGTGATCTCCACTAGTATAAACCTGAGACCCAATAGTAACACCAAAGTATAAACAAAATAACGTGATCTCCACTAGTATAAACCTGAGACCCAATAGTAACACCAAAGTATAAACAAAATAACGTGATCTCCACTAGTATAAACCTGAGACCCAATAGTAACACCAAAGTATAAACAAAATAACGTGATCTCCACTAGTATAAACCTGAGACCCAATAGTAACACCAAAGTATAAACAAAATAACGTGATCTCCACTAGTATAAACCTGAGACCCAATAGTAACACCAAAGTATAAACAAAATAACGTGATCTCCACTAGTATAAACCTGAGACCCAATAGTAACACCAAAGTATAAACAAAATAACGTGATCTCCACTAGTATAAACCTGAGACCCAATAGTAACACCAAAGTATAAACAAAATAACGTGATCTCCACTAGTATAAACCTGAGACCCAATAGTAACACCAAAGTATAAACAAAATAACGTGATCTCCACTAGTATAAACCTGAGACCCAATAGTAACACCAAAGTATAAACAAAATAACGTGATCTCCACTAGTATAAACCTGAGACCCAATAGTAACACCAAAGTATAAACAAAATAACGTGATCTCCACTAGTATAAACCTGAGACCCAATAGTAACACCAAAGTATAAACAAAATAACGTGATCTCCACTAGTATAAACCTGAGACCCAATAGTAACACCAAAGTATAAACAAAATAACGTGATCTCCACTAGTATAAACCTGAGACCCAATAGTAACACCAAAGTATAAACAAAATAACGTGATCTCCACTAGTATAAACCTGAGACCCAATAGTAACACCAAAGTATAAACAAAATAACGTGATCTCCACTAGTATAAACCTGAGACCCAATAGTAACACCAAAGTATAAACAAAATAACGTGATCTCCACTAGTATAAACCTGAGACCCAATAGTAACACCAAAGTATAAACAAAATAACGTGATCTCCACTAGTATAAACCTGAGACCCAATAGTAACACCAAAGTATAAACAAAATAACGTGATCTCCACTAGTATAAACCTGAGACCCAATAGTAACACCAAAGTATAAACAAAATAACGTGATCTCCACTAGTATAAACCTGAGACCCAATAGTAACACCAAAGTATAAACAAAATAACGTGATCTCCACTAGTATAAACCTGAGACCCAATAGTAACACCAAAGTATAAACAAAATAACGTGATCTCCACTAGTATAAACCTGAGACCCAATAGTAACACCAAAGTATAAACAAAATAACGTGATCTCCACTAGTATAAACCTGAGACCCAATAGTAACACCAAAGTATAAACAAAATAACGTGATCTCCACTAGTATAAACCTGAGACCCAATAGTAACACCAAAGTATAAACAAAATAACGTGATCTCCACTAGTATAAACCTGAGACCCAATAGTAACACCAAAGTATAAACAAAATAACGTGATCTCCACTAGTATAAACCTGAGACCCAATAGTAACACCAAAGTATAAACAAAATAACGTGATCTCCACTAGTATAAACCTGAGACCCAATAGTAACACCAAAGTATAAACAAAATAACGTGATCTCCACTAGTATAAACCTGAGACCCAATAGTAACACCAAAGTATAAACAAAATAACGTGATCTCCACTAGTATAAACCTGAGACCCAATAGTAACACCAAA